>KK499869.1:303189-671958 GCA_000688715.1 Glossina pallidipes | reverse complement strand
CAAAGAAATGTGTTAAGCTAAGGAAATGAGCGAGAAATTAATACTCAAGGAATAGATTATCACACCTACACATATGCAAATATGCATTTAAGTTAATTAAAAAAAAACACAAGAGGAGAATTTATTTAACAAAAATTAATTTCAACATTTAATATTCAAAAAAGAAATTGAAACAAAAAAAAAAAAACAAGGCGTGTAAATGATTTAAAGAAAAAAAAAAAAAATCGGGAAAAAAACAAAAAAAAAGAAAAGTGGAACTTTTTCATTGTTTTTAATTTTTATGGTTTTTCATAAGCAATTGATCAAGTCAAGGAATGTTATTGTTATTAAATTTTGTTTCTTTTATTATTTGGTTTTTTTTTTTTTTTTCTTTAAATCATTTACACGCATTGTTTTATTTATTTTGTTTCAATTTCTTTTTTGAATATTAAATGTTGAAATTAATTTTTGTTAAATAAATTCTCCTCTTGTGTTTTTTTTTAATTAACTTAAATGCATATTTGCATATGTGTAGGTGTGATAATCTATTCCTTGAGTATTAATTTCTCGCTCATTTCCTTAGCTTAACACATTTCTTTGGGAAGATTTTTATTACGTCCAACACTGACGCGCGTGGCGCGCCGATTGTAACGTGCAGCTTTTGGCGTATTCCTCCTCCCTACGACAAGGCAGATGGTCTGAAACTAAAACTTTCATGCGTGAGCTCCTTAATCAATGTAACCGCACTTCAGTGCGTTTGGTTTTAGAAATTTCACTGTTATGCACACAGTTCGGTACGCTTACATTACCAAAACAATTTTAATGTTGGAAGAAAGGCGAATATTTGTACATATATGAGTGCAATAAACTGCCATCCGAGACATCGATTTGAGGTTAAGATTAAATATTTGCTTGAGATCGTAATTAACAGAATGTTTGATACATACTCGTAGTGTAGAGAATATTAAGTTTGTGTGGATGTGTACAATAGCAAGAAGGACTTGAGATAGGCTCACCTTTTATTCAGAACCATTTTCTCAATCAATCTAAGCTTGTCTGCGCGTCTGTCCACCTGATGTCTGTTCATGTATTTTTGTGTGCAACCTAAGCATCTTAAATGTGGAGATACTTTATGAAATATGATACATCGAGGATTTTGGGCTTGGACTACTTTTTCGTACAATTTGTCCATATAAAGCTGTTATGTGAACAAGTCGATTCAGCGTAGTGGTGTAGGGCATTTAATGGGGGTGGACCGTGACCGATTAAAATATTTTTTTTTTTTTATTTTTATTATAATTTTCTTTTTATACTTTGTTTACAGTTAAGGGATAAATGAAAAAAGGTAAACTTAACTTTTGAATCGAAACCAAACAAATTTTTTAATAAATCAAGAAAGAAACAAAAAGAAGAAGTGTATCAAAAAAAAAAAAAAAAAAAAAAAAACATAAACAAAAAAAAAAAAAAAAAAAAAAAACAAACTATTTAAGGGGATAAGGGATATAATACACGAAGAAGAAGTAAAATTATTTCTTATTTACATAAACATACGTATATATATTTACATATATACCTATACATAAATATACTTACATATGCGTAAATATAGAAATATATATATACATAAGTATATATAAATACATATATATATATATATGTATGTACGTATATATATAATTATGTATATGTATGTATATAAGAACATACATATATATATGTATACTTGTATATACGTATATATACTTATGTATATATACATTTCTTTACTTACGCATATGTAAATATATAAATATATATATATATATATATATACATATATGTATATATACCTGCATGCACATAATATTATTTTGAATTTCATTAAAAAACAGTAAAAAACATTATTGAAAGCAATTCATTAATTAATGACACCGTTGATAATGTGCGAAAACAGCAACAAAAACAACAATTAAAGAAATTTCAAACAAATCTAAAACGAAACACATACACACACACACACACGCCTACAATCATACATAAAAGTTTATGTAAAGGAAAGACAAACAAAAAAATTATTAATAGTTATTTAAATAATACTAAAGATAAAAAGTACTGCAGAGTAAAAAAAAACATCAAAATTAAGAAATTGAAGACAAATATAAATAAATAAAATATAAAACACCAAAAAAAAAAAACGTTACTATATATACAATTTTTAAGAGAGATTTCATTGCCAGACAAAATCTGCAAAAAAGACGACGAAATTATGTCCATCTCTGCATGGATTATGAATGATCAGCACTTGAGGTAAAAACGTAAAAACTTTTTGCTCTTTATTTCTGGTCATTATGGCTGTCCTAACGTCGGAACCGCTACACTGCTACGTAGCTATTAGATAATTGTGGGAAAAGGTAGATTGGTTTTAATTGCACGCTTACCTTGCTTTGTATCACTTTTTATCCTTACAAGTAAAGGAAGATAGAGAAGGGCACAGAGAGTGAAAGTAATGCGAAAATAAGCAAACACACTACAGTGTGTCACTTCCCATCCTTAATTGCCATACCTCATTTTACAGTTAGTTATACATAAGGCTTTATGCGGCAAGTAATCGAAAAAATGATTTGATCCAAACCATTCTCAATAGCGTTTGTCTTCGGGGCAACTTTCATCAAAATATCCCAAAAAGTGCGGTCTGTAGGTTGAACACAAAAGACAAGACCAACAGAAAAGCTTTGAATCACTCTCTAAATCGATATTTGCAATAAAAGCTGAATCTACCACAAATCCTTCTGGGCGAAGCATACATTGGTACAAACTTAATATAACCTTGTACCACAACTGGTGTCATTACACAACGGAATATGAATTGAAAGTCGTAATTGTAAAAAATTCAGGAAACTCTTGCTGCTCATGCCAATCTAGAAGATAGATAACACATCGCTCAATAAGTCCCGACTCATACGTGAATGAAGTCACATTTTTTTCTTACTTACTCTTAGGACTTATTGCTGGATGCATTACTTTAAGACGTCCGCGATGCACCTTTCAACTTCTTACAAATGTTTCGAGAAATCTAATGAAACTTCTAGGGTGGATACAAGGTTTCCCGTTTATCCTTGCGCAAGTTTTAGAATATCAGGAAAAATTTCCATGTCTCCTGTTACCAAGGTTGAGATGAAAAGTAAAAATTTAAGCCGTTAATACCATCTGATAACCAACAACACAACCCAATACAAACGCCGTGATTAGTATGCGAATATTGCGCAAATCGAGTAAGAATTTTGTGCGAAGAAACATGAAAAATTGCTGAGAAGAAGCCTAACCACTCTACCTCCCTACATTCTATACCACTTCGGCTCACACCATCCTTCTTTTATTTTCGCCACAACATGCCAAAAATTGCACTTTGCTTCCCTGCGAAAACATATCTTTCATGCCAGCCCCTATATGCGAATGGTTAAAAACCTGAAGTGACATGGTCCAAATTTAACACATTTCATCTTTTAGCCAAAGATGATGAGAAAAGCTTACTTCTTATAAAAACCCTGATGAAGTGAAGTGCACAAAGTAGAACACATCGACATTAGGATAAATTAGCTTTTCTTAAACTGGACTTGGAAAATACTGTCACTCACTGATTTTGAAAATTGAAAATTTTTTTGATACAAGTACCTTTTCTTTCTAGACGAATGATTGTGAAGTGGTTGTAAAAGTCCTAAATTTCAGTAGGATCTTTGGCCCGAAAGACATCACTGCAACGCGCAGATCAAGCGCAAAATAACCGGACAAACAGATCGGCAACGTTAAATTGGCTCGATCGGTATAGTACAAAATTAGCCCTTCACGATGATACATACATATGTACATACCTACATACAGGATATGGAATACATACGAACTTTATACACCTTGTGCGACAAGTGCAGTGTAGGGAAGAAAGATCTTTTCTCTTCGGTGCATTTTAAGAATGGATTGTACACAAAATAAAAATTTGATATACGTTTCAATTTACTGGGCGGTCGTTTTGATCGCGGCCGTCTGATGCCCAGACGAAAAGTTGTCATCGTGCTTGGGAAGATTTCGGTGTTATTTCAGTTATTTTTTTGCTGTGCTAAAATTGCATTGTGAAGACGGGCTTCCAATGGAATGTTCGGCAATGAAAAGAATGCAAGTTAATTAGCCCTAAAATAAGGAGGCAAGAAATTCATTATTAAATTTTTTATAAACACTTGTGTTGGTCATCGCCTACTGTCTACAACCATGCACAACATGCAGAGGCATGCCCCGGAAATTGCAAACTAATAATAAACTTCGATGAGTGCACAATCCAATCAAGTAAGAGAAAAGGGAACGCTTCGTGTGTGTGTGGTGAAGTTAGTTGTGTATGTACAAACAACACAAAGAACAAGCATGTACCATAAGGTAATTAAATCGATTGCTTTAAACATATGAAATGTAATTCGAATTAAATTGAAGTCACATGGAAAATAATATCGAAAATATAACAAATACAGCACAAGGTAAGAAATTGTTACGTAGAAGAGCAAATAAAGTGACATTCATGTCTTTGTTTTATTCTGCGATGAAGGTATTCTTCTGATTTATATTTTGTTTTTCAACAGCAATGTACAGTAAAATAATGGATCATATTTCGCTTGTGTTGGTTCGCCCGCTCGAAGCATAAAAAATATGCAAGAGACGTTTTCTAACTTGCCTTCGATTACGAATTCGGTTACAATACTGCATACCGTTCCTGTTGTGTCTACAGCATCCACTTACTGAAAAAGGCAAAAGAAAAAGAAACTGCTTCGAAGTGATATTAATACCAATTTGGTGGTTGTTCAAAGAATCTCGAAGATAAGTTAGTTAAGTTAGCTCTTTGCATACCACTCCTGTTGTGCCTACAGCATCCACTTACCTGAAGATGGAAAAGAAAAAAAAACTACTTCGAAGTGATATTAATACCCATTTGGTTGTTCAAAGAATCTCGAAGATAAGTTAGTTAAGTTAGCTCTTTACCAACCTGTACGTGTTTTGCCTTATCGCACCGCCCTATGTAGATTTACTTTCGCGAGAAACAACGAAAATAACTACCATTCATTTTAATATCATTATCGTTAGAATAAAAGCTTCCGATTGCTTTGTACAGACCAACGGTTAAACATAAGTATTTAAGCATTGATTACTTATCTGAGTAAAAATAACGGATCAAGTTGGTTCGTATCTCTTTAGGTGACTTTGTTTTATTATATTTCGTGGCGAAATAATGAAGACTTGAAGCAATCAAAATTGAAAACCATCAACATATGGAGAGCAAAAAATTTTATGTTATGTGCGCTTATTCCCTACATTTTTTTTGTTTTTTTTTTTGGCACGTCATTGAAAGCTATCGTAAAAACGTAACGACTTTCCGATGTCAAGGCTCTACGATCGCCAAATCTATTGAATCCAAAGGGTATCATATTTCGTATACCAATCATCAGAACCGCCAATTAATATAAAGATTTAGCATAAAGGGTCTTTCAGTAAAGGTGATGCTCATTAAACGAGATACGATTTTTCTTTTTAAATTATAAAAATAAATTGTGCTTTATTTCGAAGCTTAGATGTTGCAGTTATGTGGTGAGCAAAGTATCGTCCACCATTACTTTGAACACAACGGCGCTTACGACAACTCCAATCGTAAACCCCCCGGGTTCAATATTATTATATAATTGTGTCCAAGACTGCCTGTCGAATGTTCGGTTGCAAAGAGTTAGCAAGAACTGTGAGGAAAAGACCAATACAAGAGCATCATTATCAATATACTTGCACCGATGCAGAAGACAATGCAACTAGTTGTTGTAGCCCTGCAAACTGATTGGCCAGACAATCCTCCCTGAGAATTCCTGGCATTTCCCCAAATTATGTACAACTCGTACTTTTCATTTTCCGGCTTAACTCAACCATGCATGCAACGCAAGCTTGCGTTGCCAAACTAACAGCGAAGTATATCCACTGAATAAGCACACCTGCTCCACGCATCCATCGGCTTCGATGCTTTATTGTATGAAAAATCACCAAAATGTCTGTGTCTGTGATAGGACTGCGATTGCCACAGACAAAAAGAGTTTTGCAGATCCATTCCTTATTTGTCTCTGTAATGGTTGGAGGTGTCGATTGGAGGTCTTATTCGAACACATCTGTGCTGTGTCTTCGACTGGGGCCTATGCTTGTTCTGCCAACTACACAAGTGGTGCATAAACGCACTTTCAGTTATTTGCACAGCATATTAGTTGGAAGAATTTTAATTATTTGAAGAAATGATATTCAGAAAATTGTACAAAAAGAATTTGGAGACGAATTGCGTTAGTGAAGATATCTAGAATTAATTTTAATTTGATTATGTTTCTCTGCGAACCCTTGCTTAAAGCTACCCCACAAAAACTTAGCCGTACCTTAAATTTAAGGCGCGATAAGGAAATTTTGTTGGTCACAGTACACGTACTTTCATATCTTCTTCAACTAGTGGTCAAATATCAGCTTAGCGTTTTTAAGAGATTAAAGAATACGAGCACGTCCCGTAATAAAATTTGTGTCAACCGACATCGTATTAAGACGCACGGCATAT
The DNA here is from genome assembly GCA_000688715.1 of Glossina pallidipes. Lineage (NCBI taxonomy): Eukaryota > Metazoa > Arthropoda > Insecta > Diptera > Glossinidae > Glossina > Glossina pallidipes. The sequence goes on along the minus strand of KK499869.1, from coordinate 665,390 downwards.
ATCATCACGAAATTATGGTTAGCTCAACTAGAATGGAGTAGATAGGTGGAAGGTCGAATGTATGAATAGTATTGTCCGACTCTACAACTTCACTTGCATTTTAACTAACATTTTCATTGTTATAGAGCGGATGAAATTATAGTTCACACAGTATTGCAGTTACCCTATGCAAGCAACGTTTACGACAATTTTGACGCAAATTGCTTAGGTTAATTTTTCTTTCCTTATGTGCCATGCGGTCTCCTTGAAATTGCAAACATAGGCAGACGTACGAGTTCTTATATGACTTGTGGCAAATTCTCAAGTTATTGTACGAAAATGGCATTTTTCATGACTTGAGTTTCAGGAGAATTAGTCGATTTTCTAAGAAACCAAATTCTAAAGAAGGGAAAGATCAAGTGAAAGATTAACAACGATCGGCAGCAATTCAGTGGAAAGTAAGGATTAAAGAATTAAATATGTCGCGATGAGTTTAGGTAATGATAATTTACTTGTGAGAGGGTGTATAAGCAGAATATTTAAAAAACTCGAGGTAGGATGAAAAGAAAATTTAAGTCAAGAGTTTTGTAAACGATTATAAATAAAATCTAAGCTGTTCACGATCTGGTCATACGAACCTTATCGAGGAGTACAAAAAGAGCATTTTGTAATAATATTAAAAACTCCTTACGAGAGAGAGAGAGAGAAGCAAAGAAGAAAAGGACTCTGAAACGGTATAATTAACATAACTGAATTTTCGACGAACAGTACAGTCTTGTTTTCTGTGGCATTAAGTAAAGAATTGGACTTCCTTGGCTTCATTTTCAATTGTCACTGTGACGACTACCCACACAGTGAAGACGCCAATAGAAACAGACTATTTTAAATTCATCAATGGAAATCGACAAATTATTCCTTGTTTTGTGAGAGAGAGAAAATTTGCTCGGAAGTCTTGGAAGAAACCTTTCAAGTCCCACTGGCAGCCAGTAAAAACTATCTGGAACTTCTTTATTAAGAAGATCTAAATGGAATTTTCTCTATCTGCACTTCATAGCTGTTCTTTCCAGTGCTTTTGTATTCTTTACAAATAAGAGCAAAAATGCTTGCGCTTTTATGCTACTATTTGTAAAGAAATATGCAAAACGAACATTAACGTTTCACAAGTTTTTGTTTATTAAACGCGTTGGTATGTGAAATAGACACTTTATGCATTTAAGAATTATGCTTTAGTTAAGAATGAAAACAAAAAGTGAAAATAACAGCAAACAATTTGTGGCTGAACAAAAAAAAAAAACAAAACTAGAATGAAAAATGAATGAAAAAAAGCAAAGGAAAAAAAACGGTATGAAAATAATATTTTTTTTGTTTACTTATGTGCGCTATAGTGTTAATATATACATGTCCATTTGAAGTCTGGGCTTTCTTGCGCGCTTACACATATGTTTTTATTAATTTGTATAAATTTAAAACAATGATAAACGACATTTAACCCAAAATAAGTCGAATGTGTGTTGTTATGCTTTCATGCTCTGTAGTCTCGGATTTTAGAGGTCTTACAAATGAAGAACGGGAAAACGGCACCGGAAAAATAAGGTGTCTGGATACGTGTGTCTATTGTTATGAAAATATTTTGACTAAACTAAATCGCATGAGATTTCCGCGTTTGTGTATATTTTGTTTGAAGTTTCCATTATTTGGTCTTGTTTACTTGACGTACAATAATTCCTTTCTCTCCTTTTGTCTCTCTTTCTCACTCTCTTTTTTTTACATATAAAAATACGTGGAAATGCATAAGTCATATACATATACATATATATATATATATGTGTGTAGATATATAGAAATGACAAGTATATGGATACAGGTTTTGTTATGGTAATGTGCGTTCATTTATTGCCATAAGCAACATCTACACGCTAACATTTATTTGAATGTTCAAATGAATGTGTGAATGCAGCAATAAGGACTTTTTGTGGTTCGTATAACATGCTATTTTTAACAAACAACAGCTAGAACAACGGCAGCGGTAATAATAACAACAAGTGAGAACGCTACATAAATCTTGTAACCAATCATGGATACTCACCGACAGTTCCTTTTATTCCATCTTTTTTTTTTTTTGTTTTTTTGTTTTGTTAATTGGGAAGCTGTCAGTTAAGTAACTGGAATCTTCTTCTTTTTTTTTAAATCTAAGATTATAAAGCACTTTGTGGCAAGTTTTAAATATTTATAACGGGTCTTCGCGGTTTTTTGGTCTTCTTTTGAACTTCGTTTTGTAGCCTACTCTTTTCAAATAATTCCAAACTGTCATGTGGTCGATGTTTAGTGCCTCCACTATTTCCTAACAGCTAGCGTGGTGTTCTTGTTCCGTCAGTTGTAAGATTTCATCAATATTTTCAGTGACTCACTGAGCAAAGCGAGGTGCATCGAAACTTTCGAAACGGAATCGAGTGAACCACTCTTGGGTCCTTCGTTCACTCACAGCATTCTCGCAGTACACTTTACAAATTTTTTACGCCTTTTTCCCAATGTTTTATCGTTTTTGTTGTGAAAAAGCCTCACGTAGCGAATGTCTTCTGATATTTCACTCATTTATACGAGCAAAGAACTAGAAAACTATCTTCACAAAAAAATGTAAACCGAAATGTCGTCTTTTAAGCACATGTTCGTTTAAGGCAAAAAGGTGAGTGTTGCTCGGGCTATGTAGGCATCAAGTCCATCTAGTGGCAAAAAACCGCGGAGACTTTCCATATCGCTCATTATAATTACTTTTCGGAAAGACGGAAAAGATTCATACCGTCGCATTGGATGCCGGCGAGTGCCGGATAGACGGACGCAGAGACGAGCAGACTTTTGGTTTATTTTTTTTTTTGTTGCGTTCAATATTTTTTCGTTTAATTAATATTTGCATAATTTGTAGGGCTTTCGAAATGCGTTTCTACCAATCGCAAACTGTATAATAAACTTAGTTTAGTCCACTTTCCGCAAAAGCTTATCAAAACTTTCTTTGCATTTCTTTTTCAACAACAACATCAACAAGAACCGTACGTATAAATAAACGCGGTGGTGGTGGCAACGTCGTAAATATATCCAGAAATACAACAAAAGAAATAACAGTGAAAAATTACATCAGTATTTTGTTTGCTTGTGTGTCGCCATATACAGAAGAAAAAAAAAAATCGATAACAATATAACTGCAACGGTTTGTCTTTTAAACTCAATTAACTTTCAGCCAAAATGTTTCTTCTTTTCTTTATTTTTAATTTATTTTTTGTTTTTTTTTGTTTTTGTTTGCTTTCAGTAGTGAATTTACGAATGAAATACTTTTGAAAATATGTTTTTAGTAATAAATGTAGCGGAAAATATATATTTCATACACGTACATGTGCACATATGCATATTACTTATGTGTTAGTATCTATGTATTTGTAGTTGTCAAAAGTTTTTTTTTTGTTGTATTTACAACTTTTTTAACTCAGTGTTTTATAAAATTTACTTGGTTTTTCTTTCTTTAAACGCACATACATACTTCCATCCGCCCCATCGACCGACTACTAATGTAAACACATTTATGAAATGTTCGCATAATAGGAAAAAATAGTTTTGTATTTCCATAAAAGAGAAAAATGTATGACTAACACTGCGTATTAGTAACGTATTTTTACAAAAAAAGAAAAGAATCACAATTTAAAGAAATTAATCAAGAAAATTGTTTTTTTTTGGGCAGGGAATGTAAAAACTATTACTTTAGTGAAAGAGTAATCGTGCATAGGAAGGAAACACACCGATAGTAGTAAATCAAAAAAATAATTAAAAAAATTTATATAAAAATTGTAATTGTAATTAGTGTTACCTATGCTGAAATAACACAAAACTTTATTCATCCATCCGTTTGAGAAAAGCTTGCTCCTATTAAGATTACTAAGAAGAAGAGAACTAGAAGTTAAATCATTTGCTTTTTACCGTTAGATATTTACCTAAGACCTGATTAGATAATTGTGATTTGACTTTGTTCCTCGTTGTTATTAACATTTCTATTTCATCTTGTTGAGCGTACAATGCTATTCATCCGCTGTATTCTGTCCTTTCTTATGCCAGCTAGTAATCAATTGCCAGATATCTTGCAGTTAGAATGTGAATGAGTATAGTACAACAGATTTCCTGTTAACTGATCGTCAAACAAACATAACTGAAAGTTAGATAAACATAAATTTTAGACCAGTAACGGAAACGTAGTTTTTACTCTTTTTGAAAACGGCCTTTGATGTCATAAAATTATTTTAACCTAAGGCAATTATAATAAACTCCAAATTTCTTGTTTTAAACGATTGTTAAGAGACTAATGGATTTACAAGTCGTTTTCTAAGGGAAACAGAATTTTTGATATAAAAAAAAATTTTTTTTTTTTGGCACCATCTGTAGGCAACAATCTGAGTTGGAAGCAGCAATGATGTTGTGTGCCAAATGCTTGGCAATTGGACTTGTAGCAGCCAAGTTGTTCTTGGTTCTAAGTTGTAGAAAGTAGCTTGTTTTCGCATAAATCCACGCCTTCCGGGAGGCCACAATGTTTTCTACTTACCATTATTACCTTGTATTCTGTCAAGAGATAAAAGTCATTATGCCGAGTTCACTCTGACCAATATAACGCGTTACCAATATTTAAAATGTGATTTTTGGTAAATAAAATCAATCACAACAGTGAGTATTTCATTGCTCCCTTTTTGATCATAGGGTAAGAAGGCTTTCCAGAGGCAAAATGTGCAGTCAACATGCGTTGTATAAATGTTGTAGGAATATTTTATTGTGTTTCCTCTAGCTTCGATTAAACTTTTGGTTCGCCTTTGATAAATCTATGCATCGTTTTGACGGCATCTCCAAATGCCACATCAGTCACATCTCTTCGCGGCCGTTATTAAAGCGGGTATAACAAAACTTAACTATGGCAAAACCGCTCACCACCGCATATAGACATGTTTTAATGGTTAACACGCTGACGCTATAACATTCGTTTTCATTGTGATGCAAAACGACGTAAACGTTATAAGTTTTTAGTTTTGAAGTTAAAGAATTCGATCTGTATCGTCGTTGATGTTATAGCGATTATATTATAGCTACCCTTATAAAATAATTCTAATCAACTTTTGGACATCACAACTAATGTGAAGTTAAATTGACTATCAATGTGTGAAGGGCTTTCGGTGGCGGTCTTACCTTTTTTGCTCCCAAAACTCCGTACATCCTATTGGTCACAACGCTATAACTCGGCTTCTACATGTGCGATTGCCATAAACATTGGGGAAAATCTTAGTGAATCATGTGCCTTTTCAACGCATGGAGGCATCCAGAAAGAAACTTGTATACTTAAAACATTGAAAAGGATTGCTGTCTTGTAAGTGAACTCTCAAGATCTTCAGCAAGTATTATCCTTCAAATTTGAGAAGATCTTCTTACAAATATATGCACTTCAGGATCGAAGTAATTACGACGATTTAATCTATAAGAAGTTATATTCTACAGAATTCCATTAGAGAGGCGTGTCCGATTGTAACAAGATATACTCCATTGAAAAACATTCCTTTACAAAAAGATTTTTTCACTAATTTTGGTACACTTGCGTGGCACGAAACTTGTGTTGGTGACGATGATCTCGTATTGAGTATGCCTTTGTTTATACTTGGACCGCTCCAAACATTTATAGATAGTCACAAAACAGCTAGTCTGGCAAAAACATGTGCTTATCATAATGTAGTTTATTTAAAGGAAATATTTTTCAGCTTATCTTTTTAGCTTGTTCCAGCTTCCAAGCTCTTTTATCTGAAGCCCGCCATTTTACATAAAGGGAAATTTTAACTAGACTAGATTATCAGACCTACGCGTGTGTCCATTTACATCATTTTATCATCATGATGGTGGTTTTTCGTAATATCGATTCATATGTTCCGTTGGCACAAGAACTGGATAAAAAGCAAAAGTTACACAAACAATCTGAACTGAAATCTAAGAGAAAATGCGAAATCTCAACAAAATCTCTAAAGAAACGTATTGCAAACAGATCCGTTGAGATCGAGGCAAACAGATTTCCACTCGTCTCACGGCTTCTCTTACACTCTTCATCTGCTTGTGTCCACATACAAGAAAATCTCTCTTTGACTTATACTTATTAGATCACGTAGTACCTTGTTTATGGATACATAACGCACACATAAGTGCAATAAATCTTTTATTATGTAAGAAAGTAATGTTCACTAAAAGAACCAATGGCTTATTGTTTATAATTGATTTTTGAATATTCAATGTTGGTAGTGTTTAAATGCCAAAACTTCGTCCTTAATAACAGAGAAAGATAAAATAAAGAGAAGTTTTAACCGAGCACCTAAGGGAGTAATTTTAGAAGCCAGCCTTCGCCGCAATTATTTGTTCCGCTAATTGTGTTGGTCTTGACTTCGGACGAACTACAGTAAACCAACTGCGGCGTTTGTTGTTTGACTATCAACTGTTTGACTTTCATTTAATCCATAAAAATCTGAACAGAAATGCTTAGAGAATATGATTAAGGTTTCAAATTTTATTTGATTCATATATCCAGCGATTTGAGCTATATGTGACACTTTGATTTTGCTTCTTTTGTGCTACGCTTATGGTAACAAAGGAATTAATTATTATTTATAAATTGCATGTCAGCATTCCGTGAAAATACCACCGAAAGCTGCTTTTCCGACTTACTTTATATAATAAATTCTTATCCTAACTATGTCATAAACTTCATTAAAAGCTTAAATAGTTTTTAAGTCAATACTTGGCTCGATAGTATACGTAACTACTCACGTAACTACTTCTTACTATTCTTACCGCTTTCTAGCAACAGCAGCATTCTTCATTATATAATTTGCTATACTATGTGTATAGTGGGTAATAAAAAAAAAATTTGTTGTAGTCTACGATTATATTTTAGTTTGTCGTGTATGGTATACAATGTTCTGTGGTACATATTCCATTATGCTTAGATTCCATTGTTGTGCATATTACAGACTGTTATTGTCGTTGCTCTAAAGATCCTCAGGATTTAATATTTATTTTGTGCAATAGTTTAATATCGTAAGTTTGATTAGTTTTTAATTGAATCGAAATTTGTAAAGCCGGAGAATATGCTCCACATAAACACAAAAACGTTTAGGTGTACAACTCAATGGTTACGAATGCATATACTATGCTATATGTACGCATATATATTGCACAAGCACACACACATATATATATATATATACATTGCATAATGTACGTTTACGGTAAAATTTTTAATTTTATTGGCTAGTCAAAGCTAGTTATGCGTAGGCAACGCCGACTCTTAAACACCATATGCTATTACTAGCTGACTTTTTCTTCTTCAAACATTGTGTTTTGCTGAAGACTTACTTTTCACCAGAGTTCTTATATGAGCAGCGATCTGAAAAGTACACCTGTGTAATCCAAACTTATCGCCGTATATTTGTGTGTTAGAACTGCTTTGCTTGCTAAATACCCGAGATTCTGTCTTGTTTTTATAAAGAAGTTTATTTTAATTGAGGGAATTGAAAGAGGAGTGGTCGCGCCCCCTCTAAATTTTCCATATTCCGTGTTGACCAAGAACATGTCAGAATGCCCAATTTCGGCGAAATATCCCGAAGATTACGATCTGCAAGTGAAAAACGTTGCAGCATTGACAGACAGACAGACATACATATTTGAGGCAATTCGGCTAATAATTTTTGAGCGAGTGGTTTAATAAAACATGGGAAGGGCACACATACGCACATACTTTATATGCTCTAATCACGTACGATGTACGGAATAATGAACTCATACGGTTTTATTGTATCGATAAATTCTTTGTGGAAATGGAGCTTTAGGTTTCTGTTTGTTACTGTGCAAGTAAAATTACACACTTATATTCTTACGGTTTGTGTAAGTGTTCTCAATGTTTAACTGTGGTTTCGGTTTTAAAAGACATTTTAATAACTACTACCGAAGAGGTGAAATATAATAGTTTTGGTTTGCTTTGCTTAAGGTTAAAAAAGGATACAATTTCTTCAGGTGAGTTGAGCAATGCACGTGTGCCCGTTCGGATGGTCAACATATCGAAAGCATTACAACTTGGCATATAAGTTCTTAGTCTTAGTTTATAGGTCAACTTTAAATTACTGATTGTGGTCAACTTCACTTTTAGTAATTGAAGACTGCACTCTTAGTAATTGAAGATGAAACGTTGATCTCACAAAGACTCTTTCTGCTGTTCTTACACGTTGAATCCGTACGATTTCCCATAAGAAAGATTGCTTTTTTGCGCAGACACCGGTGTATAAGAGAATTTGTGTAGCGATTGAAAGAGAAGTAATTTTCAAAGTCCATAAGTTTTTGCTAAAATTATGAACATAATGTATTTTCGTTTTAATCCACAAGAAAACATAGCGTTTCCTCCAAATTATTTTTTCGTTTTAGATCAATGGACATCATATCTTATACAAGGATAAAGTATACAGTATTTGAATATAAGGAAAAATTATTCTCTTATCAGATTAGGAGTATTTATATAAAACTTAAATTTAACGCACAGAGTCATTCAATTCACTCTTAAGTAATTAATTAATATTCAATTTTTACAAATAAAAAAAAAACCATTGATTTCAAGGGAATAAGAGATCAGTGTTCAAAAAAAAAAAATCATAGTAATTTCATTATCATACGATTATTATATAATTTTGTTTTAATACACCTGGACAGTTGTTGGGAACTATAGGTATTTGTCCTTTAAAATATAAAAAAAATAATCAATTAAGAAATTAAAACATAAAAAAAAAAAAAAAGACTTGAGAAAATATTAAGAACAGCACACTATTTTCTACACAACACTTGTTCGCTTTTCGTAGGTAAGGGAAAATTGTAATACACACAAATATAAAGAAAAACTGTTCACATAACACTTTGTTTGAGTTTAAAGAAAAATCCCATTCCAACGATCTTGAATGCTTGTCAAAAAGGATGTGAGATAAGAAGTCAGCGTGAAAAAAAGAAAAATTGCAAATTTTGAAGGGCCAGAATATGCTCATAATGATATGGAATGATTTCACCGATTTTTCTTTATATATACAAATCAAATTTAAAGTTGCTTAAAACTGCTTCTTTGTCCATGTTTCGCAAAAAAAAAAAGGAAAAATTAAAACAGAAAGTAACGCTTGAAGACAATTACACAAACTTTTTTGTCAAATTATTTTTCTTAATACAATCGATTACTTAAACGCACATGTTCTTCTTGACGGAATCTTCTGCGTTCAGATGGTTTTGCACCACTTACAGAGCGTAATACCGGTGCATTCCTTGCATATTCGGTCGGATTGTAACAGGGCACTGGCGGTTCATCATCCCAATTCTCTGTACTTTCGTATTTAGGTTTAGGAGGCGGTGTTGTCGGCTTTGTTGGAGCTTCATCAACATTACAATACTTGTCATATTTTACACGATCTGGACATACTTTTAAGTGAAATTCTAATTCTGCATCATTGAATATATGCGTAACGTTGAATGGGCACACGCCTTTCGGTGCATTAGGATGATTGCGTCGGCAACGAATCAAATGAAACTGCATACGCGATTCCAATATTTGATGCGATTTTTCATAAGGACATTGCAGGAAATTAGACATTTCGCAATATGGAAAATTTTATATAATTTTCCCAAATCGTCAAGAATTTTAATTAAAAAAGTGAAAACGGGACTTTTCTTTTATATGCTAAACTTATTTCTCTATATAATTTTTCAATAAAATTTGCACTATTTGCACTGACTTGCTTTTTACGAATGGATATATATAGCCAATAACTGGATACTGGATAATTCTACTTTAGTACTGGTTTGCCAGTACTTTAGTTCTGTTGCGCAGAAAATCTAACGAATTTTGCTAGTGTTGGTCGATGATCATGATGGCTCTGCACAGTTTCCTTTCCTTAAGAACCTTACGCTTGGGATTATTGATGATTCTGACCTGACGCGACTTACAGACTCAGACATAACGAAAACAACATTTCGTTGACTACTTGAGCTCACCTTGTCTCTTACGTAAGCAGTTCTTGCCATAACATACGAATATAAGCCTTTCGTTCTAATATTTCGTGTCTTAAAATCGTACTGAAAGGCTAAGAATGCCAAGCGGGAGGTAGAAGAAATAAGAGAAAAGAAATGAAATTGAAATAAATTCTAACAGTCGTCTTGTAAGCAGATGAAAAGATAAATTTGAATGCTTGGAAATCGTCCGCCTCCCGGAGTATGCCACAACCACTTTTCTTCATAGTAAGTGATTTCGCTCAGGCTTAACGTTTAAACAACTTTACTTTCTATTCTTGGTTTTTTGTTTTTTTTTTTTGTAAAACTCAAAAACGAACCCTTATTCCCACGAAAGGAGAATTCAGTTAAATTTAACAAAGCTTTGCAAAAAAAACCTATTAGAATACATAAATTTTTGCTTAGAAAGGAAAAAATTACCACCTTCTGTTAATATCGTGAGACTTAATCATTTCGAAAAAAATATTCAAACTTTGCTTTCATAAATTGATGGCACCCGAATATGCCCCCAAAACCTAAATTGTAGAAATTTGCTATGATAGCAAGAAAAACTCTAACAAATCATTGATAGTCGATTTGATATTTTCTGATCTATTCGTTCTACTATGAGCGACTGAAAAAAGGATTCCCCTTCTATAATAGTGGAAATGATGTTCTTAGTAATACAATCTGATAGTAATTGCGCAAAATTTGCTATTGCCTCTGCTTGCTCTCTTAATTAAGAGAGACAGAGGACAGAGGGACAGAGGAGGAGGGTAAGTAAATAATTGGTTAAGAAAATGTTTCTTAAATCTGTAAGATTTATTAATGTAAGAGGCAACGGAGGATACTTCGATTTCAAACGCAACAGCTCAAGTGAGCAATGTGGATGGAACACGAAAAACTCTGCGAAGATGCCTATTAAAGCACAGAATAATGCGTTGCAGCATTCTAAGCTAAAATTGACGAAAGACCAGAAGAGATTCACATGTGAAATAACCTTCAATTTAACGATGGGGCATAAATCCGAAATATTTTTATATTTCCCCGTGACGTGTTGTATATTTATATTTGTTTCTTTGCTTTTTGATTTATTTGCACTCCACTGTCCAGAATAGTATGTTTGCTGCGATAGCAGATTCGTTATGCAGAATTACGTTACGCACTTCGATTTTTTCAACGAATTAAATGTTACTCTTCTTAGCCCTTCCACTCTTGGATACTCTCCGGTACGGAACTACTAGTTGGATGGAAATTTTGCTACAAGCGTCGAGGTTCGTGCGAATTTGATAATAATTGATTCACGTATGCTAACACAGTGACTACCAACCTATTTACTGTCCACATTTGCACGGTCGCGATAACATTGACGGTATATCGGTGCAAATATGAATACGTAGACTCAAGCCATATCCAGTTTCATGACTTTCTTCCCACAAATTATTGCTCACATTTGATGCCATTACTTGGGACACATCCTGATTAACGTCATCGGACTCCAGAAGAATCTCATCTTCCGGGTCGGGGACGACCTTATCATCATTATATTCACGTGAATTTCCGAAAGGTATATAAACGCTATCGTCGCTTTGGCAGTCGCCAAAAATTTAATCAGATGCTAAAGCAGTTAGATCAGTTTAGTACTCAACTTTCTTTCAGTAAGTATCTTTTTCTTACCTATTATCTGATTATAAAAACAAGTAAACACATTATAGTAAGTCACAACCCATCACTTCGTTTAACACAATTAGAATGTGTAGAATATGTGGCTCGATCCGAACCATTTTCATTAGCGTTTGCTCTTAGGCCAAAAACCGTTAATTTACCAAATTTCGTAAAAATGTCTTAAAAATTACGAGCTGTAAGTTGAACACAAAAATAAAGACCGACAGACAGACAGACGGACTCGCGAGCGTACATCGGTATAGTAAAACGTGGATCTATCTCAAGTATTTCTGAGAGTTGCATACAATCGCACAAGTGAAATATATGCTTGCAGTACAAGTGGCGTATGGTGTAGTAAATGTGGAACAAGAGATATATGTGACATACTGGACTCTACATCTCGTTTATCACTAACGAACTTGGACGCTCTTTGTAGCTACACTCTAACGAACGACAGGTCTTTTCTCTCGATGAATTGATTCGCACTTGACTTCCGCGAAAGTTCTTTTTGTTAAACAAATTGATGTAAAGTAGAAACTGCGTAGCGTTTTTCAATATTCAAGCACGTACTTCTTGCATTCTAAATAAACTTTATTAAGCCAAATGCCAATTCAACAAACTTTTGCAATTCTTCGGGAGAATTGTTCATTCGTACAACTTTCGGTATTTCTGGGAGAAAAATTGAATTACGTGAACTACGTTCTTTCAAGGGCACTGTGCTCCATTAGAAGAGCTGCGCAAACAGTCGAAAGGAGCAAAGTGTAGGCTGTACAGTGAATGCATTAAAATTTTCCAGCACAATGCCCTTGATGTTCGCATACTCACTAAAGATACGTATGGTCCGTTATTTTTACTTTGCTCCCCTTAGTTGTCAACTGTGGGGAACGGCACAATGTAGATTGTTTAGCGTAAGGGGGAATGATGTTTTCTAGCAAGCACATGGGATTGAGTTAGGTAAACTGAACACAGATTGTATCGTAACTCCTGTAAGTTCATGTATCTCAAATGAAATTCGCACATATGTGATGCACGTTCCATCGCCCTTTAGCGACCTCTTTAAAAATGGCCACATTTCATCTTGGGTGATGAAAGTTAGTTCCATTATATTTTTGACTGTTAGTCGATTGCGACGGCAACGAGCTTCCAGTCGTATACAAATGCTTTCAAGCCGTGGTTTTATCAATTGTTACACATTTCAACGGCTTTATCAACGGCTGATTGCAGTTGATGTTTGCAAGGAATCCTCAACATAATCACCACGAATATTTTCATAAGCCTGCAAAGGGTTATTTTTTTTGGTCAAATTGATAGCGAATTTTGTCACATACTCATAATGCAGTTCATTTCGGTTAGACTAACAAGTGTCTCTTTCTTTCTTCGGCATTCTTTCAAACGGAGAGGTAGTGTTTCAAAAGTTACGCAGCTCAAAAGCCATCCATTGTGGAAAAAGCCATGAAGTTCTTATCTTACCTACTATAAATTCTAACCAGTTGGTCTTAAAGATGAACATAACATTTTGAATGGATTAAGGACTTTGCCCTTTGTATTTGGTGCTTTAGAGATTATCAGTAAAATCAAGGCAAAGAAAGAAGAAGAGGAGAAATTATTTATTTTTGTAAAAAGAGTAAATATTTAAAAAATACATTAAACGATTTATACACATGCGTGGGTTTTACACTTCAATAACAAAGTGAATCGTGTAAGAAAAGATGAGAGGGAATGAGTTGCAGGCAACTGCCGTTAGAATGGAGATGAAAATCAGATAAAATGAATCGATAAAGAATGAAACAAAATAATTTTAAATAAAAACTTTCGCTTTTCCGCTTCAACGTCAAATTTAAACAAAACATTAAAAAAAAAAACAAATAAGAAATAAAAGAATAAGATAAAATAAGCGACAGGTCAACAGGAAAGTATGAAAAGAAAAAAGTAAAAAAATTATATTCGGCCGTGACCGAATCTTTTATACCCATCACCGTTATCCTAAAAAAGATAAAAAAGCAGTAAAAGAACTAAATTTTTATGCTCTATAACATGAAGTGGGCGCAGCTGATTTTTCTTTTTGTGCAAGGGCGTGTTAGCGTTGAAGGTTTAATTCACTGCCTAATTCTTTTGCAAAATTTGTAGGTGATATCTTCGTTTTCACGGGAGAACGGGAGAACGTTCATCACAAATACTGCACAATTGGGTAAACAGACAGATGGACAAAGGGACGTGTTTAGGTGCATTCCGATTTTGAAACTGTCCATGAAACTTGTTTCTGCGCCTTATAAATGTATTGAAAATGGATTAAATTTTGGTACACTATAACACTGGGTGGGCATGGTCAACTTTTTTCATTTTTGTACAGGTGTTACGGAATTGCCCATAGAATATGCGTTCAAATTTTTGTACGTAATTTTATCCCTCGTAGCCTGTAAGTAACGAGAAAAAAACCAATTCTCTCTTCCTTTTGAAAAACAGAAGTGTTCTCAGTTTACGTGGTTCTGTAGGCGTGTGTCCTTAGATCAATTTGGCCCATTTTCAATACGTGCAAGAGCTTGCAATGCTTTTGCCAAATTTGAAATCGATAGTTTCCTTTCTGCGGCCAGGAGCATGTTTACAACAGACATTATACAGACGGACAGGCGAACATACTTATATCGATTCAGAATTTGATGGAGATCAAGTATATAAATGTTCTTGAGAGTCTCTGATGCTTTCTTCTGGGTGTTGCAAACATTGTGACAAGATGAATGTAACCTCAGCCTTCGCTGATGGGTGCAAAAATATAGAAGCTATAAAGGATTTGTACATATCTGGCATGTGTGTAAGAGTTAGCTTGACTGCAAACCTTTCAAGTGAAAATCATCAAAAAAGAACAAAAAAAATTGAATTCTGATATAAAATCATATAGAAATTCGTCCGTACGTAAGTAATTTGGAACATTTAATGTAAAACTTAATCAAACGAACGCTAATCACAAAATTGAAAGTCAACGTTGTCTCAATGATTTCATGCCTAGAAGATCATTAAATTTGCTCAAGAATTTCATTTTCACTATTTCAAAGGGATTATATAGCATAAGTGATGTGAAACAAAAACTTTAGATACACTTTTTGGCTCTCTCTTGCCCTCACATAGCATTTGCGTACAATGTACAAATTGGATGAATTGACCTCTTGTTCATTATTTGTATTATATTATATATATAATTTTTACATACATAATGTTTATTTTGCATATGTCTCTAAAGTGCAAAGTCCCAAAAACATTATACAACCTTACGTACACAATATTAACCCTTGTTCTTGTATACAGGTGTGCATATGTGTTGCCTTCCTTAAAATACACCCCTGTCTAGCATAAAATATTATACACATTGATAGGTATAATATGCCCATCACTTGTTAATTCGTACTTCACGTCTTCGTATCACATTCGATGCAAACTAAAAGGTGAGCTTTCTTTGCACTTCACTGGTAGCCCGTACTTTTGTCTTTGCTGAAAAGCGAACTGTCTTCGCACGTGTCCATGCCTTTGTTATGATGAATTCCATAACTGAGCGGCATCGGCAAATTATCCAAATGATTGTAGAGCGTGAAAAAATAGGTAAATCATGTTGCACAACAACCTTCGTTTCGGCAGAAAATTGTTACCATCTCTTGAAAACTGCTCTGAAATTGAGTTTAAACCTACGCAGCTTTCTCTGGATATCAAGCGAAACATTGTACGCGTACTCATCCCAGTTCAATAAATATGTTATCGATAAAAGTGATATAAAATATTCGCTCGCAGTCACGAAATCCTTGGATTACAAAAAGTTTGGATGCCTTTAGGTCTATCTTTGAACCGCTTAGATCATCGATTAGAATCAGGCAACGGGCAAACATTAAGTAAAACGAAATCAAAATCAAGTGCTAACTCTACAAAAGCATTCATAAACCCTAGCTTTAGTAAATGTGCTACACACTCATCGGTCATATCTTGACAAAGTGTCAATCAGTCCCAATTATTAATTGTGAGAAGAAAAATGTAGACAGGTAAAGGGAACCTAGTTTTGCAACAACCGTTTAAAACCTGTTCACGATGTAATGCCAAATGCTCGCCCAAGCAAGAACGACCCCACCACATGTTAATAATCCCTCTCTTGTATCAAATATCCATGCACTCGGCACTTCAAATGTTCCACTCAAGATTAGTTCCAACTAGACGCCAGCATGCCAGCGATTAATTCGTTCGCAGATATAATCTGTGTAATTGAAAAACCGTTTTAATCACAGGCCTCGTCTGAGTGAAAAATCTACGGATGATTACATTAGTTGTCCTATCTTATAAAAGAAATTTCGCATATTTCATAAAACGCATTATCACGGTTCTATTCCACATTTGCCGCTGATGAGATGACATTGAGAATATCTTGAAACACTGTGGAAACCCATACCACATATACGAATATCACATCAAAAAAATGATAATAAGGTCATGGCTTGCACTACAGTAGATTATCGTAACTTGGTCCAAGCACTTGATATATTAACTGTTTCGCTACGTCTTTGGGATATGATCACATTTAGGAGATAGTCGAAGTCATTTGGAAACTTTGTTGCAGCTTTATTCACATTTGGTCATTTCTGACGCGTCAACTACAGATATAAACCGATCTTTTCACAAATTTTCAAAGATTGAAGCGACTTAGTTTACTTCAAAGCAAAACGCAGCTAATCACATTACCGAGCTTTATTTGCAAAAACTTACCGATTTTTTAGAAAACGAAATTCTTCAAAAAGCAAATATAGACTCATGATGCTTTACCTGTCAGGGCAGATGGCCATTAGCGAAAAGATCCATAATTCGCGGAGCACAGAGTAAAATAAACAGATCACAGTGAAATTTAATAATACCAACTGACTCCTAAAAGAGTATATAAGGAGAGTATTTGCGGAAGACAAAGGCGAATAACTCAAGCGAGTATAATCGTGACATTTAAACGAACAAGAGGTCACGAAGCACGTTGTAAATATAAGTTCCTGTAACGAAATCTTCTAAGAATTAATTGTAAATGAAACCTGCACTAACCTAAATTTCATAATTCCGTTATACGAACTTATTCTGCAAAAACTGCGGTAATAAAGCGAAAAGCGCAAAGAGTCATTTCACGTGAACATGTTCTCGTTCCGGTGAAAGTGACTATGTTGTGTTCCATATATTGAAAGTGGATAAGGCGTCTTTTACCGATTCGATTACATTCTGTTGAAAAACCGCTGCAACATAACAAAACCAATACGTTAGCTTCATTCGCGAATATGAGTGATTAGTACGCATCAAGAAAATCCATTGCTACAACAATAACACAGTGAAAAGTGAGGTATAGAATAACATATGTGCTAATTTCTTCAACATAAATGTGATTGAATTGAATTGGGATTGTGGTGATGATTCCTCTGCCATCATGCACGTCAGTAGGTCTCTTAGTAACAGCAATAACACTCTCCTCTATCTTCCCAGAGCCGTGTTGGCAACTTGTCAAGACTGAAGTTATTGTTCGATATTTCGTGCAAATTACGAAGAAATGGCATCATCTTCTGCCTAAGGGTAACGTATCGTACACATATCGCGCAATTATTGATTCCCAACTAATGAACATTGTTTATTAGTTATTGTGAAATGAATATTGTTTATTAGTTATTATAAAATTAGTTCCCCATAATTTAACGCTCAACATATTAATTACACTCTATCACGTACAATTATGTTTTAATTATGTACGCATTCATTGTTATTGATATGAAAATAAAAAATACTACAAAAATACGATTAAATGCTCGATAATATGATGTAAGAAATTCGGAAGACTGTGTTCTGTAACACTGTTTTTTAAAGCATGTGTGTAAAGTGTAAGTTGACGATATTAGCGTTGACGCTGATACCGTCCAATAATTCTTCCAAAATGAATGATGGTATGTAGCGGTGTGCTTTATATCCGTTGCCATCATTTGGGGTAGTAGTAACGAGACTACGCAAATGCATTAGAAAACTGTTGCCTTTCAAGGTACGAGAGCTATACGCATTAAATTTTATAAAAATTTTATTTTAATTTTGTCTTCTCGATCCGAAACCTTTGTCCTCTAGAGATAACAACGTTTACTTAAGTCAACTCATACAACAACAAACTAAAAGAACTCCAGAATACACCTAATTCTCTTTTTACACGATAGATACGTTCCCAAAAAATACATGTAAAAAAAATTCGTGTAAAGAGAGTATTAGGTGTAAGCAAAATTAAAAAGTTCTTGTTAGAGTTCACTTAATCTATTTCGTGCTTACACATTTTAATTCATTAAATATTTTATAAAAAATAATTTTTATTTTGGAAAAGAAAATTCCTGGAATATTAAAAATCGTGTTAAAACAAAATAATTCGTGTAAAAAAAGAAATTTTTTTCTTTTGAACTCGTGTTAAATCAAATTCATGTAAAAAAAAATCGTATAAAGAGAGAATTAGGTGTATTCCTATTTTCTATTTTGATCTCTTAAAGTTCTCGCAAAGGTCAACTTTTCCGCGGAATTCTTGACTGTGTATTTAGAAGACAAGAAGACAAGATTAAAATTGTATTGATTGTTGAATCAAAATACGACGGATGAAATTATCTCGTTCTTATATAGTACCAAGAGTTTAATAACATGCTTATGCTAATAGAATATTAAGTGTGAGAAAATGTTTATGCTAAAAAAATAAAAATGTTTATGTTAGGAAAATTAGAATAATGTTTATGCTAGTGTTATAATGAATGCTTAGAATACAAACTTAATGCTTGAGGGTAAACAATGGATTGTGGTGGAGCGATAATACAAAAAAAAAGGCAATCATGTGAAAATATGGAAAGCACTTGTACGTTATAATAAGTTGCACAAGCTCCATTGTTGTTCATAAGAGTAATTTGTCGACAAAGGATTCACGGTAACCGTATACACAGAGGCTTCTGAAAATTTAATTTGCTGTTGAGCAGGATTCTGAATTATTCATCAAAACAAATTTTTTTTTTTTTCGAATCTTATGAGTGGTCATCTGCGACGAAGTTAACATCTTCTATGACGGCGGATAAGGAGATAAAGGAAAAAGTTAATTGTAGCCCGTGTTTTGAACGTAATGAAAAGGCTTGTAGTAACTTAGAATACATACATAAATGCATTAAAATCTTGACTGGTTCCGATTAAGTTTCCCAATAACCCCACGTATATAAAGAAAATATATTCAAAGGAATAGAATACACATCTTGATCAGTATTGTTCCACCATCAAAGTGAAAGTGAAATTTTGGAATCACACCTACGAATCTTCTAAACAATCGTCTGGCTAAAGTCCGAAAAAAAAAATATAAAACGATTTGGTAGTGAGAAAAACATTGTAAATGGCGTAAATAATTTATAATAAATAACTTTATTAATAACTTTATCAAGATGCAAACAAGGATTCACAAGAAGTTCACGTTGAATTTTTTTTACACAACACAGGGCATCTTCCCTTGTTGATTTGTTGAATTGCAAAAGAAGAAGATAATAAAAATAAAATATAGAAAATAAATAATATAATAAATGTAATATATGACGTATGTAATAATTTTTATATATAAAAAAAATAACATTTTTCATTAGCTTCATGCATACATTTTTCGTTTCTCCTAAGGACGATCTTTCGAAAATTAGTGATTTGTTGGAAAACGTCGGAACCAATAATTGAGAAGCGCGTATGTATGTATGTATGTACGTATGACGTATGTAATAATTTTTATATATGAAAAAAGTAACATTTTTCATTAGCTTCATGCATACATTTTTCGTTTCTCCTAAGGATGATCTTTCGAAAATATCTTAACCAATAATTGAGAAGCGCGTATGTATGTATGTATGTATGTATGTATGTATGACGTATGTAATAATTTTTATATTTGAAAAAATTAACATTCTTCATTAGCTTCATCTATACATTTTTCGTTTCTCCTAAGGATGATCTTTCGAAACATCTTAACCAATAATTGAGAAGCGCGAGCTTTTCGGAGTGGTTCGTTGAAAGAAAAAAATTTCCTCGCAACGAGAAGTTTTATTTAGATACATATTTATGTTTGTATTTCACAGACCAAGCATGACTATCCTGATTTACCCCAATTGCATGAAAACTTACTTACGGGTAGACAAGGGTAAAGATGACGCAAACAAAATGAACGTAAGCACAATTTTCTTTGCAATCAAGTCTACTTATTGAATAAACCTAATATTCTTATGCAATAGAACGAATCTTTCCGGTGCCGACGTGCGGCATGATTGTTTTTATCCGTTAAGCAAAAACTTGGCATCATTTGCAAATTCGGCATAAGTTACAGGGAATCGGAAGAATTCCTTATACTTTCTACTACGAATTCCACTGGGTATCTAGAGTGCGACAGACACAAAATGATAGTTGACAATAAGTTAGTTAGCGATTACAGGAGTTGCTTAAAAGGATATTTTTGAGCAAAAATTCAAGCATTACATGGCACACACACAAAGTATAACATATAATGCGTATAAACTACGGAAACTTTGCGAAAAACTCTTATCAAGATGCCGTAAACTAGTAACTCCCGCAGGCTGGCTTTATCCACATTTCTCGATTGTGAATACGGTGTTTAGAAAACAAGTAAAATCCATCAAAACGATCGAAGAAACAAGAGTTTATATTGTCACCTGTATGCATACGTAATGACTAAATACACACTTATCTAGTTGCACGTGCAAAAGCTTTACATATAATAATGTACACAAAAGGGGGACTCAGTTTTGGCACTCAAACGTATGCATTTGAACGCTTTCGAGATGCATAAGAAATGTTAGGAAAATAGCACTATTCCATTACGCTTTTTGTACTACTACCATAGATAGGTTTGCTTACATGTCGTTTAACTGAAAAATATTGTAGGTATGTTGTAAGTAATGACAGCGGGCAATTGTACAAGAGAAGGCAAAAACACATGTTAACGTAGACCATAAATTCAAAATTGAGCCATAGTTTTAGGTGTATACGTAAAAGAGCTTTTCTTTCCTCTTCTCTTCTCTTCTTTTTTTTTTTTTTGTTTTCTCTTTCTTTTTTAAGAACCCGAAGAACAATAAACCTACACTCATGTTTACACCGCAGACACACCAAAAGCATTACATGAGGTCTACTTTGCGAAATACTAAGTGAGGGGTGGAAAAAAATAAAACATATATATGTATGTATATATATGTACGAAATGCGAAAGAAGTAAGGAGAACAAGTTTACATACTCAACAAATTTATTTTTCCCCATAATAGCAAAAATATCCTGCTTAGCTGCTGCTCTATTGAAGAAACACTAAAGTATGGCGAAGGAAAAAATGAAAAACATTATAGATGTACGTATGTGTATATGTATGCACACACACACACACACACACACTCCAAAATATATATATACGATAATATAAAAAAGTAAAATTTGCATACTTGCATTGTGCAAGACTTTGCCAGCGGGACTTGTTTGTAATCATGGGAACCTATGCATTCATCATCAGGGAATTTGCTGTACATATACCGACAATAACAAAAACAGTACATTAAATATGTATGCATTTGTAAAGATAATAGTTTTGCATGTGGGTTTTTGTACGCTATGCAGGTTATATAACATATATACAAATATATATATATATATATATATATATAGGGATTTGTGTGTGCAATTGCATACATAGAAAAGTAAAAGTATTATGCTATCGAGTTAAATTTTATCAAATGTTGGCTTGACTGGTTAAATATGTTTGTATGCGTGTATGCAAGTTGCTGATAAACAAAACTTTTTCTTTCCTATGAAAGCATGTGCAAGAATGTCTCCCTTTTTTTTTTTTTCTTCGAAATAGTAATTTTTGATTATTTTGTTTTCTTTATTCAATTCTTTGAGAGGTGAACAAGAGAGGACAAAAGGTGAAGTATTCCAAAAGAAAATTATTGCAGGCTATTTTATGAGAATGAGTCCATAAATTTATAATTTTCATGCATGCAATACTCCACTTAAAAGAAGTGAAAAACGCAATAGAAAAGAGAAGGATTACTAGATAAAAAAGAAAAGAGCGAAAAACCTATAAGCTGTGAAATAGGGCAAGTGAAGGACTAAAAAGGCTTACCCGCCCTTGTTGCGGCAAATATTAGAAATTAGTTCCACAAAACAGCAAAATTCCTTATTACCCCGTAGAGCCGCATGACGCTGAGTTCTGAAACAAGCGAAAATGACCACGTGTACTGTTTTCACTTTCTTTCTTTTTTATTAACATAAATTTCAAAAGCAAAAAGGGTCAAATCTAAGAAGCTCTTCTGTAGAGATTCTGACTCGATCCTTCTGTCCGCCTACTTTTGCATGCTTCTCTTTGGGGATCTGGCTGCCTTTCGTTTGATGTTGGGAGTTAGGAGTAAAAGATGATAGCTCATATACTCATAGTCGAGAGTCATAAATCAAGTTTAAAAATGGACCTGATCTGCCTCCAATCACATATCAATTAAACACGTGCGGGAGAAACAGTTACTATCCTTTAGAACTTCAAGAAGCTTCGAAACAAGACTATATGGAACAAATAACTTTAACTTATAACCTATAAGATATATGGTCGGTCTCTTCCTATGGGTCTCTAAAAAATTCAGTTAATAATTAGTCGTCGGACATTGTACACCTCCGCCATAGACAGAATATGATTTTTACGTATAACATTGCTTTCAGCTTGCGGGCGCCGGAAGCCAAAAGCATAAAAGATGTATTGGGACGGTTTTTAATCCTCTCCGATATAAAGGTCCTTACAAAAAGTAAATTTTTAGTTGACAATAAGACTTAATATTAAGACCACTTGGTGCAAAATTGATGCAAAATAGCGTATTAATCTAATGCAATAAGTTTAGCCCAAATAGGTCTATCTTTCGTATGCTTTTCCAGATGAGGACTCTTATGAAGACCAAGCCTTTGTACGTGCAAGAAACTTGCTTTTCTAATATTTTATGACGAATCATATGAGGTCAAGTGATCGGGTAGGGTGTTTAATAGTCGGCGCTCTTTTTTTTTTTAAATTATATACTTTAAAATATTTATTTTGTAGATAATTGAACCTAAATGATTTTCAATAAAATGATAGCAAATTATCCGGTTTAATTTTACTACACATTCAAAAGTGCCCGACGAAACTGCTAGCGCGACCAACTTTTGCATATTGCTCGTAGTACAACTGAGATTAACTGGATCGAGGGCTCTCAGTACATAAGTATATAAAATAAATTCATAAAATATATAAAATAAAATTTAAAGAAATCTTGAAAATTTTTTTACTTGGAAAAGTTTTCTCCATACATAAGTATATTATATACATTATATGTATATTTTTTTGCATAAAGTTTCTCGTATATACACTTGAGCATTATCAACTGTTGTAGAGATAGCAATGTATTTGAAATATAAATACTAGCGCGAATTATTTTCTTTTTTTTGTATGAATGACTTTCAACCAGCAGCAAGGAGACTTAAGGAAAGGAGTATCTGAAAATGGAAAAATCTTCAATTCGGCAAAGGGATGAATGCTGTAATGGAAAGTCTGGATGACATTGGGAAAAATGGCTTTGAAAAGTTTCGCGGTCGTTGTGGAGAAGGAGTATAAAACTCGAGACCGCTTCCTCTACGGTTCTAGCAAATTCGGGTCCAGTTTCGCTGAGATTCGCCACGAAGCTACGAAGAATGTCTTGCCTTCGGATGCTTCAATTTGGTTAATTATTTGATAATTAATTTTTGATTAGCTTAAAAAATAACTTTAACGAAAAACTCGGTTAATCTGTTAACCGGTTAACCGGTTAACTGGTCTAACAGTTCGATAACACTTGCGCACCATATACCATAATTCAAGATAGTGACAGTGTCGCCAGAATTTTTTAAGGGTTTTTTTTTTTTATTACGTTCGCTTTTTTCTTATGCAACTTCACATATAATTTCCTTTCAATGCAAAAAAAAGTATTTTACTATGTTAGGTTTTCTTTATTCCTTTTGTTCTTTTCTGTTTTTCGCTTTGTTTTTTATTTCTTTTTTTTTGCATTTTCCCTTAAACAGAAGTAGTTATAAATTTATAAATGTCGCGCATATGTGCGACAGCACCTCCTGTGTGAACCTTGAAGTTCAAAACTACTACTAGAACGTGTACGGGAAAGTTTTTTATAAAAGCAAAGACAACAAAGGCGACAAGAATAAAACGGAAATATGCCTTTAAATAAGAAGAGAAAGCACTTATACATAAAATAAAACTTATGTATTAAGTTTACATAGCTCAACAAAAACACCGGCAACCACCAGCACCAGCACCAGCTTAATGTCAGCCAGCCATCCAGCCAGCCATTGCTGTCGTAGTCGACGTCGACGGCGACGATGACACAGTGCATTTCGTTAGAACGGAAACCAATCTTAGTAGCATTTATAGTGTATGTGAGTATAAACGTATGTAAATTACACTTAAGTCACGTATACAAACAAATGCGCATATAATAAAATATAAATATATTCGTATATATGTACATATATAATCAAATAAAATGTAAAGCAGTGGTTAAAGGGTGTCGAGACGGGTCTCCTAAGATATAAGCTGCAACTTAAGCTTTATCAAGTGTTCATCTCATGTAAGCAACAGACAATGAGATTAGAAATATTTAAGCAAATTTTCTTTAAAAGCCACTGAAAAGAAACCGTGAATTTGCTTTTTACTCATTTCTTGTTTTCAAAATTTGTGAAAAAATTTCTAGATAAGCGCATATAAGAAAATCAACGGAAACAAAATGATTCTGACAAATAATAAGTAAAAGTTACAGTTTCAACTATTCCCGCATGGTTTTGTGAGACTTATCCGACTTGTTCGACTATCGAAATACACTCTCCACGATGGTTTAAGACGCGCGAGACTCCTTTTAATCTTGGACGTGAAACTCCCGTCGTATAAAGATTCACTTTTATGCATTTTTGGCACTTCGTGAGAGTAACTCATCCGGTGTGCGCGGCCAAATACATTCCTCTCTCGGGCTTACCCCATGAAATCACATTTTCCAGCACACTTGACTTACTTTCAGACAATCTTTTTACAAAATTCTTTACAATAACATTTGACTTTTACTTGTGGAAGTATACTCTCCACGCTTTAAAACGCGCTTGACGCCTGTTTGCCCATGGACGTGAAACTGCCGTCTTGCAAAGATTCACTTTTACGCATTTTTTGCACTTCGTCAGAGTAGCTGATCCAAGTTCCGCGGCAAAATGTATTCCTCTCGCGGCCTTACCTCGGACAAACCTTTTACAATATTCCTTACAACAACATCTGGCTTTTGCTCTTTTTCCTGAGAGCGGACTTATTTGCCACCTTATTCGTCGTTGCTAATTTTCTTGGCTTCTTCGCCGGTCTTTCTGAAACTATACAATGCGTACGAGACAATGTGTCTTTCAACTTTCTTACATGACTTGGAAGATCATAAGCAATATGTTTTGCACAATTTTTGTTCCCATGGCGAACGTAAAGTGTACGCTGAAAGGAATTGTAATTGAAAAAATTCGCAAGTTGTTTTCTCTCTTGTGCTAAATAATTAAAAATTTCCCAACTTACTTAACAGATTGCATATGAACTCTACGGAGTCAACCTCTCTGCTTCTTCATTTGGTTTAGCTTTTAGAACCTTACGTATCGTGTAATGGAAGCTATGATTGGAATACACTAACACAACTTTTACCATACGGATTATTAGCTGATGTGAATGAGGTGGAGGAGGTCTCATTCGACTAATATATGCGCATTCACTTATCTTGAGATTTCGAGAACTATCTTATAGCTTATTGTAATAATAATAATAATTCTTCTTAAGACGAATTAAAATTTGAGTATTCGAACAAAAATCTACCACATTTATGGAAAAAGAAATTAGTAGTTGGCGAAAGCTATTCATTAAATACCGTACACCGCTTAATCTCATGGAATTCTTCATTCATTTTTGTCATAAAATGTACAATAATTGTACCCTATATGTCATAACAAGGCTTACTACTTAGAAGACCCATTAATAAACTATGGTTCGGAAAATAAATCAAATGTGTCTGAACTAATTTACATTGCAAAATGTGAAATACTAGATCTTTACACTTAAAGACCCAGGTGATCTGAACTTTTGACATCAATTCATCTTTCTGAGTTTTCATGATAGAATAATAAAAACTTATACGCTGTATAGATTTATTTTTCCGAAGAAGGATTAAACGAGAGACAGCTGAATAAATGGTCCTAATCCAATCAAATTTTTCACATTTGTTTAATATACCAAAATGCAATTTTACCTCCTTTATTGTTATTATTATAATTTTTTTAGACCAAAGAAATAAATTCTACGAGAAAAAAGTAAGATCAGCATAAGCAGCCAGGACTATCGGCTCTTTTTTTTTTAAGCAATTAGTTTAGTCGTGTTAATAATGTTAAATGTTCTATGGATGTTATGTACCGCAGTTACATTCACAATGTCCGTAGGGTTTAAGGCTTACTATCTATAATCTAGCAATAGGTGTTTCTCAATGGAAGCGGAAGGGGTCTAGTCGGAAGGGGCTTCTTTTCTAGATTGAAAAGGAGCATTTCTTTCCCTATTTGGTTCTCTTGGTGGAGGTCATCTAATGATGATGGTCAGCGATATCAAGTGGGCTGTGTCCACGAGGGTCAGGTTACCCAAAGTAGGATTGCTCCGGCAGGAAGATGCACACTACCCATCGGTATGCTGGCGAATGCCTACTTGCCTTACTGCTGGGTACGGCCCTTCGGGGAGTATTCGTGGTGGCTGTGGTTACCTAAAAGTTTCGTGGGGAGCATTTAAAGAGGTGTTTAGATAGGCCTCGACGCAAACCACTAAGCGAGAATTTGGTCCATACCCATTTTCTATTGCGGTACTTCAGGGTAGAGAGGCCCCCTTCAATGGGGATTACCTTTCTCCCTGAGGGGTCGTCAATCAACTTAATTCGATTGCCGATGGTTGTAGGCAACCCGTCTGATTAAGACTTCATGTCAGGTGCAGACGTTAAACACACAGAGATATCTGTGGGTTAAGCTCTCGGAAAACGAGTCTTCGAACTTTGGAAAGTATCTGTTTAATGGTCAGATATTGCCCACAGTTGCAAATGGGAAAAGTATATGTCTTAACGCTCTATTGGCGTTGTTCTAACGGTATGACCAAGGCGGGCTCTTGATTTTTTTCCCACAAATTTTGTCGAGATATATGTAAATAAAAACATATTTTTTTTAGTGTACAATTTTTCAGAATAGGATGCTGCATGACATGGAAACACACCCATTTTCAATTCAGCTCCTCTCTGGGCTAAAGCATGTCATGCTTTCATGAAATTATGCCGGATATTAAGACCTGTAGGTTGGACGATATTAGAAGGACAGACAGACGGACAAACAAACATACTTAAATCGATTAGTAAAACGCTTTAGAAGTACAAAAAATGCTTCCCAATAGATTGGCATAATGAAAGATGGATCCACTTGAACCTTTTTTGGATACTGCACACATCCGCGCAAATTCAAAATAACCTTTGATTAACTCAATATTTTTAATCTTCACATTACTTCTTTATACGTTATTTCCCAACTTAGAATCGACTTTTGCAATGGGAGCAAAGAGCTGTAAAATATCTCGTCATGGCAACCATAACTCCTTCATTGAACAAAAAATATGTATCACTACAGTACGAATCAATTCATTGTATATAATGAAAAACATTTCACAAATTTTTAGATGAGGCTCAGAGGAAAAAAAATGCACGTTCAAAATTTTGTTTACGCAGAAATCGAAAAAAAAAAGAATAAGAAGAAAATAAAACCGAATAAACGTTGATTGTGAGACGGTTTGATTTATGTTTTTTCAGAAAGAAAACGATGAAATTTCCTTATCAATTGGAGCAGTTATAATAATTTACAATTGCTGTATACAAAAGTATGCACTTACGACGGCTTCACTATCCACTAAAGAGATCAAAAATGTTTCTTGACTGATTTTAAGAGACCGAACTTCAGCAAGTTAATGCCATACAACGACATTTAGGCATAAATACACAAGAGCGAAAACGGCGTTTTGAAAAGAAGGGTTTACAACCCCTTTCTATTTACTTCTCTCTTCAAGTCTCTCCCCCCTCCCCCCCTGGTACCACACCAATCTCTTGAACGTAGTTGCAGACAAAAAAAAAGTCTTTAATGACTTGGAGCTTCATTTGCCATCTTCAGAGTGTTACAAAACGTATTACAAGCTTAACATACTTTATGCAAACAAAACATGGAAGAAACATAGTAAAGAGAAGAAAAAAGTAATAACAACAATAACAAAGTAGTTTCAATTTAATGTCATCGTACGTATGCATGAAAGGAAAGTTGATGTCAGAACAAGATAGCTTAAGGCTTTCGAGCGAGTACCAAACTAAAAATAACATTTTTAAGCAGCTTATAAAAATGGAATGGAATTCTAAACAACAACAACAACAACAACAACAACAACAAAACGAGCAGCAGCAATAGTAATAACAAGTATGTAGAGTGCAAAGAAAAGAACGAAAAAGAAAACCAAGAAATGAAATAAATAATAAAAAAAAAGAAAAAAATGAATGTGAGAAGTAAACGTAAACGCAGGAAATAAACAAAACTAATGAAACTCTGAGACGCCAACAAAAAAAAAAACATGCGAAAAAAAGGAAA
The DNA here is from genome assembly GCA_000688715.1 of Glossina pallidipes. Lineage (NCBI taxonomy): Eukaryota > Metazoa > Arthropoda > Insecta > Diptera > Glossinidae > Glossina > Glossina pallidipes. The sequence goes on along the minus strand of KK499869.1, from coordinate 636,916 downwards.
TGCAAAAACAAATTGTACAAAAATTTGAAATGTAAACGTATATAAAAATGTGTAAGTAACAAGTATATTCGTTTAGATATGTATGCATTAAGGGAAACATTTTTTGCATACACGCTGACGTCACCTGTAATTCTATTAAAAAAGAGAAAAACGGAATTGCAACCGTTTTTAAAATATATTATTTTCTAAAAAGTGCACACACGAACATACTTATACATATACATAGAAATATGTGTTTAGCTACATATATATATGTATATATGTTTACATATATATATATATATTATATAAACATGCGTGCGCATTGGTGTGTGTGTACAAACAATGTAAGATCAAGTGTTTTTAATATTTTCCAAAGGCCATGCCTGTGTGTATGCATGTGTGTTTACCAATGTTATAAAAACTTTGCCCACACATGTGAACCACGACTTCCACAAAATAGCACAGCACCAGTTCTATGCTTTCATTTTTCGTTATTTTTCTTTCATTTCTTACTTACGTCGTAATATTTTTCCACCAACAGCCGCAGAAGAGCAAGCAGCTTTTGCTCATTCATTCTCATATGACTGCAAACTTTTATATCCATTCCCGAAAGGGAAATTTACTTCATCACTTCGTATGTGACATCCATTAATGTTCCAAATTATCTTAAGATACCCTACGCCCACTATCACGCCGATAATTTACACATACAGCTTTAACTTACCTAAAAGTATTCAATACTGAAGTTATTTACTAGCGTCTGACTTTATTTAAAAACAAGCCCATAGAGAAATCAAAACTCCTTTGGCCGATAGCCAATAGGGAAATGTTACGTGAAATGCTTTTCGTCTCTTCCCTAACGTAGTCAATAATCGCTCGATAGGTCGACAGAAATCACTGCCTATTACTATTTAACATAATCGTTACCTTATCGCTAAGTTTCTTATATGATGATTTCTACGAAAACTTGCAACCAAAATGTGCACACATATGCAGACTTATGAAAATTTCGAATCGAAATCGATCGATATTAAAAAATGAGATGACCGACTAACGTGAAATATATTCTTACCCATGTTTAAGAATAACATAAGCAGTAAAGCATACATCAAATTTCACCCAATTTCTTTTTACACGATTTTTTTTACGCGAATTGTATTTAACACGAGTTCATATATGAATTTCAGATATAATTCCCTTTTTCCAAAGTAGAAGTTATTTTTTATAAAATATTTAATGAATGTAAGCACGAAATAAATTAAGTGAACTCTAACAAGAACTTTTTAAGATTGCTTACACTTAATACTCTTTTTACACGAATTTTTTTTTACACGTATATTTTGGGAACATATCTATCGTATTCAGAAATATTTCAATTGATTAGCGCAACAATCGTCGCGAAACTCTTTCAGTTGATACTAAAGTCCTAATGAATGGACTACGCTTGCTATATCTCGTAATGGAAAGAATTCGCTGCGCATAAATTTTTTATCTTTTTTTCGTTTGTTTAAAAACAAATGGCCGGATATCTCAATTTGATTCTGATCTTAATAGTCTTCTGTCCAAATCTTCAACTACTTCAACTTCAACTTATGATTTATTAAAATCGTAGAAGAGAGTTGTGTTTATATATAACTTATTAATAGGTTGGAATAATTTTCACGAAAAAGTTTTGATGATGAGTTTTTTGAATTCATGTAAGTGAAGTTCGAAACGTTATCCTATAATTTCCATAATCACATTTCTTTAAAAATTGAACCAATAAATAGAAAACGAAACATATCAAGAAATTCGATTAGAAAGTCACATAAAATTTGGCTCTTATTTTTTATATCCCACAGTGCACGTAGTAAGGGTATATTAAGTTTGTAAAGATCAATGACAAAGTCTACAAGAACTTTCACTATATTAATCGATGCAGAATCAGTTTTCTAAAACTATTAAAGGGCATCGTTTCCTCTGTTCTCTGTCTGATATTTGTTCGCTTATTTTTCCATTACCACTAAAAGTCCTAGTTTTTTAAGGAAACAAATGAAAATGAATCCCCCCATATAAAACGTTATTTCGAAGAAGTTCTTAAAATACAAAATATGATATAATTCGGTTAAAAACTTTATTTTAACTCAATAGAGTACAAAATCTGAATAGTAAAATATAATAAGAAATCTGAATATGATGAGACAATTTTTGGCCGCACCTCCCTATCGATGTAGTCCAATAGGAAAAGGCCTTCACGTAGCATAAAAAAAGCTAATTTTGCATATTTTATGAAAAGTAAAATTAGCGTTAATTAGGTTAACGTGACCTAAGTAAGTGCTCTCACGAAAGATAAGTCTTCACATGGTTAAGACGTACGATTTTTAATATATTATCAAGAACATAGAAGACAAATTGCCTTAAGTGAAGCAGTGTGGGGTGCGTTAAAGTCGGTCTTCTCCGACTATAACGTTTTAACTTGCGTTTTTTTGCCTATTTTCGCATTTTCTTTGCCTTTATTTTCTACTTCGTGGAGTATATGTAATAATGTATTCCTCAAGATACGTAATATATTTGCGCATCTAACTCCTTCTACTACCATTCAAGTTAAGAACCACATAACGCGACCAAATTGTAAGTTCACGTTGGAAGAGTAAAAGAAAATGAAAAGAAAAAAATAAATAAATAAGTAAATAATGAGGGCGAATATTTAATACCCGCCCTTGTAGACCAACAAACACGAACGTGACTTTTGCCCGCTTAGGAACCATCTTTACATTATCCTATCAACTAGTACTAAGGACCAAGTTTTAAACCGGTAACGCCCACAGACTTTAATCTCTTATGCCTGATTAGGCAATTAGATGAGCCCTTCTCTTACCGAATTTCCCTTTTCTAGCCCCATGGTTCCAGAATCATACAACTTGTAGGAAAATAAATAAAATCACGGATCAAGTGACGAAAGATAATACGAATGGATAGTAGTAGTAGCGATAGTAGTAGAGTAGCGAAGTAAGTTAAAAAATTATCTTGCGTTCATTAAAAGTGTAACCATTTTTTGGATTCTTAAAAAGGGTTACTTGTACGCGAAGCGTACGACAGGACAAATCTATTGTAATGTCTATAACAATGTAGCTAAAGAAAGCAAAAAAAAGAAGAAGAAAAAAGAAAGAAAAAAAGGGACCGAAAAATTTCTTCTTTAAGTTGATTCTATGACATCACGCACCATTTCTTTGCCATAAAATTCATATAAAGTTTAAACAAGAAATGTTGTCATGTATAAATTTTCCCTTAGATTTATTCACTGCATGAAACATGTTTTCCATTCACAGCCTGATATGCTGTGTATATATGTACAAATGTGTGCATTTTTACATCCACACTTGTGTAAGAGTTGAAGTATAAATTTAATGTTTTATTACGTTTTAGTAGAATTTCATTATGTTTACATTTTTTTTTTCTTTTTTTAAGTAGAGGATAAAGAGAATGATTGAAATAATTGCCGATAATTACTATTACGATAACAGAGTAACTATTATAAATGAAAACTTAACGGGAGCTCTCTTAAACAATAACAAGCATATAAAAGTTTTGTGAAAGGAATGCTTTACGTCCACATTAGCTGTTAACTATTTAATGACTAAAATCAATTTATTACATATTTTCAGTTTATTTTAACTGAAAGAATTTCGTTTGTGTCCAACAAATTTAACAATGAATCGTATATAGAAATTAACTACGTTAGCTCTTTCAGGGATGGGGAGAGAGAGAGTAAGCATCAAAGATAATAATTTTTATATATTCAGTGATGTTAATTTTTGTTTTTATATACTTTATACACCACTTGCGGTACAAGAGCCTTTTAAGTTTGTGCGGATGTATGCGAACAATGCGAAGAATTTGAGATACACCCAACTTTTATTTTACCGATCGATTCAGAATCGCTGGCAGTGGACTTATTTTGAAAACTTGTACATGAATAACTGCAAGATGGGGGAAGGCCTTAAATGGTGGATCGTGTCTTGCTATAGCGTTTTTTTTTTTCTTGTATGCTAATAGATAAGTAAGTACGGAAGATAGCGTTGAACCAAAATTTGGTTGCCCGCTCTATATTTTGACTTGAAGGTGATTTTTCAATATAATTTCACTTCTAAAGGTTTTAAAAAAATGTTTATAATTTTGAATTAAAAAATCCACCGATTTTATTAGTGGACTGAACGTCTTCACCGAAAAGTAGATTGAATGGATTCAAGTCCATTCATGAAATAAATCCTCATTGGAAGAGTTCGGGCAAACGAGTCTTGAGTTTTTAGTCCAATGGATAAAATCACGTTTTCTTTTGAACTTGGAACAAGCGTTTCGCTGATCTTAAAAGTAATGCTACTTTGCGGTAATTGAAAGATGGGCTGCGTTTCGAAATTTATATGTAAAATAAATTATGGGAGTCACTGTTTACATTATGAGGCTTGCCTACACTGACTGTTGTCAGGTGTCATTTAAAGTTTCCATTGAAAGGTTTAATATTTTCGACTATAACCTACACTTCAGAACACTTCATCTGAGCGCGATTTGTGTTGCTTACAGTGACTTGAATATTATGCTTTAAGGAAAATAAGAAATTAAACGGAGAAAATTTTTGTGCGATGATCTTCTCCCGATATCAGTGAATTTCCTTCGACTTTTGAGTGAAGCCTCGCGTGTAACTATTGTGAAACGTTTGTAAGTCGAATTGAATCGTGACGTCCTCACTTCGCCAGTTGCGAAGGTTTGTCCACAGCCAGTTGCCCTGCCAGAAAACATTCACGCTACGTAAAGGAAGATACGACATTTGACATACTTTAAAGTTGAGACGACAATTTTGAGCACTAGTACCACTAGGATATATAAAATATTGAATGATCATATAGCCGAGTGAAAGTGTTTTTCTCGTACTATGACAAAATTTCAAAGAGACGCTCGTATGGATTTGTGCAAACAAGTGTTAGAAACTGTGCTAAATACGGTCGTAACAAGTGACGAATCATGGGCCCATGCGTACGAGCCGGAAGTAAACAGCAATCGACTATACGGGATTTTCAAGCTGAGCTAATTTCATCAAAAGTTGGTCATTGTGTGAGCACTTCAAAACATATAGTCTCTCGGTTTTTCGGAAAATCTTGTCGTGTGGCAACAACGCTTAAGAGGAATGGCCAAATGCCGCCGAAAACGTACCAGCTCCCACACATTGATTCTATTAACCATATATTCGCTTAAAAAATCGAATTAGTAGTTCATCCGCTTTACAGTCCTTATTTTGGATCCAATGACTACTTTTTATTGCCAAAAGTCAAGTCATACTTTGTATGTGTCTCGAGCGGAAAGAAAAAAACGCTCGAATCTATGCAAAAGTGCGTAGAAGAGAAGTAAAAGAGAATATTTTAAAACACAAGCGATTTTTAATGAATGACAAACTACTGCTTTCCAAACTTATAAAAATGCAAATTAAAAAAAAATGTATAAATATATTTTTTTTTCAGATCCGTGGGCGCTCTGGAAGAACAATGCATTCTGTTACGTATGTACGATCATGGGCCTTTTCGAAAATTTGATTTAAAAAAAATGGATTCAAGCTTAATTTTTTTTTTTTTTTTGCATAACCCGGCCGTGTGGGATTATCAGAAAAATCTAGCGATGATCACTGAAGAAACGTATTTTGAAGCTGCAAACACATTTTGAAATAAAACTGAACCACAGTGAAGGAAGAAGTGATACGCTGAACTGGCAAGTCATTGTCTAACGAAAAACACGTTTCAGGTTTTAAGTGTCCGCTCTCTCTCTCTTCAGATCAACTCTACTGTTGATAATCATTCTTTTCGAGAATTAAAAAGTTGACAAACTAAAGATGAAGAGACTATACAAAACCTTCTGCCAGCACGGAAAATAGCATAACGATCTCCGTGACGAGCGAAAACTAATAATTTAGCTTCACTTACTTCCTTTCGTCGCAAGGACAAGCAGACATTGCTAATGGGCGGAAGGGTCTTTACTGGCACTAACATAAAATATATTAGTTGATTACTTGAAAGGATTGCATGCATTTAATTAACTTAAAAATAATCTCATAACGGACCTCGTCTTTAAGCATGAAAAGCCATACAGTGGTTGCGCACAAAAATCTAAATTTCACAGAAAAAGAACTTTAGACAACGACAACGAAGTCTATGTTCGCAAAATTCAAAAAAATCACATAGACAAGCGATTAAAAATGCTGCCCAAGCATATGGTTTTAACTCAGTTACCAAAATGGAAGATAGCCAATGATTCTTACATTGATGCTTGTCATCAGCGCAAGATGCATGCCGTCTCTTTTACCGATCATCACTTGTGACGATAGACCTAAGCAAGCAATTAACATCGATCTTCCTGGAGAAGAATCCAATTTAGAATAGAATGAAACAAATAAAATAGTAACTTTGTCCCAATCAGGGCTTCATTTTACCAGAAAGAATACGGATCTTATGATCCTTTTAAGTGTTTTCTCATTCATTTATTTTATCGAGTTGTGTTGAAATTTTTATATGGCTTCAAAATAAGAGTATCTAGGGAACATCGCGCGGTTTTTCCGACAAAATCGAATTTCTCGATTCTATGGTCGATTTATGAGAGATCTTTTCCTAAAAAAAAAAAACAAATCCATGGTACCCTTTTGTAATTATATTCTCGTTAAAATCGTACCGTACTCAACAGATCTTAAATTCAGAAATCTCTTGATTTATCACTTTAGGTGTAAAATTATAATGTGTAGGTAGTTGAGTTGCGAGAGCTGCCACGGCTTTATACTATTATTAGTAAATTCTAAAAAACGAAATTTGTATATATTTTTTAGGTCTTGTACTTTCATATAGAAAACTTCAAATCTTAAAAAATCTGTTCATTTATTTTATATCAATTTAGAAAAATATAGGCCCGTTTTAATGAATCCAAGGTGATCGTAGAGAATTTTTCAGTCTTCTGAAAATTCCAGCGATACGCTAAGGTCTCTTATAATCGGCTATGAAGAACCGCTCACCTTACCCTCAAAGTAACTACACTTCCAAAAGAATAAAAGCACCATTTGCTGAATATAAAGTTTCCAAGTAAAATTCCGATAAGTATTAGAGTAGATTAGTGGCTGCTTTGATTAATAAGTTAATTTCGAATAAGAAACACATTCATCTACTCCTGATTCTCTCAGAACAAATAACTCTCTAGTGAAGAATAGTTCTATTGTTTAATCTACGCTTACACGAGCTATAGAAAACGTTGAAAGAAAAAAAAAAAAGAAGAAAGAAAGCGAAAAACGAAAAATCTCGTCCCCACTCCTAACACCAGCCTGCATCATGTCCAACGATTGAAATCGATGTTGAAGCGAAAGCTTTAATTGCTTATAAATTGAATTTCAATTTCAATTCTTACACACAAAAACGTAAACATGCACATACAAACTCACGCTTAGATATGATACAAGACATTTTTTGCAATTTGAAAATAACCCGGTCTAGGAAAGGAAGAAGGAAAGAAAGTGTATAATAGCTGGATTAACAATAATGGTTAATAGAGGACACACAACTGCAACAACAATAACAACAACGACAGCAACAACAATAATAACGCAAGCCCAAAATTAGAAATAGATGGGGATTAAAAGCACAATACAATACAATAACAAAAACAAAAAGAAGCAACATCACCAGCGCCAGAAGTAACACAAAAAGGATTTCGTAGCAAAGTAACAAACAAAAATCGACAAAAAATCTCAGCAACAAACACAAGAAAAAACAAAAGATAAATAAAAAAAAAAAGTTAAGGTTTCGAAGCTCGTACACACAAAGCGGACTAAACGACTAAACATATACAAATGCACCCTCACAGTGTATGTTAGCTACATATAGGAATCTCAGCAATTGAACTAACCGATGAAACAATACAAAAACAACAACAATATCCTGTTACGATAGAGTGACAGGCTATATGTCTGTCTGCTTACTTGTCTATCTATCCATCCTATCGTACGTCAATTCGTTCACATGGAGGATTTTGTTGTTGATCAACACAACAAATTTTAACGTTCGATGAGTCGTCGTTGCCGTTGTAGTTTTTTTCTTCTCCTGCTATTTTTTCCTTTCCTTTTCCTGTTCACCTAGCTTTGTTCTTGTTGTTGGATCTGTCCCATATAACTAACGTTTTAAAAATAACATAATAATGGTATGTTCCACATGCATGCACTCAAACACGTACACCAACATACCCACATACATATATACACACCCCATGCATTTTCTTTCTTTTTTGTTTTTTTTTTTTTTGTTTTTTGCTGCGCTGTTTGAAATTTGTATCCTAAGACCATGCTAGTATTCTAGCTTAGCTTAAATAAAAAAAAAAAAAAAGAAGATAAATAAAAAAATACAAAAAAAAAAACTACATAAAATGAAAATATTCAGATCGAACAGAAAGACAACAGCAACTGAAAGGGTGGAAAGGAGAAATGAATGAAATGTCGTCTCGTATAGCAGTAAATATTTTTGCAATTGCTTTACATAGTTGTGCATATATTGCAAACACACATAAATACTTACACAAACACGCACACACACAAACACACACACGATTACATATGCATACACATTCTGGTATATAGAAATAACATAACAGTACATTTGTCAGCTTGAATAAGTGTGGCGTAGTAGTGGCAGCTTTAGCAGCACTCTTCGATGGTATGGTAACGACGATGGTGCTGGTGATGGTGGCGGTAGCCAAAATGTTAACAGAGCAACACAGCAGCAGTATTTTGTACTTCATTATTTGTATTTTGTCTTTGTTTCATAAGGCGTTTTTATTGGTATAGTTGTACTGAATGTGTTGTTGTTGTTGGGTAGCAGTAGTTTGTAACCCCTTTTTCAATTTGTTTTTCTCTGTCTCTCTATTAAACCCATACCTAACGGTAACGGTAACAGTGCAATATTCTGCAACAATTCTACAACAAGCTAGTCAGTCTAGTACTTTTAGCTGCTCTCGCTTCTGTTGTCTCTATTCTCTTGATTCAAGTCAATCATTCGCAATGGTGGCTGTTCGTTCGGCTGGCTGGCGGGCTGGTTGGTTGCCTGACTGGCTGTTTGACTGAATAGTCGAATGGTTGCTTGATATTCTGACTGACTGCCGCTTTGTTTTTCCTTCGAGAGTATCGTTATTTTCCTTCAGCAATTTGCTTCAATGCTTGTATGGGTAAATTTCTTCTTCTTCTTCTTCTTTTTTCTATTTTTTGTCTCTGTTTCTTTTACTTATTTGGTTTTTACGTTTGTATAACTGAAAGAATTGTATTTATTTGCTGTTACCAGTTGCTGTTGTTCTTGTTGTTGTTGTCGTTATGTGTTGTCTCTTGTGTGTTTTGTGTCTTTGCGCCGTTGTTAAGTGTTTTTTGCTCAATTAATGCAATTATACATAATTCCCTGTTTCTTATGCTAATTTGTAAACTTAATCCAGCCACTGTTTGCCGGTAATTTCTTGTAAACTCTGTGCACAAAAACATACATACAAGCAAGCAGTTAGGTTTGTGCAAAGCAATGCTGTTATAGTATTTTTTTAAATTTTCTCCTCAATAAACCAATTTGTTAAGATCATAATATATAGTTCAACATATCCACAAATTTGTTGTTTTTTTTATTAATTGAAAAAAATGCAAAAATTTCCAAAACGATTAAAACAACAATTGTTTTTATAATAATGAAAAAAATGCAAAAATTTCCAAAACGATTAAAACAACAATTGTTTTTATAATAATTGAATAAAAGATTTATTTGCGAGCATGGAATACTTACGTAAGTGCGTTGCATAAAAAATCCAACTGAAAACTTTTCGCATCACAAATAATCCTTTTTTGATGATAAATGCTATCAGTAACTCCTCTACTCCTTGTTGAAATCTCATAGAGATAAGAAGAAAATGCGTTGGGTAGGTGGGACTCTTCAGAAACAACTTAGAAAGGATCTGCCGTCCCGATATCATCATTTCCGGATGATGATGGTAACGAAAAACTGGACCTTCCGAGATAAGTTGGAAGAAAAATTAAAGAGATATTTGATGAAAAACCAAGAATACTACCATCCACTTCTTCTCCTCCTAGAACTAGATTAAACTTAATCTTAAAGGTAATGGCTAGCATTACATTACACTACATTACACTACAGTACACGCTTATCTTTGCAAGAATCGCTTTGTTATACAATGAAAATAACTTCATGAATAGTCAGAAAATCTCTTCTTCTAATTTGCGATTACAAAGAAAATCTTACTGTGAACTAAATATTTTGAGACTATCAAGTCCTTCCCTTTGTACGAAAGGTCACATTCGGGGCAATTAATCTTAAACACATTCTATCAAGCAATTATAGATACTTAACTTCTCTAAAACGAGTAGACTAACTATGTAGCTGTCTTCCCGATCATAAATAGAGCCGATAGTCTGTCTCAGAAGAATGTGTTCAAAAAAAAAAAAACATGTCATTGTTACTGATCAAAAGACTGTCGAAGAGCAATAATCAAAGATTCCAAAGTGCAAGATACAAAATATGGACGTGGATTCCAAACAGCCGAAGCTACGAGTCATACTGTAATATATCAAATTATCCGCGCATGTACTTTGTGAACAGAACATATAAACACAGACATAACCTCCGTTGCACTACATACAGAACGGGCTTAATTGATAAACCAGTGTTCCGTAGTAGAGCACATTCATTAGCGAAAGAAAAATTGTGCAGCTGCTTACGTCTGGAAGCGTGGCTCGGAAATTCGTACCAAACGTACTACAATGGATTGAAGTTTTGCCCACGGGTTGGTATTGAAAATGGGCCAAATCGGTCGACGGGAACGCCTATAGTAGCACGTAAACTGAGAACACCTTCGCCGTTCAAACGGAATAAAAAATTGGTTTTTCGTCTGCAAACGAGTAGATAGGATTTTCTCTTACACAAGAGGGAGTTAATGAACACCATGAAGAGAGAGGGGAGATAGAATAGAGCCTTCATTTAAACAGAGTTCGTTTGAAGAATACCCTAATAGATAGGATTTTCTCTTACACAAGAGGGAGTTAATGAACACCATGAAGAGAGAGGGCAGATAGAATAGAGCCTTCATTTAAACAGAGTTCGTTTGAAGAATACCCTAATAGATAGGATTTTCTCTTACACAAGAGGGCGTTAATGAACACCATGAAGAGAGAGGGGAGATAGAATAGAGCCTTCATTTAAACAGAGTTCGTTTGAAGAATACCCCGCGATTACAAGTTTTATCGGACAAAAATGCTATCGACACCAAATGTAATCAACTTTGCGACAAGAGCATCACCCTATACTCTGCTGAATGCGTTGGAGATATCTCGGACAAGGACCCTACTTGCGCTAAACTGGCCAATAGATCAATTCCCTCTTTCTTTGAGGTAAGATATTAGGTCATCAGTGTCGTTAATTAGGTCATTGGATGATAGTTAACCATGGCCTCCATGGTTTTAGATGCACCGAAACAGACTGCAATTGAATGATAGTTTGCAAGATTGATGAGTTCGTCTTTGTTGATTCTGGGTTAGATATTGACAATATTCCAGCAACTTGGGGAAAAGTCAGCTTGCTGACTTGCGTAATGGCCTGGCACGCGTGTCACGGCACTCTTTTAGAACTATGGCTGAAATACCATCTGGCCACTCGGCTTTCCGAGTATTGAGATTGACAAGAACCCTTTTAAAGGACTATCTTCGAAAGACCGAAGGCGGACGCCGAAGATGTTACTTTTTCAAATGGTGACAGTAAAAAATTGCTATGTGATAAACTGGAGTTTAAAGCAAACATGTCAACCGACCAAAATACGTTAGCATTACTTGATGGTTATTGACAAAAATTGGGATGGATGTGATGTTTCAGGCATTCTTCAATGTGCGGGCTTTCATGAAGAGCATGTATCGATTTTTGGTGTATTATTAGCAAAATGAGAGAATAATTGTATTACGCAAAGTGCGATAAGGTATCTAATAGTCGACCTTGCCCGACGGTAAAGACCTAGTTTTAATTGTTTTTTATAACAACAAATTCAATAAAAGAAAACCCGTTTGTAACCAGTCCAAGTATTTATCGTTCACTCTTAATCCTACTGCCGAAGGTAATATTTTCAAATTTCTATGTCGTTAAGGCTTTCCTTATTTTTCTTTTGCATAATTATTTATCGGCTATTTTCAATTTGATTTGTAAATCTAAATTGAAAATATATGCGCTATAAATTTTCATTTTATCATCAATTTTTCTAAGTTTCTTTTTACTTAGCCGTAAATAGAAAAAGAAACTTTTCTTTTAATTTTCCTTTATTATCCTCATCATCTCATTTTCTCTGATAAGAATTGAAGAATCGCCCTAAGCTAGCAGTTTGTTCATATATTTTAGATCAGTAATGTTGCTTTTAAGAAAAATAAATATAAACATTGTAGTCGAGCAAGGCGGACCATTAAATACCCTACACAACTTTACGTAATACAATTTTTCATTTAATTTCCTGATTAAATACAAAAATTTATGCCCCGCTTCCACGTCGGCGCACAGCTGTTATGAGAGCTTTTACATGCGAGCGGACCTAAAATGTGAAGGCTCTTGTTATTATTGTTGAACTATCTTCACCATAACCAAATTCAATCCAAATTTCTCGCATCAAAATAATGAGCCGACATATAAATATTAATATTTAATGATCTCTGTCGAGAAATTTTGAAAATTACAATCTTTGATATAACAGTTTTTTTTCAAAAAAAAGGGGTTGCAACAACGGTGATTGGTCCAAATATTGTCTAACGGTCTGAAAAACTGCAATAGGTTGGCGAACATAGAGACGGATAAGCTTTAATCGATTGCGAAAATGATTCTGTATAGATCGGTATGATAGAAGGCAGGCCTATCTTAAGACCTTCTGGGTGTTACATAAATCCGCACAATTCCACAATGCCCTATACAATAACCATTAGTGTAGGGTATAAGCATAGCCAACTCAATAAAATAAATAAATAGACAGAAGGTTAACTTAGCTTGTAAAGATATTGAACTGCACCAGCTGCACACATTTTTAAGCGCAAGCTTCTTCATCAAGTTAACTAATAATTTACCTTCGAGCAGAGATTAACGAGTAAGTATATGATAGCAAAATTGTCCTTAAACTATTTCTTCGGTCGTCGCTTTTGAGAGGGAGGGAGGGAGGGAGCACACACCACATTTTACATTATATAAATTATAAATAGCTATAGTCATCTAAAGAAGAAACAATTTCGAGATTATTGTGAATTGCTGCTTGCCCGTTGCATAATTAGAAACAAATACGCAGACAAAAACGTAAGATAATTGAAAAATAAAACTTGTATTTTCTCGCATTTATAAAGCAAGACAACGATGGAACGAGAGAGAGAGACAAAGAGAGAAAGAGAAAGCTGTAAACGTTATTATTGCTGTGCTCTGTTCTTAATTTTGATTTTTCATTTTAATGTCCATTTAATGCTGTTTATTTAGTTCATTAAGCTTAAGGTTAAGGAATGTAATTAATTTCACTTTAGAACAGCTGTGTGCGACTAAATCCGTTATCGCTTTTTTCGTCTGCCTCTTTGCAGTAAAAGTTTCACTGTGTACACGATATCTTCTCCCATCAAAATAAACTAAATATATATTTTTTTTTTTTCAAGCTTTTCGACTCTCTCCTTCCTCCCTTTTTGCTCTTTTCCTCTTTCGTTTGTGTGTGTGTCAAATAGAAAAATTTTTTAAATTCTACTTTTGTAAATGAATAAATTTCAAGATAAATATCTGTCATTATGGAGAAAAATAAATATGAAAATGCGCGACAAGCGAGCGAGGCAAACTAAACCAACTAATTATTAAACGGAAGGTTTAAAATATTGTTAAACTAAGTTGAAATTTTCATAATATTAAGGGTGAAAAGATGTTACTTTGGTTTAAGTGATCATATTGGAAGGTTTAAAAAATATTATAGCAAAAACCCTAAGTAATCGGTTGGGATTAATTCGCTGGGTTTCCTGGCGCTACTGATACTTCTAGTGCTTACAAAGCGCGTCTTTATACTCGAACGGACTAAGAAACACAAAACATCATCCAAATCAAATGCAGAAGGTGGACGAATTGGGGGTTACTAACGGTTGATCCGTGGCTTTATTAACGATAGTGGCGTTCTAAGCAAGAGATCCAATTACTTTACCATGACGCAAAATGCCAGTACATACCAACGGTTTCCTTCGCTATGAAGTCATAGCATCCGAAACGGAAGCCTAAATCTTGGGCTAAGAGTGAAAACTGTCCAATTTTACGGAATGGGGATTTCGAGTCCAATACTTAAGGTATGAATAGGAAATTTTCGGCATTGTACTGCAGGGCCTTCAAGTTGAAAGTCCAGACGTTTGATTTGGCCGCACTACACAAAATTAGTTATCATACAGGAAAGAATAAAAACAAGTAAGAAAATTACATTCCAATGTGACCGAATGTAATCGTAACAGAAGAAAAGAACCAAATTTTCATACTCTACAATATTGGATGGGCGCGGTTGATTTTTATATTTTTAGAATAAAAGTGAATATATATACGGTTTACATACACTTATACTTTACGAATAAAAAGCAAGAAACACGAAAGTGTTCGCAGTTCTTGTTATATAAATGCGTGGACATTGCAGGCGTGTTCTTTCAAAAGTTTGGGTAATTTTGAAATTTTTTGCAAGCTTGTAAGCAATATCTTCATTTTTGCGAAAGGGTGAATGCTCACCACAGATACTAGACATTTGGACAGATATATGGACATATGGACAGTTGAATTGAATCCAACCAGGAATTCTTATAATTTAAGAAGTCTTTGAATCTTGAAATTAAGTAGGAGTGGCCGAGTCTTCCCATTTTTGCAGAGGTACTACAGCATCGCCCAGAGAATGTGGGGTAATATTTTAATTGATTTATTTGCTGTTGTTATCACAGATAGTACAGAATTGGACAGACTGGCAGATGGACAGACGAACATGCTTATGTGCATCACGAATTTAAAATTGACCAAGACCCTTTGGAGTTTTTGAAGAGTTTTAAAGATATTGAAAAAAAAAACAAATTGTGATTTTCCATTTTTGTACAGTTATCTCGGAATCGCCCATAGCATAGACGTTCAAATTTTTGTACGTAATTTATATGTCTGTGAGTAATGAGCAAAAAATCAATTATTTATTCTTTTTGAAAAACATAGATATTTCCAGTTTACATAATACTATAGGGGTGTGCTACAACCGATTTGGCCCATTGTCAATACTAACCTTGCTCGCAGAGCTTCCAATGTTTCTGTCTAGTTTGGAGTGGACAGCGTTGTTTCTAAGGCAATTAGAATGTTTACAACATACATTGGACAGGCGGACAGACGGACAGGCGAACATACGGAAAGACGGGCTTGCTTAAGTCAACTCAGAATTTGATGCTGATCAAGAATATATATACTTTGCGGGCACTTTAAAGATTGCTTTTGGACGTTGCGCTATTTTGGTAAAATAAATGCACCCCTCGCCCCTTCGGTGATAAATATAAAAACACATTGCGACTTTTTTTATTTCAGTTGGAAATTTTGAAAATTTTGAAATTATTCGATAACTTTTACTTCAACCAGGGCGATAACACCGCGCATTATTCGACTAGTCATTGATGAAGTCGGCGAAAATCTTTAAAAAATTATCAAAGCCCGGAGGCTTTCATATTGTGACTTCACTATGGACCTAAGCATCGATCGGAAAACAATTTCGGATCACTTCCATAAGCCTGCATAGACAAAGTATGGGCACCACATAAACTAAAGAGGAAAGATTTAATTTCCATCTGCGAATCAATTTCTACAGCGGAACGAACTCGAACTGTTTTGAAGACATTAGTAAAGAACGTTGAACTATAGATGTGGTACGACAAATAATGCGCGACAAGGATCGTGCTTCAAGATGGTACCGATACAAATAGTGGCAAACATGTATTTGACGCTCCGTGCGACAATTGATTCCATTCCCTATTATCAACGACACGATAATGTCTTTAATGACTTGGTAACTATTGAGATATTTTAATGAATTCCTGACGTAATCTGGACTTTATCCCGTCTAACACCAATTGTTTTAGTTTCTCCTACGAAAGCTAACTCCAAAAGCGGCCGGTGAGAAATTTTTTTTTTCGTTTTTTCCAGATAATGTTTTTACAAAGAAATTATATAAAGTTATAGATCAATATGGGGAGCTGTCAGTTTAATAAAAATTCTTTTCACACACAAAAAAAATGCGTTTGAATTTAGGTGAGTAAATACCACCCAATTTATCTTTGCATTGGCTTAAGCGATTCTTTCGTCACTCAATTAAGGGCTGCTAAGTTTTGCCAAGCAATTTTATACCCTTTCTACTTAACAATGCCGTACACCTTAGCTAACCTTTCTCGTTGACAGCAGCATGCCTTCAGCCGAAACACTTTTGCCTTTGAACTATTTTTCATTGTTTTTAATTTCTCACCTGCGTAACACATGTATTGCTACTTGATTTTTAACTTTCTCAAATGACGTCTGACCGTAAGTGGTGTAGCTTAGAATAGTATTAGATTTGTCTTGCCTTTAGTGCGACGTTATATGGTGAAGGTATTTTTGAAAACCTCGCATATTTAGAAGTTTTCTTAATTTACTATGTAAATCTTTTTACATAGGTTTTATTTGTATATATGTATTTTATCCCCCATACTAAACATACGATACTTTAGATTTTGTAATAAAATTAACCTGAAAATCGTTAATTTTTGATTTTTAAACTTATCACGCGAGATGTTATACTCCCAGCCTTATTAAAATCAAGATTTCTATTGTCCTTTAATCCGCATTGATTTATGTGCCTGCGTGACTACTTTGCGTATTAACAGATTTTTTAATTCTATTAACATTTTTTGTTTATCCATTTTTTTTAGCTCAATATCGGTTTATATTTCGAGCTTGTAATCTATTTCAAAAACTAGACTTCCTTTCCGAAGCATTCGGCGGAAATGTTGTGACCCTTCTGCGTGCTTAACTTCAATCGCTTAACTGTTTTGTACTTTCTCAAGAGAGAATAGCGTTTCACTCTCCTAGTTTCCTAACTCGTTACACTTTGTATGAATAGAAAAAATTACCGGAGACTTAGATCATATATTATAAGACATGATTTTCAGTGCCTCGGTTATTTGGACAAATTTTTCATGCTTCGTACTAGAAATGCACGCATTGCATGTTTTTTTTTCAATGCCACTGATTTACGATACTATCATCGTAGACAATACGTTTCTCCACAAAGTAGACGGCCCGAGGTAAGCTTGATTAATGATGTAAGTAATCCTTAAGGATATTAAGTCTTAAACGACGGCACCGAAACTGTTGCAGACTCTTCTCTTATTCAAAAGAAAGTCCACAATTGTAAGGATTTTACGATCTGGCTGAGTAAGACTTGATTAAAACATCGTAAGTTGTAACTTTAAATTAGTGAGAGATGATTTGAAATACCGCAAAGGAAAATAGCGGAGCTTTTCACGGTGAATATCACTCTGGATATTTTAATTGTAGTAAGAAGAGATTGGAATCAAGAGCTGCTTGCAGATCTGGTGACTCTCTAGACGTGCTGTAGGTACAAGCGTGTTGTGCACTGGAGACATGGTGTTAGAATTGAAGAATGGAAGATCCGATTTAAAAATCAGCCACGGAAAGCCAAATTGCGATCTTTTGTTGTGTTGTGTCTGGCGTATAAGCTTTTTACTAAGTATTTCTTATGGTGCAGAAATGTGAGTCTAGTCAAGATAGGTCTTGAATATATAACTAACCTAAGAGAGAACCGATATCACGAATAACCTATTGGTCTATGAAGCACGCACATTGATTTGGGGTAGAATGAAATCAAGACCAGTGTATAGATCTACTGAGCTAATAATGCTAAGTCCGAGGCCATTGATATAATTTGCCTTTAATTGCAACCAAACGAAATAAACGAACGAATAAAAGTGAGCTTTAAAATATCAGGATCGACTAAACACTAATCAATAGTTAGTTATGTAATATATAGAAGCATGTAAATGTCTTGCTTATTCCATAAATCAAAATCAAATTACGACCAGTGTTTATGCGTCTTTTTGTCTGTTTCTTTGACTAGTCGGCTTTACTATCGCTTTCGTTCTCTCTGCCTCCTTCTCTCTTGCACTCTCGTTCTCTCCCGCCCCCCCGCTTTCCTACTCTGCATTGTGAAAAGTTTATTATTTAAACTTGTGCCAAAAAAGTCAAAGATTCCATGTTGAAGTTAAAGTTTCAAACTCACAAACTGAATGGCGTGACTGATGGACTTGAATGTGCAATACTACACCAAATTTGTCTTTCTCCTCTTTTATGCTGCACTTCTGTTAGTTCTTTAAAGCAAAAAAAAAATACATATATATGTATATGTATATATATATATATTTTTTTTTTTTTGGTGTTGTATTAAGGTTGTCTTCATTCTCTTTCATTCAATATCTCCGTTGCAAAACCCTCTTACGATGACAAATATGTAGATAGAAAAAATATTAGAAAATCATTCAATACTCAAAGTTAAATATCTATACACACATACATATAAAGAGAAAGAAATGCATACATTTACTTACTTATATGTATAAATATATACATGGGTATGTTAGTGTGTATATATATGTTATATATATATATAGATATATATATATATATATGTATATATATATATATAGTGTGTGTTCAGATTATCCAAGTGATTTTTGCATAAAATATTGAAATTCCATGTTAAGTGGCACTTAATGTAAATACGAACACAAGAAATAAAGCACGATTTGATAAAGTAGTGACAAGGGTTAAACTATTTCGAGTCAAGGAAATATTGAAAATTCTTTCGATGCTGTTCTCTCCGCAGAACAAAACTCTGGGTCATAGCACAACTTACGATGACAAAATCTCTCACACGTACACACACATATACGCGTACACTCATGCACTCATACGCTTATATTGTATCTGAAAAAAGCGAGAGTAATGTATTATCTAATATGAAAAGTTTCTACCATTGAAACGTTCTTGCAAATGTTAAGCAGACAGGCTGGCGGGCTTGCCGGCTGCATGGCTGCATGGCTGGATGGTTGGTTTTGTCTCCTTGTTTGCCTTTTTTTTTTTTCTTTTTTTTTTTTTTTTTATTATTATTTTTTTTTCTGTGGCTGGAATACGATTTCACTTCAAAAGATTGTTTTATTTGGCACAGCAAGAGTTTATTGGTTCTGTTACTTGTGCACCGTGCTCTATTTCTGCTTCTTTTTCATCATTCAGTCTTACTTCGAAGACATTGGAGAACTCAAAGGAGCCCTCAAGGGAACGAAAGGCAGAGATAGTGAATGCGAGTGAATGCCAAAAAGTGTGCGGGGGGTTGAGGATTTGTTAGCTCTTTACACAGATTTGATGTTTATAAAAACGATTGAATTGTAATGAAATCTGATGTGGTAAGCAATACAACAACAAATCAACCAACCAGTCAACCAAGCGTCGTCATTAGTCGCAACCCCGGTCCCCATCGTACACACATACACACATACACATATAATAACACACACATGCATACACACACACACACACACACACACAATTCACAGACTGCCTATGCCATTTTCTTAACATTTGTTATCACAATATTTTACACTCGGCTTCTACACAAGCAGTCTTACTGCTATCATAACTTTCTATTCCATTTTGGGTAAGTTTGTGTGTTGCGTTTGCTTATGCTTGAATTTTGTGGTAAAACTTGCATCATTTACTCTAAAATGCGCGACATGTGAGTACTTTTGGTATTTCCGGTTTAGTGACGGATGTTGAATCCTTGCTACCAAAAACCTCTTCTTATCTATTTACATGCGTCTGTACATAGTTATATGCATATGTATACAGTCTTGGGCGAAAGTATCGAGCACTATCTTCAAAATATTAAAATTTTTTTTTTTTTTTTATCAATTCAAGATCAGTTTGAGCAAGAGGTAATACTTGAAATTTTCAGAGGAAAATAGTTCAAGAAATTCAGAATTTCTTATTTAATATCCGCCTGAGTGGCCGAGTAGGCAAGAGTCTCGACTAGCAACTCAATGATCGTGGATTCAAATCTCAAAAGCGATAGAGTTTTTAATAAAAGTCGAAATCTTTAGATGCTAGTGCTTTAAGACTTTAGTCTTAGAAGTTATTTTCTGGCTAAATTTATAATAATAATGATAATAATAATAATATTTGATGTGGACATCATAAAAAAGCTTACTTTTACAATCCAATCTGACTGATTTTGACTTTATTTGCCTGCAAGAGTGCTTCAAAACAGTGAATTTGGAGTTACTCTGCAAAGGGCGGTAAGTCGGCGAGGAATATCATCCTGTTTTCCATAGTGCCTACTACTATTATATGGTACTGTATTGTAGAGGGGAAATCCCATATATTATCTAAGACTGCATGGTTGCTTACGGCGCCGATGAAATGTTTGTTTTTGTGAGGACTGTAGGGATAATCAAACCCACCTTAATGAATTAAAACATACGCTGATGTCAATATTTACAGGCAATTTTGGTGGCATCAATAGAAACGGTCTCAAGCTCTGTCACCTCAGTGCACCCGACGAAGAGACAATAAATAACGTTGTGTCAGGTGAGGTGTTAAACCTTTTGAACATCTTTGGAATGCTTTAAAGAGAACACAGCATAACATAACATAATAAAAAAATGTTTCGACTCCCGACATATGCGCATCATAATCCAAACGATAACCTAATAAATATTGACTTTGTTTTCTTCAAATTTTCCGCTAAGTAGAGTAATTTAGTTAATAAGACTTTCAGTTTTTTCATCTTAAATGCGAAAAATGTAACAACACAGTCAATACTTTTTCCAAGACTGTACATGTTTGTACATAGCAGGTAGGTAGGTTTTGCTTGCCCTCTATTTCCTTTTTATTTTGATCTTTTTTTTCTTTATTTACTTCTTTTTTTTTTTGGTTTTCAATGTTTATTCTGTATATGTTTTTTTTTCTTTGTATTTTTACTTATTTTCCTTAGCATAATCAAAGGAGTTATATTATATTTTAGATGTCGTTTGCAACATCAACCAAGAAAACCGAGAAATCAATGCAAGTCATGGCTGGCTACTCATTACTGCTTAACTCGCTTAAAGCACTTTCTATTTTCTATTTAGTCGAACAAACATAGCACCTTTCCTATCCAAATTTCTCATAGTAGATTCACACTTTAATTAAAATATCCTTTGTTGTGGGTGGATATGATGTCCAGACTCTTTTGAGATTTTCTTATGTAGACGTATAGCTATTGAAAGGGTGATCATATGATTCGTTGTGAAAGTTATTTAGAATTCTTTCTTGATTTTTTCCTCGGTCTGTTTTACAATGCGGTTTTCTTTATTTGCTACTACTCCTGGTCGTCGTCGTTTATTAGATTGACAAAACTTTATTTCTTGTTTTTGTTACTGTTTTTCTATGATAAACTTTTTTAACATTTTTTAAATCTGATTTGAAGATAAAAAAGATTTAAAAGTAGAAGTTTTGTAATCGCCTCAAACGTTACGTTTTTTAACAAAACGATTACATTAAAATTAAAGAGACATAAATATTGTATAAAACGTCCTTTGAGGGAATTCCTCAACTTTTATGAAAAAGAAAAAAATTTTTTATTTATTATTTTGAGAATAATTTTGTAAGAATTTCCAACTTATTCATAAAACGAACGTTAAACTCTCAATACTGAGCGTACAGATTACTTTTTATATATGTATATGCATCTCTAAGTATCCTTTTGAATAATACACACAAATAAAATTCGCTTAATAAGTCAGCAGCTAACTCGAAAAAGGTTTCACTTCATAAAATTTCATAATTCATTCAGTTTTAGAATTTTTTACTTTCCTAAGCAAAAAAAAAAAAAAAGCAATAACATAATTTACTGATTAAAATTTATTTTATAGTATTGCAAGTGATCCTTTCGTTTCGCCATTTTTGCCCTTCATACACTTTCGCATGGCTTTCGTTTCTTTCACTGAAATCTCTTTTATATATAAAAAACACTTTGTAGCTAAAATGTTTTGCAAAATAATGAGCAAAAACAGAACTCCTTCGGAGGCAGCTTTAGGACAATCCATTCCATCCGCAACCAAAATATTACTCCTACTCTCCAGCTCTCATACAATTTTGTTAATGTTTTGTATTCCTAGGAATCTATTATCCTAGGAATGATATGCAAGACAGATGAAGCTTCACTTGTCGTTACTTTGCTTAATTCGTAAGTCGGTTTTGTGAACAGAAACAATTTATCGTAAGTTTTCTTTATTATAATGAACTATTTCTAAAATGAAATAATATTTGAGCCGAAGGTAAGCTTTATGATCAATTAATTTTTCCTTTATAAAATTCGCAAAGCGCTCAAGATTGCCACAAAGCATTTTGAATAGTTACAATGCCTATTGGCGTGCGGGTAATCCATACGGTGACCTAAAAGCTGTATTATAAGTACAATGTTAATTTTGGAAGAATAAGTAAAGATGGGCAGTTATTGTCATATAGAAATCGTCTACGTATTATCTACGTGATATAAATAGAGAACACATACATAATCTGTAGAGGTGCCTGGTACTTCCTATTTATTCTCATCACATTCTCTACGTCGTGTAGATAATACGCAGATAATATGTAGAGAATCCCTAGGAATCCCTTTCTCTACTTAGAAGGCTCTTCAGATGGCGTGTATTGACCTGAATTTTGCTAGTTTCTCAATGAATATCGTAATATCATACGTTAGAGGGGTGAGTTCTTTCCAAATTTTTGCTGTTTTCTATCCAAATTATATTTATGTCATTTGACCGACAGTGATATTTCGTGGCTTGGTCATATATAAATAAAGCTATAATGCTCTTAAAAACATGTGGAAGTATAACTTACATAATAGAGTACACATAGCCATCACACAGTAGTGATTTTATATAATTTGAAGATTGTAGATACTTGGTATCATTAGATCAAAACATTTTTCTCAGAGAAGACCTTATGTGAAGAACTATTCTGCTTCCTTTTTACACAGTTAGATGAATACGATTCATAACAATGTTCTAAGTGACATAACTAAATGCACTAAAGGTATAATGAAACAAGTTACGTCTACTATGGAGCATCCCATCTCAAGGAACTAAGAATCAAATGTGCAAACTATTACGACTGCCAGCAAGTGCTGCTAATTATGCCGCTTACATTCAAACGCAGTTGTAACATTCTACGATTTTTAACGAAAAATACCGCAATGTATATAACTAAACCGCATCGCTTAAGTCGAGCAGGCAACATTCACAGCAACATTCACAGTATTAACTTAATGTCTTAATGTTGCAATCAATTGAGTAAATTTATTATCGGCTACAACTTTTTGTCTAAAGTTCACGAACCAAGCAGCCTCCCTGAATCTGTGAAATATCTTACTTAATGTTTTATCGTATCTGGAATCGATATTTTCTATAGTACTATTTAAGTGTAAGTACCAAGGCCGTGGCCAAATCTGATTTGTGGCCACCAATTAATTAAGTTTTTGGCAGCATAAACACGACTATGGCGCTTAATGACATCAGTATTTTGCGTTGTCCAAGTATGTATGCACACCAAGACACCTCCTTGCGTCGTAGATGACGTCCCAAGAGACACGATGCAAAGTGAATCGCAGTTTTCGAAGATAGATTTCGACATATTTTTTATTAACACCTTTTTTATCAGTTATAGTATATATGTAAATATATGCAATGCAAAATTCGTCAGCATCCTGTTTGTATCACGTACACTAGGTATTACGATTTGGAAAATTGCTACTCCGGAAAATTGCTACTCCGGAAAATTGCTACTCCGTCGTTATCATCATTAATGCTAATACGTTCAACAGAGCTTAGAAGTGAAAAGCGATTCGTAGAATTGCTATTTGGAATGAAAGGCGGTTGCTGTAGAGTTACCATTACTTTATGTTTATTTTTCTAACGAGTTACAGACTACAACTGCGAGCCCACTACATTGATATCTTGATCGGAATCCTGGGAATTATCCATACCTTCCTATTAGTACGGGGACCATTAATTATTGATCAAAACAGCTATGTCACAAGTGTTAGGGAAAAGCTGAAAGACCTAATACAATAAAAATGCTTAGATCTCTCAGCTGAGAAAAGTTTTTATCTTTTATCATATTTTTCCTATTAATGTCAGAAAAGTTTTAATTTAACAAAAGGCAGCCCAACTACAACGCCTTCGTCAAATCCTTTAATTGCTTTAAAATACTGCACCCAATTTTATAATTTGACCACAATTTCACAGTTGATTATAATTTCAGACAAATCAGTTATTGACACATCAACACATTGCAGTGAGAGCGTAAAACTATTATTGAATTTAAAAAAAATTTTTTTTGCTTCCCATCTAATTTCCATGTCAGACAATAATCGGGCATTATCTTTCTTGTCATTTTACAAGTTCCGATCAGCTTAGTACAGACCGCATTAAAGAACGTAAAGCTTTTTTGATCTCAGATTAATTCATTTTTCTTTTCTTTGTCTCTTCTCCTTTTTTTTCTTTTGGAAAAACTTTTAACATTTCCAGACAATAAATATTTATGATGTCTTTCATGATGATGTTCCTAAAACCAAACATGATGATGTAAATTACAAAATGAAATGGATCTAATCTACAGGCCTTAGCTGCTATTAATGCCTTCTTCGATTAAATCCACATTGCTTTTAGTGAAATATTTGTGTTAAGTCTTTCGTACACAATATAATATTTAGTTATTTGCTCGAAGACAATAACCATATTATGTTATTGATTTGTTATATTTACCCTATTATCTAACAACTGCATATGATATTTTCATTTATTTGCTTAAATGAATTTTAAATAAAATATAAGTGAATAAAACCTGAAATTATATCTTTTAATGTATCTTTGCGAGAAACGTGTAAGTACTCCGTTTGTCAATGCATTTGTCGTATGTAGTGGCTTTGGCTCCAATCTAAAGCCATCCTAACCAAGTAAACCGTAACTTTAGCTATTATGTTAAAAGTATGCGTTAGGAGCTGGCAACGAATTTTTAACTCATACCAAACTTACAAACTTATTTTCCATAGTAGGCGTGAATTTAGGCAAGAATTTTTCTGATCGGAGCAACCTACGATCCAAACGTTCTTTTTTAAGAAAAGTCTACGTAAAATGAAAGCATCCGTTTTCGAGTTCTAAGCGAAGTAATTTGCCTTCACACAATTTTCCATTTCATAAAAGTTAAAAATTGGAGAAATTTTTATACACGAGGTAAAAATGTATTGAGCATGGGTGTAGAATACCAAAAGATGCGTGGCATACATCCTGTAGATATTATATTGAGAATGCATAGAAAATTGCTTGAGATGCACGATGTTCTATGCATTCTGCATCATGTGGATAGTACGTAGATAATTTTAAGAATAATCTGCAGAGGTATTCTCTACGCATTCTGCATCACGTGGATAGTACGTAGATAATTCTAAGAATGATCTGTAGATATATCCGGTATTCTCTATGCATTCTGCATCACGAAAATAGTATGTCGATAATTCTACGAATGATCTGTAAATATATCTAATATTCTCTACGCATTCTACATCATGTGGATAGTACGTAGATAATTTTGAGAATGATCTGCAGAGGTATTCTCTACTTATTCTGCATCATGTGGATAGTACGTACATAACTCTAGGAATGATCTATAGATATATCCGGTATTCTCTACGCATTCTGCGTCATATGGATAGTACGTAGATAATTCTAAGAATGATCTGTAGATATATCCGGTATTCTCTACGACAGTCCTAGAAATGATACGTACATACATCCAGTATTCTCTACGCACTCTGCATCATGTGGATAGTACGTAGGATATATCCGGCTTTCTCTACACATTCCTTAATGCATAAGTGGCATTTATGCTCAAAATATTTTCTACACTATATAGATAATATATAAGCAATTCTAAGTAATACATTATCTTGATAATCTGTGGAGAGGCGCAGTATAGGGAAAATGGGGTTATTGCAAATTACTTTTCCATGTAATTTCTTTCTTCTTCTTTCTCTCGCTTTTTATTTTAAAAGTAACATTCTCTAGGGAAGTACGGAAGAATATTATCGGTAGGATAATTTAAATTTATTTTATTAATGAAAGAGTCGTCTTTCTTGTCGAAAGTTGACCTTTTCACGTAGATATTCGTTAATTATACATAAATTTATATTTCTAGGCATCTCATTTAATTGATTCTTTTCTCTTTTGATCATTCAAATGTGGACCAAAATAAGTATAGCTCGCAGAGTTACTTTAAATGAGAATGCTTGAGGAGACTGGTTCCACTATTTTTGTTCCACTGGTTCCACTATAATTGATTCCTTTCTCTTTTTTTTTTCAATTCAGATTTCGACCACAATAAGCATAGGCCGCAGCGTTACTAGCCCGATTAGACTGGTTCCCCATTTCAATATATTTCCAACATAATTTTCGTTCTAGTACTTAAAAATGTACTTAATAATTCCTTCAAATATTATTATTCTATTATCCTTCCTTCTATCCTAAAATAATTTTCTTTTTTAGGCTCCCACAGATGGCTTTTTAATATGGTAGAAGGCTAAAAACGGGGCTTATTTCAGGTAGAGTAGTTTTGAGCTGAAGGCAAACCCAAAGCCACTACGCATAATAAACGCAACGATAAATGAAACACTTTCACTTTTCTCGCAACGGTACAATAGAAGACATAATTTAGCTTTTATTCATATACGTTTTATTTAATATTCATTTAAGCAAATAAATGAACATATGGAATGAAGTTGTTGTTAGATAATAAAGCAAATATAATCAATAAATACCGTAATATACTTATTATCTTATAGGAGGAAATAAGTACAGATTTATAGTTTGCTTAACACATATACTCTATTAAGAGCAATGAAAATGTCATATAAGTTCATTCGATTATCTCATGGAAGAAGGAATTAATGACAACTAA
The DNA here is from genome assembly GCA_000688715.1 of Glossina pallidipes. Lineage (NCBI taxonomy): Eukaryota > Metazoa > Arthropoda > Insecta > Diptera > Glossinidae > Glossina > Glossina pallidipes. The sequence continues at coordinate 609,815 of KK499869.1, read as the reverse complement.
GGTATCTTCATGAGATCCATTTCATCTTGTATTTCATGTCATGTTTACTTTTAGGAATATTATGAAAAACATTACAGATATGTATTATGCGGCAGTTGTTAAGGAGTCTTCAAGAAAGGGAAATAGAAGAGAGAGAAGAGAAGCATTACTTTATCTAATGCAGGCGCTAATAATTCGATCGAATCGTATAAATGAAAGGAAAAGTAAGGCAGATTATTGTCTAACGTGGAAACCAGAAAAAAAGGCAATAAAGAAATGGTTCCCCCTTCATCGTCATTTTTACACTTTGCACTGGTTGTAATAAGAGTATATTAAGTTTATGCAGGCGGGTGGGACATCCGCAGAGGTTTGAAGTATATCCATTTTTTATTATACTAATCGACTCAGAATCATTTTCCGAATCAATATGTGAATGTTTCTCGATCTGTACATCTTTTGTTGTTCCCGTCTATCCATCTGTCCGTTTTTATCCCGGTGGTCTTGTATTCATGTTACTGTTTGCATTTATGGAAATATTTTGATGGAATTCTGTTCATTGATGCGCTTTGCAAGTGGATAGGGCCGGACCTTACCTGATTTGTACGGTCGTTGTTCATACAAAAACTTTGTACGAAAACAACTATCCATTTTTTAATATCTCTAAAAGAAAATCGTTGGAAGTCGGGTTCATAAATTATAGTAAATGTGTATGATGTGTATGTAGATATACTGTATTAAAAATGTCTATATATATATACTATGCAGTATATTTTTTGTTATTAGAAGAAATGGCCTTATAGCTATGTAGAAAGTTTTTAGCGAAATTTGGTAAAGCATCTGACGAAACGACGGCTTGGAAATGTTTAATGTGAATTAATATAAACCGTAGAACGAAAACTAAACTACCGTTGCTTCTTCATTATGTGTCATTTTTTTCATACATATGCACGTGTATTTGTATAATCAGGTCGGACTTTGTAAATGTTTGACACCTTCGGACATCACAACAAGAAGCCTTTGACAAGAGTCTTGGAAGAATAAGCAACCAAATGGCTATAAAAGGAAGAGTGCTTCAGGTGTTATATGTGCAGGGACGTGACACCGCATAGCTTTTTATTTCAAAAGCTATGAAGTTTCTTTACGGAAATCTTATAGAATTTGATCACGACTAAGTCAGGCTAAAAAATAGATGGTTTTTGTCTGTCCTGTCTAAACCTCTCCACTAACAGCATTATACCTTTCATTTCTAATGCTGCAAAATTTCTTTGCCGAGTAACTTATTGAATTATTTCTTTCCGATTAAACAATCGTCATCGGCGATATAATATATGAAATTGCGTGCAAGGTTAGCCGTAGTCTAGTACAACCACAATAGGTATTTATATTTTAGCTTAGCACGCGCGTACTCCGGCAACAATTCAAGTCAATTTTTCTCAGTGCAACTCTGAGTGTACACGCGAACTTAACAGCGAGTTCTTCCGCGTCAATTGTAGCAAGACAAAGAACAAGTGAATATAATAAGAGAAAGCTATTAATAACTATTTAAAATTTTGATCTTTAAACTTAAACATGAAACGATATAAAAACACGCATACTCTACGCGACCAATCAAGAAACTTTTATTACCCATACGCATAAAAGTGTATAACAATTTAAAACTTTACTTTCAACTTGGATGGCAGATCGCATAAACATCTGCACATACGAGCTTACGTCTGCATAGCATGGATACGGGTAATGGTACGTTTGAGTAAAGTTTTGTTCATCGTTCAGTCGATCATCTTTAGCTAAATAATCTTTCTATCGCTTTCTTTCTATTCCTTGTTTTTCATTAATATCTCAAGAACACATACACGTGCACATGCACATGCATGGCATATGCATACATGTTCACGGGAATGTCCTCTGGTGTTTTTTTGCTTTTATTTTAAAATAAAATTTCATATGAACTCTCGTTTTAATCAGTATATTATTCATATATAAATATTTGATATAAGCACAAGCACATATTTGCATAAAGAAAATTTAAATTTTAGCAAACACTTTCATGTGCATACATTACACAGTGAGCTTAACAATAAACTAAAAACTTACTGAAAATATTATTTAAAATTTAAAGTGATTCGATTTTTCGATTTTTTTCGATTCGAATTTTTTCGAAAAATTCCCGCATAAATCAGCCATTGAAACGACAAACTTTATTTTATTTAAAAAATTCGAAGGTACTTTCTAGAGAATGTTAGCTTGAAGCTCAAAATATCTATAAATGCAATTTCAAGACGCACACTTTTTTCGATCGTTCAAAATATCGCCCCATCTTCCACCTTCTGACAGTACCATCCTTTTATACATTTTAGGGGACATTTACATCCTTAAAAGAGAGGATCACTAGATAGGATTACCTCTTCAATTAACACAGTATTTTGGCTAACTGTGTAGAGCAACGAATCGTGGAGTTAACAGAAAATTGAAGGAAACCTCAACAATATGACGTGGCAATTATATTCAGTTAACCCTATTCTCATGGATTTCACTAGAGACCTTTCACGTAATAGAGAACATTTTTTTTAAAACAGGTCGTGACTAATCACTATTCGCATATTCGAGGATATGCGAGAGAGAGAGAAAGAGAGAGAGAGAGAGAGAGGGGGAGAGAGAGAGAGAGAGACAGAGCGAAAAAGAGAAACTTTTTAACTACACTAGAATATTGTGATAAGCAAACTCTTCATCATCATCATCCTTAGAAAGACGCTGCCCTAAGGTTTCGTAGAACAAACACAGGCGTCCCTCGTGTAACGTGGTACTTATAAAACACAGTTTCGATACAAGGTGATATAAAATTTACGATATTGTAAACTGTCTTTGATATAATTCCCTTTCATTATAACAATTGAAATTTCACGGCGGAACAGTTGCTGAAGCTACCTGATAGATTGCTTCTGATAACCCTTCAATTCTTCTCTTAATCTTTTTCCTAACAAATTTTTTTGTTACATTCTTCTCGGCAATGTCGTGTATCATTTTATGCCACATAACATAAAAATTGTAGTTTTCCCTGCAGATTGCACGCCATTGTCCCAATCATTACATCAAAGAATCATTGCAACACTCAAGACGAAGTACTCTTCGACAACCTGGAAAACGAGTAAAAATGTAATGCTTTCTATTTTAGATTGTGCTGCCGTTATAGCTTTGACTTGCAAGGAATTAAAGCAGTCTATGCGAGCCAGGAACCTTTGTTGCCTTAAATTGTTGTCCCTTCACACTTCACAAGAGGACAGATTTTCAGATGTGAACATTGATGATGTTCGTGAGCACCGTGAAGAACAAACGTTAAATGAAGATGAACTAATTACGTTACTACTACCTCCACTGCCAATTACGCCGAAACCATTCCGATAACATTCGTAATATTACATCGGTTTATCCAACAAATTTAATTGTAAATCTGTAAAAAGTAATTATAAAAATTTTTCGCTGGAAGAGATCTTACAGTAGTACATATCCAAGAATTTGCATATGGAATAATGAAAAGTTCTTTAACACCTTATAGAAAAATGCTGACAACATTGCAAGATCGAAAGAGGCAGATAACTTTCATAATGATGGAGAGCTAGGATAACTAGTGAAGAGCGTCTTCAAACAATTTTGAGCAAACCAAAAGCTAAGTTATAAGTTCTGATGGAAGAGATAAGACGATGAGAATTAATTTTGTAATCGTAATAAGCTGTTACTATTTACCTAATAATAATTATAATTATAATTTTTTCAACATATACGTCATTGTGTTTTTAACTTTTGTGCTTTACCATAATTTTGAATTTCGTAACATAAAAACTTGAAGTTATTTCACTTTTTCATTTACACGTACACTTAGAATGAAATTTCAGCTATCATAGCTCTTTACCCATACGACTTGGTTTCGGAATATTATTATTATTATTATTATTAAAATTTTAGACTAATGAAATAAATTCTTAGACTAAAAAAAGATATAGAGCACTAGCAACACAGACTATCGCCTCTAATTTATAAAAATGTATATTATATATTGAGCCTAATAGTTTTAATGAAGTAATATATTGAATTGATATTCTGTTCTAAAGCTGATTTTAGAATGTCCAACGTGTTAATCGTTCCAAATGCAATACTTCTAGCCAAGGAAAAGACAAGGCAGTCACAGAGAATATGCTTTATAGTAAGAATTTGTCCACAACAGCAGATTGGGAGGCAAGACTTCTTTAAGATCCGTTGGCGTGTTGCAATTGCATGGCCAAGGCGAATTCTCGAAAATGTTTGGATTTTGATTTTCTAAACATTTGCTGGATATAAAGGTGGAATTAATTGAGGATTTTTCCTTCTGTAATTTTCTCTTTAACTTTTCCTCCAATGTATCTTTGAAGATCCAACTTTCCCATGACATCATCCACAATTAAAGGTGTAGAAGCAGCATACTTCGCCGTTCGATCAGCCTGCTCATTCCCCAGTAAACCGGTATGACTAGGGATCCATAACATTTTAATATTTCCGCCGGGTGATGTAATTATATTCCTTAATTTGTTGATGGTGCACCATCTCGAGAGGGAAGGACTCGATATACACTGCCTTGATTTCTGTTATATCTAAGTTTAAATCGTATTATTCTATATTATATCTTAGTTTAGGTGAGTGAATAAAAAATTTTCATATACCATGGTTTCGAAGTACGAATTAACCGTGTTATGCGAAAGACAATCGTATACAAATTATGGGGTCTTTACATAATTTATTTATATTTACTTGAAAAATTTAATTAAATGAAAACAAAAATGATGAAAATTGCGTTTTAATTCAAAGTACAAACTTTGAGGTTAGCGGCATCACACAATGTCTGTCGAACGCTTGCTGGGCTCTTCTTTTGGTACAATTTGTCATCTCGTACAGCCTAGACTTTGCCTTTAATGTAAAGCCACAGAAGAACGTCTAACGATGTTCAACTCCACGATCTTGGCTTTCCATCTAAAAATCAAAATTCATTTGGTAAAGTTTTGAGTTTTAAAAGACAATTCTTCTTGAATTGCACCCATGTATGCAAATCTATATGATATTATTTGCCATATGTCTAAGAACAGGTGTTTTTTTTTTCTTTGTTATAAATTTATAAATTTAGTGATCGTTTATCTCTTATTAGTGAACCAAAAAATTAAGTGAGCCACGTGTATCCACTTATCCTCATTAGCAATTCTGTCCGTTTAGAAAAGAGGTTGAGAAGAAAGTCCACCACATTTTCAATTTTTGCAACTCAATTAACATACATGAGAGCAGGTAAACACATTAAAGAAAATTTGTATGCGCTTACCTTCACCTCATTACGCTTTTAAGAAAATGTATGTATGCTTTTACCTACGTCTGATTACTTTTTTTTTCTATTCCCAGGACCGTAGAAAAATCTCCAGGAAATATTCAGCTCGTGACTGAAGTTCATGCTTTCATGATTGAACCCATTTGAATGTAGCCACCAAAAAAAAAAAACAACAAATTTCCAGCACACATGGCAAATATATATATACATATACATATGTGGATATAAATGCACGCACTTTGTTTGCCTTCCTAATGGCTATTTCAAGTGCTGTACTTGTGCACATATTCATTTATTAATTCACATACCTTGCTTGTGATTATGACTTTTGGGAAATTCATACTTGTTTATGTCTGTATGTCTGTACTTTTGAAAGTGCACAAGTATAGGCATGGTAGAGAGGCCACCGCTTTACCAAAAATGCATACTATATTCTATATTCAATGCATACATGCAAAGTTGGTTGTGTGTCTCCTTGCTTGCACATATGTCCAACATATACCTCTTTATGGTATATTGAACTAATTATGTTAACATGTAACATGTGACAATGCTAACGTCACCAACCCACAGAAACTGTACATTGATTGTAGTCGATCATGACTTCCTTTGCACACGTATGTATATATATATATGCTTGCATAGGCCAAACTACCGCTTCTATGCGAAATCATATGCAAAATATGCCTTCCTTTTTACCCTTAGTTTGAAGTCTACGTCAACCGAAAGTTGAATTTCAGCCATTTCTGTTGCAGATGTTATTGTGTTGGACCATTTTTATGTTAGTTACCCTACATGGCTCCTCTATACGAACCTTGAAAAATGTGTACAAAGAATGACAACGATTAACAGGTGCAGTTTTACAGGAACAAATTAAAATGTTAGTCAAACAAAGTAAAAGATCATAAGAAACAAACAATGAAGTCATATCTCCCAGCTTGGGATCAAACTCAGACATCCCCTCTATTCTAATTAAAAATGTAGATATTATATATAAGATCCTCTTGGTCTCTAATAACATGTTCTTCTGAACTCCTACAATTTACTTTGTGCATTCACTCATACGTCAACAAAGCTTAAGCATCATTGGACTTTCTTAAATGGTGGGCCGAAGACGAGACTTTTATCTTACAAGGAGCTAAGATCCGCTTGGTCGTTATAAACATGGTCTTCTGAGCCTTAAGCTGCAATTTATTTTACATATGCAGTCAAGCGTCAACAAAGACTAAGCATCAATGGACTTTCTTAAATGGTGGTCCGAAGACAAGACTTACAAGGAGCCAGGATCCTCTTTGTCTCTATTAACATGTTCTTCCGAACTCTAAGCTACAATTTACTTTGCATATGCAGTCATGCGTCAACAAAGACTAAGCCTCAATGGACTTTATTAAATGGTGGTCCGAAGACAAGCCTTTTATCTTACAAGGAGTTTGTACATGTATCTGCCTTGGAATATACTCTGTATTTTTGGTTTACGAGATTTGAAGAGAAATGTATCTCATAAACTTCCGCATTAGTAATTGTAGTAAATCGTTTTATTTGCTCTTAAGAAGCTTAGATACGTTCTTAAGTATTTGTTTCAGGCACAAACACCTTATTGAATAGCCACACAAGACTTGCTTTGCGGAATTAATTTGAACATTCCAGTCCATTTTTAAACTGCCATTTTCGTGACTTATCTTGACTTGTTTTACAGCAAGGTTGACATTGAAGAATTCCGTCATGCAGGATAACAAGTTTGATACACAGTCACGAAACGCATTAATTTCTTTTATGACCAGCGATAAGTCATACCAGCACAATATGGCCTTAGGTCACTTTATAGAATAATACAACGTTTTCTTCCTTCATGTGTTTTATTTTTTGATGACATTTGTAATGAAATAATTTATATATTTCGGGAAAGTATACCGCCCAGAAGTATCATACTATGTTTTCTTTTCTTCTACTTAGATCACAGTTATAACTAGTTGTAATTAACTATACACCTAATTCTCTTTTTACACGATAGACATTTTCCCAAAAAATACGTGTAAAAAAAATTCGTGTAAAAAGAGAATTAGGTGTAAACAATATTAAAAAGTTCTTGTTAGAGTTCACTTAACTTATTTCGTGCTTACACATTTTAATTCATTAAATATTTTATATAAAATAGCTTCTACTTTGGAAAAAGGGAATTACATCTTAAATTCGTAAATATAAAATCGTCTTAAAACAAAATAATTCGTGTAAAAAAAGAGTTTTTGTTCTTTTAAACTCGTGTTAAATCAAATTCGTGTAAAAAAAATTGGTGTAAAAAGAGAATTGGGCGTATATAACGTTTTCGTATTTGAGGGCATCTTCTGGCGGTGTGATCGATTATAAGAGAATCATAAGAGAAAATAGTGCGTTTTCTTATTGTAGTGTTTTTGACTACGCATCAATTTTGGCATTCGGAAGGAAAAGCCAGAATAAAATATTTCAAATATCGATTGTATTATAAAACAAAATTATTAAGTCGCGCAAACCACACACAAAAATTGAAAATCCTAAAAGAGAATCATCAGTTCATAGGCCAAAGTCAGCTAAGAAGACTAAAAGCCTGAAAAGAAACTTTATCTATGCGGTAAATGGTGGATAAAAAGGAAAGTTTAATTTGGTGTGGCAATCAATAAACGAAAGCCAGGGAGGAAAGGATTATATTGTGCTCTAATGCCGTGGTCAATGCTTATCGCAATCTAAAAGGTCTAGTGTACACGTCCATGCCCCTAGCTCTCTAGTTTTGTGGTTCTTATGAATCCTGGCACATTCTTTTATTCAGAGCACAATTTTGCTATCAGGCGGCATCACAAAGAGTTCGCCAAATGCGTGATATCTGACTTTGCAGCTGGCCGCGCATTCACACGGGATATGATAGAACGGTTGATATCTGACTTTGCAGCTGGCCGCGCATTCACACGGGATATGATAGAACGGTTCTATCACGGCACGAAATCTGCATGAATCTGTATACGGGTTGCCCATATTTTCTAGGCACCGGAGAGAATTATGAGCAATGTAGAAGCCAGTGACGAGACGAATGTCGCTTCTTTGTAGTTCCAATAGCTTGTGTGCTACGCCGGCAGATCTTATAAATGGCTTGCTGATTTTTTCTGTGCTCCTTGCGAAACTAGATGATAAGGCTCCGTGGTACGCCGCAGAGAGATTCCAGAGCAGTAGGGCAGTATTTCGAACTCCCCTATTGGCTAAACACTCGTTCACTTCGTTCCCTTATGAAAGAAAGGATGATCACTTTGAAAAAATTTTCTGTGCTCCTTGCGATACTAGTTGATAAGGCTCCGTGGTACGTCACAGAGAGATTCCAGACTAGGGCAGTATTTGGAACTCCCCTGTTGGCTAAACACTCGTACACTTCGTTCCCTTATGAAAGAAAGAATGATCACTTTGAAAAAATTTTCTAAACGGTATAAAAAAAACGATGGAAAGGAACTTTAGTAAACCAACAATAAATAATTTATTTGAATAATACTTTGACAGTTATGCAACTGGAATAGGTATCACAACAGAGAGAAAAAAGCAAACGAGTGCCATAAAACGCTTCTAAGCCACGTAAAACAAAAGGTATCAACTCATCAATAAAATGCAAAAATTTGATATTTTCTAAAACACTCTCTCAACAAATGGCGTTAAAAGATATGAAAAATATGTAACCGAGAGTTCTCTCGAAACTATTCCTTTTTTTATCTTAAAATCTATGAATGAAAGTCTGACTTGATGGACATGACACTTGATGGAAATGCCAAAAACTCATTCGAGCCTTAAATGATTGCGCAAAATTATTACAGAGAGAATATTGTTGAGTGTATTTCAATGTGAATAGAGCGCAATCCATTTTATACTGCGAATATAGTCCGCCAAATGGTCAACGAGATTTGTCATTACGTACACATTCCACAAGACGTAATATGAACAGAAAACTGTATGAATACGCGTATACATAATAAAGAAGATATTATACATAGTTCATATCGAATTCTCTTATGCCATTTCCTATCAAATATGAAAAAAAAAAAAAAGAAAATTTGGTGAATATCATGTGTCCAAGCCGCAAAAATACAAATCTCTTTACTGATACCCGCTGCATCGAGCTTCTTTCTGATGCATCGTACACGTCATGAGTTATTGGCGGTTATTTTAAAAATTGCGTGTTTAAGCATTTAAGGCTCGCGTTTCTCCGTTATTTCGTGTCGGCTTGTCAACTTTTAAGCGTAATTTACGAAATTTAACCGGGCTTTACTGATGCTATGCAATTCCGCTTTTCACTTCAATTTTACATTTATCTTGCAAAAGGATCCTGAGAACTTCTACGTAGACAAACGATATGATGAAATTAATGTACCTTCGTTTTCATATGAAAGACATGAAAACCGAGCCATCCAAGCCAGTTGCAAGCTGTGTGTATATTTATGTGCATGGTATTCGAGAATGAATGTAGGTGATAATATTACCGTATACATCTGTGTAGACAGGTAGAAATATTTCAAAAGCGCCTGCACTGCAGGTGAATGAAGAGATAAAATTTTCCATATCAACCACAAAAAATGAGATTAAAATATCGTTTTTTGTTGTTTTTTTTTTTCTTTTTTCTTTTGTAGCGAATGAATAGAACAAAACCCATACGTATGCATACGTATAGTTAGACTTGAAAGTCCATTAAATGGTAAATGGATGTTCAAAATAGTAGCTAAAAAGTATACTTTTAAAAATTATTTTTATTTTTATTTTTATTTTGCTTTTTCTCTTACTCCGATGTTACATGTTTTATGTATGTATTTAAGTGAAGATTAAATTGTGTACACTCGAATATACCACAAGTTTTTCCACACGTCTTATAACGGTTAACATTTTTCTTTTTTTTAAAGGCTATCCAACCGATCGATATTAATTTTGCGAATGTATAGACGAAATGGAAGCGTATTCAGCATCCTAAAGCAAGTTAAGGGAAATATGGACAGAAACGAACCTAGTTATGCAATAAATAGTATAAGAATTTTAGATAAAGATTTCCATTAATAGAATTTACAACTATCCCGTACTTTAAAAGGTTACAAATATTTTTTCAGAAAATTCTCCATAGGATTTCAATGAAACAGAAAATGTAACGTCAGTGTAATAAAATCAAAAAGCAGTAAAGTAAACTAAAATAAATTTATCAAATTGTTTCCTTCCGAAAAGGGAACTTAAGGGATAAACTTGAATTAATAAACATAGTGTCTGTCCTAGTGTCCATGCCTTTCGATTACCAAACTTGTGTTAATGATTTTACAAATTAATACAAACTATATTTAACTCAGTCTTGTTGTTGTTGTTGTTCTTTTCTTCCAAAAAGGGAAGTTAAGAGATAAACTTGAATTAATAAACCCAATGTCTGTCTATCCATGCCTTTCGATTACCAAACTTGTGTTAATGATTTTACAAATTAATACAAATTGTATTTAACTCAGCCTTCTTGCTGTTGTTGTTGTTCTTTTCTTCCGAAAAGGAAAGTTAAGAGATAAACTTGAATTAATAAACCCAATATCTGTCTATCCACCCCTTTCGATTACCAAACTTGTGTTAATGATTTTACAAATTAATACAAATTATATTTAACTCAGTCATCGTTCGATCGATCTATTGACGTCATATAATTCTTGCTTATCAGTTTGATCCTAACTCATGTTTTCAGTTTAGTTTCTTTATTTGTGATTGTTGTTGACTTTGTGTTCTTAATTTGCATTGATGTAATTTACGTTGTCTCAGTTCATATCTTTAGTTCTCTTACTGCAATTGTTTTTGTTATTATTTAGAATTCTTACATGCTTCTTGCACACAAGCCCATATATGCTTGTAATTATTTGTGAAAACACATATCTATAATAACCGATTAATAAAGTAAATTAAAATGAATATTGAATTGTATTTCGGTAAATTGCTTAAATGTAAGCCTCTTATGATACATTTTAAGCATTAAAATATTTTTACGACTTTTCTGCCTTTAATATGCTCTGCTGTTGCTGCTGCGTATGCTGATGCTTCTATCTTCTTAATTTTATAGTAATTTTTATTTTCTTTAATCACTAATTATTATGCCATAACGTAAGCATTTAAACCTAAGTATATCTTAATTCATCGTTTATTTAATCTTTCATTATAATAATTTAAGTGCATAGATTTTATACACATATATAAATATGTGTCTTTTTTGTTATATCCTACACCAGTTGTTGTACAGATTATGTTAAGTTTGTACGGACGTATGTAACACGCAGAAGGGGCCTAAGGTGCACCCACCGTTTATTATACCGATTGATTCAGAGCCACAATCTGAATTGAATTAATCCAGTCTGCCCGTCTGATGTCTGTCCATGAAAATTTGGCTTCAAAATACAGGTCTCAGTTTTTGAAATATTTTGATGAAATTTGGTTTATTGACGTGTTTTGAATCAAGCACGAACACTCCTGAAAATGGTTCGGATCGGTCCACTTTATCGATCACTCCCCATATAACGGCCTACTCTAAGAAGTCGTTATTTGGAAAAAATTTGCAATTTTCAAAATTTCTCGGCAAACCATGACTAAGCGGTAATATTTCCACATTCCCTCTCATAATCATGATAAAAATTATATCATAATAGTAATTTAACATAAAAGAATTAACTGTGCCAAATTTGGACCATCTCGGCCTAGTTTTTGGATGCCACCCTAACAAGGATTTTCACGAAAATTGATCCTTTATAGAGCAGCAAAGTGTAAGTTTTAATATGTGATGATGTAAATCGACCCATAAAATTAATTTCACACAAAAGTGAACTCTGCAACATTTGGACCGCTACTCTACGACGAATATTGAATGATGCCCTGTGTAAGCATTAAAGGAGAGGGGTCTAAAGTTTTTATACCAACTTAGAATGTCGAAATACTTATCCATTTTTGACGAGAAAGTTATATGGGGAATGTTCGATAAAGTGATTCAATCCTAGCCATTTTCAGTAGCGTTTGTCCTTAGATCAAAACACGTCACTGTACCATATTTCATCAAAATATCTCAAAAATTGCGACCTATAGCTTAAACATATATTTTCATGGACGGACAACAACGGACAGACTGGCTTAGATCAATTCAGATTATGATTCTGAATCGATCGGTATAATAAAAGGTGAATCTATTTTAAGCCCATAAGCATGTCACATACCTCTGCAGTAACTTAAATAACAAATTAATATTGAGGCACTCTTTCAAATGAGTTTTAAAATGATTTGCAAAATAAGTTTTAATAAAGGAAATGAGATAACGCCTTTACAACGGCTACGAAACGTATTCGTTAATTAATTAATTTACTTATTCATCTTTTCTGTTCATAATATAATGTATAAACTAAAAAGGCTTCTATCATCTTCATTTTATTTGCCTCACTTTGTTGCCACCATTTTACCTAAAGCACTAGCACAAAACTTCAGGTATTATCCCAAGTTTCACTGGCTCCATTAGGCAGTGTTCTTTCACCTTTCTTATGCAAATTATTCACGTGCGCTATGTCTGTTTGCAGTAACATTATGACGATACCATATGCTGATGACAGGGGTCTTTTAGCATCAAACCACTACTCATTCAATAGCCTCAAAGCTTTTACAGAAGCAACTGAGTTGCTTGCAGATTTACCCAAAAAGTAGTATATCTCTGTTAAGTTGAATGAAAATTTGTCATCTCACATTTACAATGTAAAGATTGAGTAGTCGCCCAGTCTCAATTAATCAATAAAATATAGAAACAAAAGAATGTGCCAACTATTTAAGAATACTTTTATAGAGAATACCTGCGTTTAAAGATCACATGAACATAACTCACAACTTAACACAACTTAAATTTAAACAAGTAAGAAAGTTATACTCGGCTGGGACCGAACTTCAGATACACGCCACATAAACCCTTGGTCCACTTAACATTTTAATGTCCAAGAAAATGATCTTTCTAAACGCCCCAAGACTTTGTGTATTAAACGTCTACCATAATTAAATTATAACTAAAACGCTCAGCTTTACGCATTCTACTCTCCAAGTTCTTTTATTTCCCATATCACTGGTATTCATTCACCAGGTCGCGATGTCTACCGTATTCACTTTAGGATTAAAATCTGAGAAAAGTGAGAAAAAGAAAATTTAATCACTTGTAACTTGTGCGGGCATGGTCGATTTTTTCTATTTTTGCCCTTAAAGGGTAGAGTGTTTCGTTAAGTAAATGTGCAAGTTATCAACCTTCTAACTTTTATAATATCCAACATTTTCGTTAAGAAAAACCTACTTACGTTTAGTTTACACTCGACTACGGGTTCCTGCTCTCAACACTTTGACTCATTTTCAATGCCAACTTGAGTACAAAAACCTCCAGTGTTTCTACCAAATTTGAAAACGATATCTTCATTTTTGCGACCAGGAGAGCAAACACCACACAGACGAACGGACATGGCTTAGTCAATTCAAAATTTCGCGCCGATCAAGAATATGTATACTTTATAGCGTCTCTGAAGCTTCCTCTTGGATGTTACATACATTACGAAACAAAACAAAATGAGTACACCCCTACCCTCCAATGATGGGCATAAAAATAAAATCCTGTTATGGTTATCAAGTCACTGTCAAATCTATTTTATCTTATGTTATTCACTGGCAAGGCGTAGCCAGTCGGCACATGCAATATTGAAATTCCTTAATACTTCCAATCTAAAATTGTTCGATTTATTGCAGAGACAGAGTAGTACTCCAGCAATTAAACAAAACAAAAAACGAATAAGAGAATTATGTTCGGTTATGATCAGATCTGCTGTACCCATCAACAAAAAATGAGCAAAATTTCCAACCCTTTGATTTTGAAACCGGTAACATATACAACTTATACTATGGAGTAGGAGAGTAGTTTGACCAATTTGACTCACCTTCAGCACTGCCTGCAAGAACTTCCAATATCGGACAGATGAATAAACAGACTGTCCCTGCAGTCCCTACAGTCGCTGAAGCTTTCTCCTGAGTGATGCAATGGTTTAGCGAATGGGTTAGCGAATGGTCACCGATCCAATGCATTTTTAATAAAGTTCATGCTTGAGCCAAATATATCGAAAATTACGATTCCTAGACTGAGCAGGAAGGCGTCAGTTTGAGTAGCCGGGCAGATGGACGGCTAGTTTTAAATCGATTCAGGGAATGATTTTGCATCTATCTATCTAGTAAAAGAAGAGTCTCTCTTAAGTTCTTCCTAAAGTCACGCGAACTTACTATACCCTGTGCCGCAAGTGAAAAAACAAAAGCATGCATTTAGCAGAGAGGTAGGCACAGCTCATAAGTACCGAAGTTGAATGTGAGCCAACTGATCAAAACAACACCATTTCGTATATTGATTAACAAAACGATCTTGAAAATTAAAAATTTTATCTGTGGCCTAAAAAGCGAATTATCCGGTAAAAAGATAAAATGACAAAAATCATTCAAATTTTTGCTAAGCTCTCCGAGCAGTAGTTCACAGTTGTATTTGCTTGATTCAGCTCGATACAAAGTAAATGTTTTTAGAGATGTAAAATACCCCTCAATGCCCTGTTTTACATAACAACCTCGGCGAGTAAATGACATTTTTTTATCAACATTGCTAAAAAGAAAATACGTAAGATAAACCTACTGTGACTTAAAAAGACTGTAGCTACATATATGCTTTCATCTTGTCTGATGAATTAGCCCAAGGGAACTGCTCTATGTACAATAGTTGCACGTAGTTTTACTTGTTAGCAGGAAGTCCGCAACGAATGTCTACTTCCGGACGGGCTGACACTACCAAGAAATTGGGAGAGCGTTAAATAACGAAAGAGGAAGGGGTCTACACTCATGAACTCATTCCAATAGAAGTGGCACTGGGAAGGATTGCTCTTATCAATTGCGGGTGCAGACTATCGTTTATTCGTGTGCCCAACAAACACACAGAGTTCAACAGTAATTGTTGGGGATGTCTTCGTAAAACCAATAGAGAGACACTTTTTCCTCCCATGATTGCTTCCGTTGAAATCAACCGTTGTTTCAAACTATAAGATACTTCACGATATCTATTGTAAATTTTTTCCTTTTTCTTTAATCATATGACCTTGTAGTTGCACACAAGTTTCATTGCCTTACAATGGCAATTCGATTTAAACTTTGTCTGTTTACTTTCCTATGATATTAATATGAATTTCTTTGAACTTTACACTTGAGATAAAACTTCTTACTGTCTTTATGTTGATGTTATGAATAAAATCTTGAGCATATATATATATATATATATATATGTATAGAAGACTGTTTGTTTCTTTATAGATGCATCGGCTTGCGGAAAAGTTTCTCTGAAGAGCATTGGAAATATGTATCAATGTAAATAATTATTATTATTATTATTATTGAACGTAAATCAAAAAGCCGCACTTTCCACACATGACATCGCGTTCGAAGTTCCTGCTATAGTTACACTTGGTTAAGCCTGCAGTTCACATAAATTAGCACACACATACACATCTATATAGATGGCTGCGTTCAGGTGATACGATGATATTACGCTTAGACTATAATTACGAACATACTGCCGCACAGCACGAACAACACAAAAATAAGTGTTAAGAGAATATTTTATTTTTACATTTCTCAAGCTTAATAGTAAAATGCAAAGAACACAGAAGAGCATCTCCCCGATACAGCGGGATTCGAAAGAACTTTAATATACAAATTACATATCACATATATATCTAGTCAGCCATTTGTCTATCTAAAGTGAACCAAAGCAATTCCCCATCCATTTATCCTCCATTGCCTTATCGTTAGCATATATTTCATTAAGTGTTCCTTCCTCGTTACCTCACTTCGTGTCGCCATGAGATCACCGCTTTACTTTTTTGTGTTGCTTTAATTTAGTTCACTTGACTTGCTTTCGCTGAAAATTCACTCAACTGCATCTATTTTGCATGCGCAAGTATATACCGATTTATAGACACACGTATGCAAAAGTTTCCTTTCTCTTCACATTACTTCAAGTGCACAAAGAGACGCTCAAACAAAGCAAATAGAAAAGTAGTCGAATTTCAAACCTATTTGTCGTTAACTCTATTTGCGATTTTGTGCTTAAAACAATATTATCTAATAAGACAAAGAAAAGCATAAAGTTTATCTTCCTTTAGCCGATTTCATGTAAATTGTGGCATAGAAAGATAAGTGGCATACATAGAAAGAGGAATGTTTTATGAAGGTCAAGGAATAAAAAAAACTCATGAAAAAGATGCATAGAAATGTTAGTTTTGATCGTTAAAAAATGTCATTCACAATCGAGAAAAAAGTTCTGCCACAAAGAATACTCAAAGTACACACAGTATGCAGCAAACAATCATCGGGGCAAGCACTGCAAAAAAAACAGTAACAATTAATAAGAAACTAGACATGCGTCTACTCAGGCAAGTCTGTGCCTATAAAGAAGTTGGAAAACCAAGTCGATCTACTGTACGGGAAAATCCATTAGTAGAAAAGCAAAACTGCTTGAAAGCAACGCACACAGTGATCTGCAGCGATCTCCACATACAAGTAGACAAGCTCTACAATATGTAAATAAAAAGTGCCAGCTTATCGAACTTACATATTAGGTGGTTGCATGTATTTTGATAGTTTTTCCGCTTGAAAAAGGCATGCATTGAGAGAAGTCGGCATAATATATTTTAAAAATAATAGCTTCCATCATTTTCTACAACTTTCTCCCATCTTTCTGGCAACATGTCGATATAGTGTCGAAAAACGGATATCGCTTTGGTAGCGGCCCAATAATCGACCAATTTCTTACTTCTTCAACTTTGCGGCACTTCGTGCCAGCCAAGCACATGGTAGTCAAAAGTCGCCATGTGTGATAAGTAAGCTGCGTGTGGTCGAACTTCTGATTCGAGCTGCGACAGTCTATTCTCGACAATTCTTGCAACCAATGCCACAATTAGCGTTATTGAGGTATTCAGTATACATAGGCAGTAATCGTGGAAGCCTCAAAATTGCATTTTCGATTGCGATGATAAGTGGGTCTACTATGACAATCCCGAGCGCAAAAAATCATAATCTAGCTCAGGAGAGCGATCCACATCGACACCGAGGTGGAATACTCACGTCCACAACGTTTTGCTATGCGTTTGGTGGGATCAGCAATGTGTAGTAGAAGCTACTAAAACCGACTGAAACCGTTACTGGAAACGTCTGTCAGATGTCAAATTGAACAAGTTGAATGATGTATTGCTGAAAAAAAGACCAGCAATAGCGGTTAACAGGCGCAAAGTCATTCCTTTGCACGATTGCAGTCTGACTGGGCTGCAAGTAGCTAATATACGCTTAATAACCTCATTGAATATTACCATCCTATCGCATTTCTTTCCATCCCATAAAAGTTGCCAACTGGCTTTTTAAGCTATTACAATATCCTTGTTCCTTAGCCTAAAATCTGTGCTCATTCTGACCTAAAGTGAAAGTAGTTCCGCTACGGGTTTATTATAGCGCTTTATACATACTGTATACATATTGGCAGCTTTTTGCTACTTTTCCTTGAAAAATGGTTACAGATATTATACTCGAGAAAGACTGGCCATTGAATAACGTACGTTACTTGACCTAATGCAATTTATATCAAAATTGTAACTGAAAAGTATAACTTGTTTTCAAAAAAAGGGCTTTAGCTTGGTTAAAGGCTTGGTTTTCATGTGATTATAGGAGAAAGGGAACTGGCGTGGTGTACGTTAAGCAGAGTTAATTATTTTGCTCAAAGGTCTTATTACTTTTTGCTCATTTTTGTTACAAAACAAATTGTATCTTTTTGCCACACGAAGTCTTATTTTTCCTAGGAACCTTTTTATTGAAATTAACTCTAAAAATTTGCGCAACCGATCCACACTTTTCATATCAATTCAGTATGCACAAACACTATTAGTCAACGATTTTCGTTGGCAAATCATGAAAATTGTAAATATATTTCACATAGTAGCTCTTCTAAAATAAGACGTCCTATGGGAAACGGCCATAAAAAGAATCCAATGCAATCCTTTTTCAATTCACTTATTCATTCATTAAGTGACTATAAAGCCGTAGGCCAATTACGTAGTTCCATAGATATTTTTCAGGTGCAATAAGAAACTATAACATAATATGAAAGGGCTTCTATTGGATCTCGAAAACTGCAGTCAAAAGGCTTGAGGATCGAGTTTGCAGATAAGCAAACTGAATTTTAGATAATCGTAAAAGAATGAATGAAGGCTGAAAAGGATGGGGTCTCTACATTTAACACTGTAAACGAAACGCGTTGAACGCTTAACAATGCTTTGAAGCCTATCTAAGTTCTATCTTGGGCATCCAAAAAGTCTCCAATACGATAGTTAATATGCCACGTCATCACGTGGGAACGCGCAATGGTATGTTTAACCTTTAAAGACAGACATGAGCTTAGATTGTACAGCTTTCGGAGCGTAAGACAAACTTTAGCAGAGATATTGCCATTTTGAGTGCCAAAGTTGAGTTTGCGTTCAAGGGTTACCTCGAGGCATTGCATTGAATCCACAAGATATTTTTATATTGAGAGTGAATGACCCAGCACGCGGAATTGAAGAATAAGGTTTTAGTGTTACGGAAGCTAACGCAAAGCATATTATCTATCATCCAGGAATTAA
Source organism: Glossina pallidipes (assembly GCA_000688715.1). Lineage (NCBI taxonomy): Eukaryota > Metazoa > Arthropoda > Insecta > Diptera > Glossinidae > Glossina > Glossina pallidipes. The sequence continues at coordinate 590,786 of KK499869.1, read as the reverse complement.
CAATTGCAGTTATTTACCTCTATAAAGCAAAAAAATGTCATCGGCATGCGCAAAAAAGTGCAGGCACTACCAACCAAATCCCCAAGATCATTTATGAAGATATTAAACAATACGGGGCCCAAAATGGATCCTTGCTGCACACGACGCATAGTCTCAATAGCGTTAGTTGTTGGAGTAGCACATGCTCATCAAAATATCGCGAAATTTATCATCTCGGACTTAAACGCAGAAATACTTGAACATACATCAAACGGACAGGCGGACAGACGGACAGACAAGCCTAAATCAATTTGAAAAATGACTTTGAATTGATTGACACAATAAAATGCAGATTCATCTTAAGTCCTTAAGTTGCGCCCGGGCAAATGGTGCAAGGTGTAAAAGTACCATGCCGTAAGGACAGTTAGTAATAGTTAGTACGTTATAAGAACGGATATTTAGTAGTAAAGAAAAAAAAAGAAAAGGATTTCTTTCGCATTACGATGTAACGAGATTTAAATAAGCTATGAATTTTAAATTTCATAATCATAAATAAAATTAAAAAAGGAACAATATAATCGTTTAATTATAATAAACATTCATGAGCTTCTTCTCTAAGCAAACATTTAACAAAATCGAACAGTACTTGAATATTATACTTTTTTTGTCTTTTCCACTGCATTTTTACACAAACACGCTGATATATGTATCGATATATATATATATATATATATATATATATATATATATATGTGTGTGTGTGTGTGTATAGATATAAATATATATATATACGCACATAGACATTTATTTATTTTCTCATACGTAAAATATTTATTTACCTACACACACACACACACACACACACACGCATGGAAGCACACATATTTATAAACAGGTTTACGCACAAAAAGTTAAATAATATACTAACAGATTGAAATACTTCCATGAGTGAATAGCCTAACAAACAGTTATAAACATAGAAACACGTTCATGCTGTCGACTCACATGCATCTATACCCAATACGCGCACAGATGTATGCAAACTCTGCCAGAGTAAATACTCGCACTCATACTTTTAAACAACTCTGAATACATCTGTATATATATATATATATATATATAGATATATGTATATATGTATTTACAGAAAATTACGTAGTGATGGACATATGAAGCGACGGACAAATCAATACAAATTTGTAGATAAAACAGATTGCTGAACGAGCTAACAAATAGATATGTGTGCATGTAATTCTGTGCATGTTTTTACATTTTTCCTATACTCGACCTACACTTAAACGATTTAAATTTTTGTGTCACCCTTAAACGTGTCTAGGCGCCTCTGCCCAATGCGGGGAGAAGAGATGCAATTGTAATTTTAAATTGAAATAATTTACTTTATGCTTTTGGGGTTTTGGGAATTAAATTTGCACGCATTGTATTCAATTTTAATGCGACCATGCATACTGCTGGTACTTTGTACACTGCCGTAAGCATACTGCACACTGTTCGACTTATACACTCATATTTATTTATTTATAATTTTTACAACTGCATACAGTCATGCAGTCTGTAAAGCTTCTCCACTGTTTGTTTAGCTCGGCTATGAAAAATACATTTTGATTATTGCAATAAATGCATTGAATTGTAATGAAAATTTAAAAAACGAACAACAACAGCAATAACATCATCATTCAAAACTTAAACTCTCCATTAGCTATGAAATCGGCTGCTTTAGGTGTTTGCTTTTGAAAGAATTTCATTCGAAACTATTTTAGTAAAAATTATGACAATTTTGCTTCATTCAGTTTAACGTAGAGTGTCTAATGGTTCGGTTTTAATTGTTTGAGAAGATTTTTTTTTTTTTTTTATTTATTTTGATTACATTTTCCAGTCTATAGCCGGTTGATCGAATGATCAGAACTCACTTGACATAACTGGGTAAACGTTCATTTGTCTGCTTGCGTGTAGGCAAACACATACATACATACATATATTAAAATGTCGGTATATGTTTCTTTCGTATTTGATTAGCTAATGAAGAAAATGAGAATTTCAAATGACATGCATTTAGTAATAATGCGATTAAATACTTAAGACTTTTGTACGATTTCCAATCATTACATCGCTCGCAATATATAAATTAAGCGGAGAATAAATTTTCATATGTCTGCTCGTTAAAGTATAATAAATAAAATAGAAAAAAGTATTCGTCTTTAAAATAATCTTAACTCATACCAACTAACAACATCGTTTTTAGTAATAACGAAATCTTTTCTGTCCCCCCAACTTTCATATTAATTCATTTCATCGATTCATATAAATAATTAACTTTTACTTTGAATCGCAAAGTGTTTGCAAAGTTGTATTGTTCATTGACATAGTGGTAGCGCTTGTAAGCCGATCCGTATCTCTTTGAGCATGACTCAAGCACCTCGAACAAGAGTACACTTTTTCACTTTTTATCCAAATTTTCTTCATGACCGCGCTATACTAAAAAATGTTACCAAAATGCTAACAACTTAGAACAAGTGAAGACACATCATACAAGTCGAACCAATGAAAACAGGTTTAATTTTCATGAGAGTCTTTATGAAAAGATGTGTTCGAAATGTATGATGTCGGAACCACAGACAATTTATACATCAAACTACTGCTTTTTGCCAATTTAAAGATTTATAAAGACTTGCTTTTCGTAACAATGTTTATATTGGAGGGAATTCAAAAAATATCCCATTCAATCCATTGATACTTTCCTTCGATTTTTGTCGACAAATGTTTAAAAAAAAAAAAAACGCCAAAAATGATGATGAATCAATGCCCTATAATAACATGCGAGCGCAGCATTACTTTTTAAACTCTGTAGAATCACTAACCACAACATACGTACAAATTTTTTTCGTTGTATTTATTGTAGTTTGTGATCAATAAGCAAAAGTCTACCTTTTCTCTGATTTTTAAAGCAAAGTTATTTTCGGTTTACCTTATGTTGTACTGTAAGTGTGCTCTTTGACCAGCCTTCGCGCAAGAAATGCTTAGCCTTTTACTAATTGAAGGAGTATGTAAATTTTGTCGACCACAAGCATTACATAAGTGAACAAACGAACATGCGTGAACCTACACAAAATTTGCTACTGATCACGAATAACAAGTACTTTGCTATGTAAGGCATCCTTTCCGTGGGTGCAGCTAATGTTTCGACGAATGGGTATCTTTGGTGATAACCTTAAAAGTATAACATTTTTTTTCCGACTTTTTTTTGTGAATGTTTTTCAAAAGAACGCTTTTTATGAGCAGCAATAAAAATGCTCCAAAGCATTCCTTAGCATTCGCTCTTAGATAAAAATATCTCGGTTTGCCCAGTTTCACCAAAATATATTGAGAATTATCGTCTATGAATTGAGCAGAAAGACGGATGGACAGCCATGTTTAAATTGGTTTAAAAACATTCTGAATCGATTGACACGGAAAAGGTGGATCTACTCCAGACTTAATGTCACCTTACCATTCTGGCGCACAATAATATTGTAGCGTAAAACGACCTTTTTTATAACTGAATCATGTCTTTTAGGATAGCATCGGTTCTATTTACAATTCTTAGAAAGTTTTATTTACAAATTATTTCCAGAAACTTATATTTACAACCCTTTAGTGCTTGCTCTGATCCTATCCGTGCAAATGTTGCAATTCAACTCACTTAACCCGACTGACCTCCGCAAGTATTCTGCTTATATAGTCCAACTATGCTATGCTACCTATACTTAAAGATTCAAACAACTTAAATAATTAAATCTCCTGAGAAATATCTTGAGTATTTGGCAGTTTAAGAAATGTCGCTTTTCCCATTTCTTTATTGCTGTCTACACCATAAGCAGATGGATATCGCCATTTGCCAACGTCTGCACCTGGTATGAAGCCCTAATCAGACGGGTTCCCTAGAACCATTGGTAAATAATAAGTGAAATATTCTAATGCGTGAATTAGGACACCCCTCAGCCTTGCAATACAATCTTGCAGGAAAGAGGGTGTGTTCCTAGCCTAAAGTGCAAGTGAAAGTGGGAGTATGGTCCAAACCTTCTCTTCTGGGTAGCATGAGGCCTATCAAGCATCTCTACTTATTTATTACTCCCGCATTTGGGGATACCACAAACACCGCGAGTACTCTCCAAAGAATCGTACCCAAGCGGTCAGGCCTCACAAATCGTTTAAATCAACGTTATATACACCCGTTTCCACCGAAGCTCCTAACATGGTATAAAAAAGAGCAAGCTTTTCTCCCAGGAATCCTGGCAAACGCTAATTCTTTAGTTCTTTTTGACGGATGAAGCCACCATGAAGAAAACAGGTGAAGAATTGTATCAAAAATATATTTAGGATATTTAACAGCTGACCATAACGTTTACCTCGGTTTTGCGATATACTGTAGTTGGCAAACATTTTTCATTCAAAAGAAGGGTTGTTTATAGCAGAACTCTATTACATCAAAGATTACGAGATTGATTACATATTCTACGGTAGCAGCAGCCATCTTTCATTTAAGGAGTTTATCAAGATGTTTGGCAGAAAGTCGTACTACCTAATTACATAATTAAAAACAACTAGGAACCCATATTCAACCAAGGCCGACTATTAACTAGTCTACACAGGATTGTCTAACACAATTCTTATTTTAATTACAGAACACAAAAACTATATATCTTGTTTATATATAAAGGCAGATTTTTCATGTGCGTATTTACGGGGAAGCGGACCCTGTTAACCTACGTGTAATGCACGAGTCTAATCCATACATAAGGCAGGATGCAAGATTAGGCGTAGATGGTCTAAATTTTGTAGAGCTCGTCTTTGTATGAAATTACTATAATACTAAGGACCAGTTTCCATCCCCACATATTAAAACTACGACTTTTCTGCTTTACAAAGGATCAATTTTCGGGAAAATCCTTATTAGGGTAGGATCCAAAAAACAGGCCGATAGGGTCCAAATTTGGTATCGTCAATTGCGCCAAATTTCATCGGAATATCTCAAAAATTGCGACCTATAGCTTGAACACAAAATTACATCAAGAGACATTGGACATTGGACATTGGATGATTCTGAATCGATCGGTACAATAAAAGGTAAGTCCACATTAAGCTTATGTGGATAGCTTAAACACAAATTTTTGCATGGGCAGACAACAGACGGACAGACTGGCCTAGATCAATTCACATTATGATTCTGAGTCGATCGCTATAATAAAAGGTTGGTGCACCTTAGGCCCCTTCTGTGTGTTACATACGACCGCACTAACTTAATATATCCTGTACAAAAAGTGGCGTAGGGTATAACAATCATACAGCGTGATGTTTTCTAAGTGTTTTAACAGATTCTGTCAGAATTCTCACACTAACCGTATATTGATTGGCAGAGGAATACACGAGATAGAGATGACAACTTTAATATTTTCCTCGCCACATAACACAGTAGCCGTCCTACGTTGCTGCACATTGTTAAAATATTGTAGGCCTATGTGTTTGTATGTATAAAAATGAATTATTAAGTGTCAATAAATTTTTCAAAAATTTTCAAATCAATTCTTTTTTATTCATATCGAGTAATGCATTGCATTAATTTAACAAAAAATGGCAAAATAAATAAATATTAAATACATATATACTCTAATCAAAAAAGTGCTGAGAGCGTTACGCTTCACTCAGTTTTCTACAAATTTCTTAAAAGCTATGACATAAGTACGTTTGACGATCTTCGGCATTTTCTATTACACATTTTCCCCGTTGAGACGAGAAACTACGGTTTTCAAAACTTAATAACGTTCCTGTGTCAACACAATGCGAGAAATAAAAAAAGTAATAAAGTAAGTTATACACCAGTCACAGCCAGTTCGTAAATGCTTGACCTAAATTACTACAAACTAACAACCAACACTCGTTACGTTACAAAGTTCGAAGACAATTCCGAAATCCAATTACACAAGGAATAGCTGTAAAGAAACTTCTTGTCGAAGAACTGCCGACACTATATATATACAATTAACTCTTTAAAAGAAAACTTGAGGATTACCTAACCATAAATTTTCAATACTTTTTGATCCGAATACGTCTGTCTCTCATACAAAAATGTACATGTAAGCTTTTACTCATATAAGCACAAGATCAATGCATTTATAGTCTATGTCGGTGAGTTATATTGAAGTTATGCCGCTGCATGCAACACTCGGAAGGGTTCAATAAATTTTATTACCTTAAACGATTCTGAACTATTTTCTTAATCGATTTAAGCATTTCCATCCGTCCGTCCATTTGATATCCACCCAGATATTCTTGTGTATGCCATCTACAAGTGGCAATTTTCGGCATATTTTGAGCAAATTCGTTACGCATACATGTGTTAGCCTAAAGACCAATACAGGTAACGATCAAACCCTTTTTACGACCTTTCTCTATATAAATTCTGAAAAGATTATTAGATAATAAAATATTACCATTTGGCTTACTAAGCCAATGTGCAAAACTTTACTAAGATGAGACCATTCTTTGACCTTCCTACCATATAAAGGTTATTCCAAAAATTAAGCCGTTGTAAGGTATTTTTTTTAGCCTTTTTTGATGAAACTTGCTACAGAATGGTTATTTGATGCATTAATATACTACCGTAACTTTAGACTACATACCTCCATTTTTCGTATCTCCTTCCAAATAAAGTGTCTCCCAAGATGTAAAACATTAGAAGGCAACAAAGTGTAAGTTTTAGTGTTCTATGACGAAAATAAAAAATAAATCAAATAGCTTTTGACAAAAAAATGACGATTTTATAACAAAGGTATATGAAGAATTGCAAGGTGCTTAAAGATGGATCTTACCCGACTATAAACTTTTCACTTGTTATTCACTTCTACACACATATAGTTGCATGAAATAGGTCTGCAAATTTGCAATAAATTGCCTGTCTAGGTTGTAAATGCTCTCCCTCTCTCTCTCTCTCACTCTCTCTACCTGTGTTTATTTGCGTTAAAACATATAAAATGTCTTAATATATGAGACATTTAAAGGAGAAGAAACATATCGGGCTACGAAGTTCACAAAATTCTTCAAATTTGACTGTAAACTTATACATTTTGTAAAGCAAACGCACACGCATACACATTAACGTATGTGAATGCGAAAAAGTTTGCATAAAAATCCCCAATAAAATATATGCAGGTATTATCGCAAACACATACGCAACTACAAGCCCACAAATCCATCATGAATAAATAAACTTTTTTCGTATTTACTAAATACGAAATCAAATCAAATTATTTTGCATGAACATACACGTATGGCTTTAAATACATATATATATATATGTGTGTGTGTATATGTGCACATCAAGTATTCTGTTAAATTGTATATATTACAGAATATATAGATTAAATGCCTAAAGATAGATGCCTATGGATGGATGTACGTTTGTAGGTTTTCCTTAAGCTCTTGCCGAAGAAGATTGAAAGTTTTACAGGAAATCTTTTACTTTAACATTTCGTTTGTGTGTGTGCGTGTGCTTGTGTGCGTTGGTTAGGAAAATTGTGGCTTTTACTAGGAATTTCAGTTTATACGTTCAGTTTATTATTATAGTTTTTTAGAAGTTTATATATCGTAGATGAAAAATTTGGTTACGGAAACTTATACTCCACAGTAGTGGACAAAATTTTAAGTGAAATAATTTCGTATCGTCAAGCTTGCATATAAGAATTTATTTAAAATTTTTATAGCTTGGACATAGGAATCAGTTAAAGTGTGATATGCAGAGTTTTATTCAGAGTAAAATTCTGAATTTGATTTAACCATGCTTGCTGGACGTACGGAAATTTAAAAAACTCTCGGTTAATAATCTGTAAGTCAGCTACGAGATTATCCTTCTAACAAACAAAATTCTTAACGTCATTTGAGTGTTCGGGAATCAAAATGGTTGTACATTACGTGACACGTCACCAATTGACAGACATTTTCAAGATTGTCATACCAAAATAGTAGGGAAACTTTTTTCTAATTTAAATCATGGTTTCCCATTGTTTCCAGTCGTTAAATTATCAAGCAACTCGTTCGTATTTTTGATTGAACATTTTCGTCGAAACTACATTCAAGACAATTCCATAAACCGAAGAAATATTTATTAACTGCGTGTCATCACTTGTGAGGATGACTGTCAGTATCCACTGCGTTAGGCGCAATATTAATTTTCTCTGACACGCATTGCGTTGGCACAAGACCAAGAGAATACGAATTCAGGCATAAAAACTCCTGTTAGTCTTCTCTGAGTCTGATTACATTATGTTTTGGTTAAAATTCCTAACATGCTAAACTACCCTACGATCCTCTTCAAGAAATGAATTACCTCATATGCTATGGAAATATTCAAAAAAAAAAAAAAAAATCTTATCCCTCCAAAGACAGTAAGAAGAATTTTCATGCAAACGAAATTCTAATAATGTCTTGCTACGTAACAACTAAAACCCACACATTTTATTTATAAACCATTCAATAGTTAATGTGTAACTTTGTATAAGTTCTCTGAAAATGCTTTGATAATTATATAATTTTATAAGAAATAGTTATTAAAAACAAAACAAAAAAGAAACAAAAAAAAGATTACACTTTTACTCATAACTGTATCTTAATCATATATCAATGCAAATCCATATATATCCAAATGCATGTTGTATCCAAACTTATGCATTCATTTGTTGAATGTCAATATTAATTAAAATTATTTATACATGTGAACATGTACATGTATGCAAAGAATGCACAAGAAGCAAGCTAGCACTCATATGCTTGTTAGACCGATTGGAAAATTACATTAATCAATTACCTTGAAGTAGTCTTGTATAAAGTTAATTACGTGCTGCAGCCTTTATATATATGTATAATGCATACATTTATTAAATATTCTATTATACGGCGAAAATGCAGAGGCAGAAACAGAAGCAGAATATTTCTAAAGAACATAGGGGTAAAGTTAACAATGACTAAACTCAATGATTTTATATTGCTTTTGAAAAATTCAGCTTTAAAAAAACAAATTCTTTAAAATCGAGAAAGTTTTCATCATTACTTTAATGACAAATAAAGAAAATTTGCATCTCATATAAAAGTACAAAAGAGTACAAAAGTTGTAAACTGGCAGCAAATGGGGGATGTAGCTCAGTGGTAGAGCGTTCGCTTTGCATGTGAAAGGCCCCGGGTTCGATCCCCGGCATCTCCAAGTGCTTTTTTTTTTTATTCCTAATATTAATTTTACTGATCTGCTTTATAACACACAATATTATCATTATTGCTATGTAGTAAGAGCGAAAAAGAAAAAATAATAAATTCCTTTACTAAAGTAAGAAAAAAAGAGAAAAATGAACGAACACTAACAACTAACAGTTAATATTGCTTTTCGTGGATATTCTCAAAATGTCCATTGGCAATAAATTTTTAATTGAATTATCTTAACAATTCAACTTTATATTAAAGAATGAGGAATTGAAGAAATATGATTGACAGAATTAATCGAGATTATAATTTTTCATTTTTATGCAATTTTTTTCACACGCACACTTTACATTAAATAATGAGCGATTAACGAAATATGATTGACAGGATTAACTGAGATTATGACTTCGCATTTTTATGTAGTCTTTCTCTTATGTAGTATATCTGGTCGGTATGATGCATAATCAAGTAATTTGCTGGTAAGGATAAGAATACAGAGGATACATTGGTTGTCCGTAGGTCAGCATCGACAGATGTTACAGATGTTGTTCTTCAAATTGAGGAAAGGTCTAAGCAGTCAGAAAATAGGTGTTTTCTTGCAATATTTTGCCAACAATAGCAATTGTTGGAAGGTTTCTGAAGAATCCATTGATGTTTTGATTGATGGCGTCCTCAATACTGACGACTGATGACAGTCGTCAAACAAAATTGGAGTTAACACAATGAATACTATAAACGGTGGTTCTTTCGATTGTTTTTCCTCAATAACTTTTATTTTAATGTAACTTTGTTTGCAGTGGAAAGTGCGAAGGTTGTACGATTCATCACCAAATCATATCTCGATTGACCAAAATAACTCGGTATCTAAGCTGATTTAGTCTTGTTTATTACATCTATTCATATTCGTTTCGAAATTTATTTTCATGTACTTTCTAAAGGTCGTCCGTAATGCTGCCAAGCGTCTATACGTAGTTTGTTCCTTGCGTCCTTTTATACTAATCAACTCGCTATCATTTCCTAATTAGATTTAAGCCCAATTTCCTATTAACCGCTATTGCTGATCTCTTTTACAACAATACATCGTTGAACTTGTTCAATCTAACATAGGACACACAACTGCAGTAACAGTTCCATTCGGTTTTTGCAGATTGCAGCACACTACGCCATACATATGCCCACCATTACATTATGGCCACGATTACTGCACTTCGGTGTTGAGGTGCATGGCTCTCCTGGACTAACCTATGACTTTTGGCACTTAAGAGCAGTATAGTAGATCCACTTTTCATCGGCAGTCACAATACACCACACAAATCTCGTTTCCTTTTTCTTTAACTGTCAAGCAACGAAAGCAAATGAAAGTAATAAACGTCGAAAACGAATTTTTGAATGTTCCACGATTGGCACTTATATACACTGAATAATTCAATAATACTAAAAATTTTATGTAGAGGAAGATGAAAATCATCGAATTTATCCCTTGTGTACATTATACTCCGCATTACTTTGTCATTTTTCCCTGCAGAAATCGCTGGCCAAAATGAATGCAAGCACCTAATATATTGACACACGTGCAGTTACACATTCATTCGCAAACATTTTCACGAGTATTTCACCATATAGCTGTAAGCGAAGAATAATCATCGAATTTTGTTTTATTTTTCTCCACACCATCGGTTTGTTGAAAACAACTAATTGTCTTTAGTTATAGTGGACACCACTAGCGACAAGGATATATTAAGTTTGTGCGAATGTTTACAACATTCAGAAAGGTTTAGGACAGTCCCACAACACAACTCACAATCTTCAAGAAATTTCCATTGGTCTATTAACATAGAGTTGGAGGTAAAGACAAACGCTATTAAAAATGCATTACAGAGATTATTGTTACGATCACTTCCTAGATCTAGGCCCATTTTCAAGAAATAATTTTATTAAAAAAAAAAATTTCCAATTTTTTATTTTCGCTTATTAAGCGAAATTTTGTGATTTTCAATGTTTCTCGGCAAAAGTCGATGAGAAATTGGCTCTATTCGCTTGTTAAATGAATGGAAAATATTTAAATGCAATGAGTCCATTTAATGATGCCACTCAAATGAGCTCCTGTACGACTGCAAAGTCTCTTTTCTAGTATTTTATGATGAAAATTAGTTCAAAATAGCGATGTTTCATAAATTGAAGCCACATTGGTCCAAAGTTTCCGATGACAAGTAAGTTCATGTTCATGTTTGACAAACATGTTTGATATTTAATGACGAAAGCTGATGAAGATTAGCAAGAAAGGAAATTTATGTTTATAAAATTTTCTTTTTTTTTTATTTTTTATTTATTACTATTGCGTAATGTAAAAAGCCGTTTGTGGCCAAAATACGTATTACAACTGAGCGTATTCTTCAGCCTATGCTTTATATATAGCAACTCTGAATCCTTATAATGACACTCTTGCTTTTGTTAGCAACTCCAATCTACAACATTTAGTACCTGAAAGGTTTAACAATCAGAAACGCGCACCCAGATCCAAAGTCAACAATGGATACAATAAAATTAGATCAAAGTTCCATTGTAGTGTTTGATGAGTTTTTTTTTCTACAGGGATATAGAATAAGAGAATGATCGTAGCTGCTTGGGTAGATGATTTCGCGAGTGAGCAACTTACTGAAGTACTTAGTAAGGCAATAAATATTTGTGCACTCCTTGAAAGACTTAGAAAGTTAAACCTTCATGACAAGAACTGCGATCTATTATTTCTTAAAAGCGGTTAAGATATCGTATAGCCAGGAAATTGTCAAAAGAACATTTTAAGAAGCTACTGGCATGCCGCGATATGTAATGGGTGTGTCGATTTTCTTACAAGACCAGGGGCAGAATTATGATGTCTTACGTCAAACACAAGCCTGGCAATCTGATTCATCACTTCTCTTACTACTATGAACAATACCAGCAACATCATACAGCTATTGACTTCCATACAATAAGATATCTGCGGCATTATCAGGGCATCAGGGCCACTTTATACCTTACATATTGGGGCAGTACAGCCGTCGAAGAGTAAAACAAACTCTCGAACAGTTGTCGTCAATATGGTGTGAATACTCAAGTTTCCTATCAATAAAAACTTCCCAAAATTTTTACTTTGTCCACGGATTCTACTTCATTTCGTCCCAACTGAATTCTCATATCCCCGGGATCCATAGTTCCAAATCTCATAATGTTTGATTTTGAGATATTCAACAACATAGAATTTTGATTTCATCCAACGTTCAACCCAAGTGTTCAAGTGTCATGAATAATTATTTGTACTATATCTCGTGACTCTGTAGCATGAAGCAACAACTGAATATCATCTGCAAAAGCGTATACCAAGTATACTCCGGAATCAACCACACTAAGGAAGTTATTGAAATACATTGAAAATTACAACGGGCTAAGAACAGAGCCTTGAGTCAGTCCAGATTCCAACTCCCGAGTGCCGAATTTTAAAAGGCACTATTCTCTCCACAAAATTAAACCGGCATTGATTCCCGTTTTGGGCCTCCTTGTCAAGATTCTCCTGAATAGAGAACAAGACATCAACGCTTGGTATTCAATAGTCACAATAGATGAAGTATTGCTTTAAGGCATGTTCGATATGGACGCTTTACACGGTATTTAATAGTTGCCCTTGCTCGCCTATAACACTTTAACTTATTTATTTACGAAATGAATTATGTATTTATTGAAACATGATAAAAAAAAAAAAAGAAGAAAATTGGCAAAAATTAATTTTGTTTGAATAATTTTTTTAAGAATCATATGCTGAAATATTCGAAACTCACTCTAAAGTAAGTAAAATTTTTTATTGTTGGTTATTATTATCATCGCTATTTCCTTGCTCTTGACTGAACGGCATTTTCTGCTGCATAAGCAGCAAAAGTCGTCGTATACTACTACTACTCCTTATTAAACAAATGAGTTTGCGGTTATTTTCTGCTTCCCAACGCAACTTGACTTCAAATCGTACATCGTGTACTTATTCGCCCATGACAAAAATATAGTCATGCTTTTCATGCACGGCAAGAATAAAAGAACTGCCAACTGCTCAGGTTTTCTCTAATGGTTGAGGATAGCGAATGTTAATAAAAAAAATGAAATATTTTTGAAAAAAAAAAAACAAAAAAAAAAAATTTATATTAGAAAACCGGTAGAAAAGAAATACGAACCAATGTGCTAAGTACCTGACGGAGCATAGACAACACAAGACTAGAGGATAGCAATAAAATTACGCTAAGTTGGCATAAGACAAATAATTAAGAGATTATAAAGTTTTCAAAGTTTAAATAAAATGGAAAAGATAGAATGGAAAATAAAAGCACACACTTCTGCACGGAAAACTGAGGAAGAACTGAGTTTAAGAGAAAGAAAGTAAGCAAAATGGTTTTGGTAGCTTAAAGAAAGTTATGGGTGGGTTGAGAATAAATCGTAGCAAGGTGAAGAGCAGGGTCACATTATTGCCTTTATAGATGTAGGCGTTATATATATTTTGCACCTGTGGTAAGGAAAATATAAAAAAATTCTGCAAAAATATTTAAAAAACAGGTAAACTTTTTTTTAAGTTAAAAAAAAAAACAGAAAATTTATTTATTTTCATCATTAGCGGAACTTACGTCCTTTTTCTATTTTCGTTATCGATAAAAAAAAAATTTTTTTAATGGATTTTCCTATTTTTGTTTTCCTTTTGAACGCCCTAAACAATTTCTGCTGCTCGCAAAGAAAGGAAATTGCATTCGTCCTGCATATAAAATATGTTTTGCCTACTTTTCGGTTTAACGGAACATTTTCATTTTAATTACACTTAATACACAAATACAAGTACAACGCTATACCGATAACGAAAGAACGTACTAAAGAGAAATGCTGAATTTAACTTATTCTTCCTTTTGCGCTTTAATCGGGTAAAAGCTGTAATTTATTAGCATTTCATACTTCGTCCCCTTCGCTACGAATGGACTTTAAGCTTGATAATCTTATAAATGCCGTAGACAAAAAGTCGGTTCATTCGTAAGTGAAACTTTTGCTAAAGCACATTAACTGATTGCGCAAAATTTAACTTACAGTATGGAATTCTCTTCTCGCCCCTTCGTCTTCGTATTCGCCTTAGCACAATTTTTTATTGGATATCAAGTAGGTTACCTTAAGGCTTTTGGCCTTAAGATACCCCAATATTCACTCTTCTTTAGGTAAATTTTTACTTTTGCATGCTTGACAATAAGCAAGCATTTCAATTTTGCTTGAACCCCGACAATATATATATATATATATGTGTGTGTGTGTATGCAAGTAAATGCGTAAATACCTAAGCTAACTGTATTCCATTCGCTTATTCAGACATTGCCACTACTTACATTCGCTTCAGCTACCGGCCACATCAGCATTGGCGGAAGTTTTTCATATTAGTTTAATCTATTATACCTTGAATTCGCGATGCTTTCTCTTTTTCTTATCGTCTGTGTTACAAATGCATTTAATTTGTGCTTTATTTTCAACTTTTTATCCCAATGATTTTGATATATGTTTGAATGAATGTTTGCATGCATTGCGCAATTTTCCGTTCGTTCTCACCTCCTCCTCCTCCTCCTCCTCCTCCCTGTCTCCAATTTCTTCTTTCAGATTAACATTCACCTTTTAGCTTCTGTAAGGCAACCAAAATGTATGCGGAAGAAGAAAAGGGGAAAAAATTAGATGAAAGGCTTGTGGATAATATTGATGATTAGCATGCATGGTAACCGCCTTCGGGTTGTACTTATTCAAGAATTTCGTGAATTTTTGTATTTTTTCTATTCCCGAATCAAATGTAAACAACACAATATTTTAATTTTCATTCCCAAAGGCAAATATCAAATTCGAATTTTCCGTTTCCTTGAAACTTTCTTTTTGTTTTTGAATCATTTTAAATAATTAAAATAGTACCACGGAGGTCAGGTTGCCAAAAAGATCACCTCTGCACGGAATCGCTGGCCATAGTTTGTGCTGCAGCAGAATATGCATAGTGTGCGTCTTTCACCTGGATGCTGGGGAGGCCCCTTTGAGGTGTTTCGTAATAGCTGAGGTTGCCCCCAAGGTCGCGGGAACATTTTCAACAGCGTTCGTCCTTGGGCCAAAGTACGCCTGCGTAGCAAATTTCATCAAAATATTTCAGAAATTGCGACCTGTAGCTTGAACACAAATTCACATGGGTAGGCATCAGACGGACAGACGAACAGAGAGGCTTAAATCAATTCAGATTATGATTCTAAATCGATCGGTATAATAAACGGTGGACCTATCTTAAGCCCTTCTGGGTGTTACATACGTTCGTACCAACCCAATATACCCTGTATCGCAATTGGTGTAGGACTTAATTACAATAACACAAATGCCACAGAGAAGATCAGACCAGCCAAACAAACTTAAAGAGCGTGAAAAATAAAATGAAGCCTAACATAGCGATGGCAATTATGTAAAGCATAGTGGAGGGTTTGTCATGGTGTGAGGACGCATATCTGCGGCCGCAATAGAAAATCTGACCTTTATTGACACATTTATCTCAATCTTGTGAAAACCTATCTGAAAACTTCAGCAACTGAAATGAATCTTTCGCGAAGACGAATCTTCCGACAAGATAACGATTCGAAAAATACATCTCTTATAGCAAGGGAGTGGCTACTTTACAACGTTCACAAACAATTGCATTCTTCTCCCCAATCGAATGAATCCATAAAAGATAAATTGCATAAGCGAGCTAGAAAAAAGAAAATTTCTAACACGGAAGACATTACGAAGGCTTTGCTTGGGGAAGGGAGCAAAATTGGTGTAGATGTAGGAAAAAAATTGATTTCCTTAATGCCAAGACGTATTCAAGCAGTACTAGATACTAAAGGTGGTCCAACAAAATATTAGTTTTTTAATTATATCCACAAGTAGTATATTATCCTAGCTGTGAAATACACTGTATGTACACTTGTTTGTGATATTTTTTAGGATTAAGGTCTATTTTTTGTTTATAACTTTATAATAAAAATAAATTTTTTCTTTTTTAAGAAATATATTTTCTGACTCTGAGGAACCATAATTTTTTGTAATGTACGCAGACTTTATTGGGCTACTGTAAATATCTACAAGTTAGTTCAGAGGGCATTGATAATTTCGTTTGCAAATCCATTAACAGAGTGACATAGTAGAAAGAAAGAAGAAGAAAGCAAAATTAATATGTTGTACTAGTCGGTATGCGGTATGAATATTTTTCAAAAACATTTTCAACTACATTTTTAAAAAGTATTTCACCTCATATCATGTCAATCACAAAGATCTTTTTTGTTAACTGTTACGTAAAACAGTGATATGTGAGCGGCAGGCAAGCAAATGCTGATCGATCTTTATGGACATAAGAGTGTTTGTAGTCATTTATCAATTAAATAGTAATTTCCAAACGAATGCCTTTCAATGCTTCAACATTTGCAGGATATAGGTGAAAAAAGCTGCAGAAAGATACGGTCATGTAAAGGATAACTTGAGTGTACGACAGGCTTACAGGCTCTGGTATCTTCTTTCAAGTAATAATTCTTTCGTTTCTTTTTTTTCCACGCAATATTGATGATAACTCATGCATATTCATATACATAAATTTTTAGAGAAGAATATTCCTTTTAAAAGAGAAACAAAGATTATCAAGAAAGAGAATTATATTCGGTTATGGCCGAATCTTTAATGCTCACCATATTTCCGGAAAAAAAAAAAACGAAACCGAAAGAATATGAAATTTCAATACACTACAATATTGGGTGGGCGTGGCCGCCCAATCACCACGTGCAAAATTGTATCGTGGTGAAAATTCAATTTTATTTTTTTTATTTTACTTTTAAAAAGTCCTTTGACCGATTTGACCTACGAGCAAAAATTTTCACTGCTGTTTGCTAAATTCGAAGCCGGTGTCTTCATGTTTGCGAGCAAACAGATATTCAATAGGCGTAAAGACGGGTAAACTTAGACCGCATATACTTTACAAACTCTCTGAAACTTGCTTCCGGGTATTGCACAAATGTTTTGACGAAATGAATAAACTCCCATCCTTCGTTGGCGGGCATGAAAACACGTTTTCAATTTTACATTGACAATGAAATGCAATGAAATGAAATTCCTCAATGTACATATATACGTCAAACAGTTGTCACAATATAACAGCACCAACAACAATAGCTGCAGCAACTACTTGCATCATCACTAATGAATTCACAATGCAGAAAGTTATCCTCCACTTCACCGCGTACATCTCGTCACAACTCATACTGAGAATGTATAATGCCACGGTTGATGAAGACGAGAATGGTGACAATGGCTACAGGCTATTAACAGCGGAAGCACACGCAACAACACATATACTATATTGGATTTAGAGTGACTTTTGAATTCCCAGCATCGAAATTTAGATCAACTTTGCTTAAACTGCAAGATTATCCCCTATTTCCTCTTATATGCAAATATGAGTGCCGTCCTTATTTATAGTTTTAGATTATAACCAATATTCCAATCTTTCCCGTCTTCTATCGGGCAAATCGAGAAGTCAATCTGCATTTTCGTATCATAAAAACAAGGGGAAAAAAAGTTAAGAACAAATCGCTGTATACGACAATCTAAACCAAACATCCATTATAAAAAGTAAAGAGCGTGAACGATGGACACAAGCATAGGCGAACGTAAGCACAACTCTGCAAATAAACAAGACACTAAGGTGTAAAAACACGTAATAGTAGCAGCAATAAGAACAAGTTTCCTACCATTATAACTTTTGTTACTGTGTGCAAATTGATTACATCTGTCTTGCTTAAATCATCAAGGCACTCTACCTTTTTTTCACTCTACTAGTAACTCACTCAATCATCATCAACTTGTTGATGTTTGCGGTAATTCAGTGAAATGTTGTTTATTATAAACGTATAAAGACCTACCCAATGCCAACGTCAAAATGATGAAAAGTGAAGAGAAAAAGAAAGCACATAAAGTCCAAATCCATCAAAGGTCATTCGTCTTAATGTTCCCTTCCAGATACTTTCTACTTTATTTTAGGTACTTTGATGTACGTTTGCTACGTGAATTAGATAATTTTGTTGTAGAGCATGTTTCATTCGTTGCATATCGCACATTTGTTGTCGGTCATTGTATCAACTAAAAGATTTTATGGCATGTGATATGATTGAATCATTGGTTAGTATTTAATTTCCGTCAGAGAAAATTGAAATTTAAATGAATAAATGAAAAAATCTTAAAAAAAAAAAAAAAACAAGCGGCAATGGCTGGGAAACTCGAAAATGCACATCAAAGACGCTTTATTTCGATAAGCCCACAGAAACGCTTGATAACGACGGGAAAGGACATTTTTCCAAAACTCCAGGGCACGACATTGGATGAAAACCTTTAGAAAGTACCAGCAAAGTCGTTTTCTAACAACATTAAGCTAAGCGCCTCCCTATTTTGTATTATATTCTCTTTTGGGATTTTATAGATCGTCCGATATAATTCCTTTTTGTGTATCTGTATCCCTCTGTATACACCACTTGTGATACAGCTTCTACTAAATCTGTGACGATGCATGGAGATAGATGTTCCGACCCAAGGACGAATCACATTAAAAAGAAATTATATCTGATTATCCGTAAAATCCAAGAATTTACCATTACCAATATTTCTCAACAAAAATGAATAAAACATTAATCAGATAGACGGACAGACCATGATCAATTCAAAAATCTTTTGTTATAATAAAATATCGATTTAGCTTAAGTTGATCTGGCTACGAGATATAGTAGCGCAAATGTAATTTGCCCTATAACATAAGCACGATAGAGTCTAACGAACTGTCAATGCAAGAAGCTTTCTTTCTTAACAAGGAAGTCATTCAGTACTGAGTATTTCATTGACTCACGCCAGTTGGAAAACGTTGATTCGTTCATCGACTTTATTCGACCAAAGATTACGTTTTAATTTGCACATTGAGCTCTCTTTAAGTAAAGCTAAGTACGCGCTTGGTTTCATTAAGGGGTTGTCTAAACAGCCTGAAGGATCCTTATATTACAAAAAAGCTGTACATGTGCTTAGTTAGACGAATACTTGTGTATGCCTCCTGTAGGCGTTATATAGAAAACAATTCTTGCTGTTTGCCCTTAGGAATTTAGGTTGGGACCCGCTTATCTCTTTGCCTCTTTATGACAATAGGTTACTTCTGTTATCCTTATCGGCACTTGAGAAACGTAGAGATATTCTTGGCATATTCTTCTTAATTATGTTAATTAATGATACTATCCATTCGTCCACATTACTTGGTAAAATAAGCTTTAATGTCCGTAACCGCTTCTCTGGGCACTTCATGTTCATTAAGCCGAGTCAAGGTAAATATAATTACGAGCTGTTTAACCCGTTTAGAGTTATTTGGAGAAACCTAAATAGTGTCTATCACTTAATCTCAATATCGGATTCTATAAAGTCTATCAAACCATTTCCCTATGTCGTATTTAAACTAACTTTTAACCTTAATATCTTATTATGATTAGAAAATTAATTGGTGTTGTTTACTGCATCCGTTGCCAAGCTTTTGCATGTTTGCGATGACTTAGAGGTTCACATGTAATTTGGTTCTGTCCTGGTTGTGGGCGTGCCTCTCTGCTAGTTGTGTACATGCCTTTTTTCCTTTTTTTTTTTTATTTATATTTATAATGAATTATTGATTTATGCATGAATTATTATTTAATAATTTTTTTTTTTAATTTATTAGTATAAGGATTATTTCTAAGAGTCAATCGAATTCGACTGTTAATTTGTGTTAGTTCAGTTTCAGATCTAAGTGAAAAAAAATAAATAATTAAAAAGCCAATTAGATGAAGAAGATGAAGAAGAAGAAAACTTTTAAACCCAATGCCACCATGCTATTAGAAATATTCAAAACCTTTAGACAATTTGTACAATGCAGACTTTGCAGATAGGAGGTGAAATACATTTTTTATTCCAAATTGAGACGTTTAACGCCTTTTACATGAAACCTTGCTGTACCGTGCGTTTTTGCAGATAATAATACTCACGAGATTTCGGGTCATATTTTCGGGTTTTCATATTGCTTTTCTAGGTGGGGAGAACGAAGGAAACAAGCATTGTTTTTCGAGTGCTGCTATGCTATCTGAAAGAAAATCTTGTGTCCGCTAAGAATTGTACTGTTATCTGGAAGAATCCATATAAGAAACTTATCACGTTTTTTTTAAAGAACATTAGAAAAATTGCTTTCATTTTACGAAAACTAATAGGATGCAGCACAAACTGCATACTTCTGACCGCGTAATGTCACAAAATTTTCGATCATGAATTTGATTGCTCAACTATGAGCGCGAATTTTCCCCCGTTACTTTTAATTATTAATAATATTTTCAATGCAACCATGTTGTTGTTGGCCAATATACGATTTGCAGATTTAATATTAAATTTGATTTTTCCATTAACTATATGCTGCGGACAAAAAACTTACTTATGTTAAGAAAAAAGTGGTTTTTATGTTGAATTTTTTTATTAATTAGAATTATTCCACAATAAACAAATAAAAATTTCATATCGCACTATGAAAGTGAAAAGATGTAACGAGAGAGAATAAATAGAATATGCAACATTCCATTGCAAGGAGTACGATAAGAGAAAATCATATATAAAAATATCAATATACATATATATATATATCAAAATCCTCCATGACTAAATTTCTCCTGGGTAATGAAGAAAAAAAGATAATGACGTGACTGCTTCAGCATGCTAAAGACTATATTCAAGTCTTTTAGTCTACTTTTGTAGATTGGTGAGAGCGCCGCACACAATCAAAATCTCACTGAGGTATTGATACAAAATTGGATCCTGTATCGCTAATGGCTGAAGTACCTTAAATTCACGCAGGCAATTAACCATATGACGTATTTGCAATCGACATATTGATTCCCGAACGCGTATCGTAGGAATGCTAAAATTTCTCACACGCTTCGTTACCAATTCATTGTTTACAATTTTTAGACTTTGGTGCGAGGCCAATTCGCCCGCCACCCGAGAAGCTGTATATTTTGTTATAACTCGACCGTCGTCGTTATCATCGGATGGTATTAAACCATCTGCTGACTCATCTGCTGAGTCAGTGGTTGAATCTGTTTCACCTGCATTCGTCGCAGCAGCCTTTGAACGAAAAGTTTTTAGTTTGCGTTTTCGGCGTATCGCCTTGCCAGGATCAGCAACCAATGACAGATACTTGGGTATAACATTTATAAAATTTGAGGCTTTAAATATGGTTAGATCATCGTGGTGACCGACATAGGCTTCAGATATGAAAGATATAATACCTGAAAATATGTATATAAAA
The DNA here is from genome assembly GCA_000688715.1 of Glossina pallidipes. Taxonomy (NCBI): domain Eukaryota; kingdom Metazoa; phylum Arthropoda; class Insecta; order Diptera; family Glossinidae; genus Glossina; species Glossina pallidipes. Next base: position 569,176 of record KK499869.1, on the reverse strand, counting down.
GTTGTTAATATGCACTTTAGATAGTGTTTGATGTACCATATGTCGATTACCATTCATATTGATACAAAGTATGTATTTATAAACGTTGCAATCGATCTGCAATGACAAAGGCGCCATTTCCGTTTCTACGCAATCAATTAAAGACTGTACGTATGAGAGATTTTGGCGGTATGCAAAAGGAAGACTTTTATGGCGATCATAATACTTCTTGCTGTCCGACCAACGTATCAAGAAACGCAAATATTTCGCCAATTTTACAACACTACGAGCAAAAATTTGTTGAACCTCCATTTCGGACATTTCAAAATATTCGGCCAGCAAAGAGAAATCCTCATTTTGACGTAACTTTTTAAGGGTTAAATAACAATTAACCAAACTAACATTTGCCGTTGGGCAAACAACATTTTTAAGCACAGGTAGCCGGCTAGCATGAACACCCAAATGTATGTAAGGATTTTTTTCAATTAGTTCCAAAGTCACCGTACGAACTGTGCGTTTGGGTACGTCACGTTTTATATAAATGGTCGGACGCCTCATTTGCAGAGTCGTCGCATTCAGTGATGAATGACTTCCAACGGAGTTGGCTCCAGATGTTAAAGCTGCATCTGCTGGTTTTATTATAGTATTCGGTGGTAGGGAACTTATAGCAGCTCCCAGTTGTGCCTTTTTCATTGGATTTGGCAAATTCGTACTGCTACCGCCCGCATTACCTACGGTTTGTTGCCATTGGAAACTTGTTAACGGTGTGCCAGCTGAAGCAATGGTTTGCAATGAATATTTTGTGGATTTGATGGAGGGCTCTTCAATAAATACAAAGAATAGTTATTCAAATTGCAAAACAATCTTAATGAAGATAAAAAGTTTACCCATCGTCACAGCGTTTGAACGTTTCATCGTAGCTGGTTTAATAATCGCTGGTATTTTATTAATTACCAAGCCGGAGTTTCCTTGTAGTTTAATAATAGGTTTCTAAGATAATGAAAAAAAATTGTGAAAGAAAGATCTAAGAAATTTAACATATCACTTAATAATTTTGCAGGATGACATCCAGACATAAGGGGACCATTGGTGGATCCTTATGATTTGTAGGGAGTAACAGGTAGTGCCTTTAAACTACAACAATATGCACGCATGAAATTGGTAGTTTTTCTTGTTTTACGAAAACAAAGTAGGATCACGAAAATGAGGGTAATTTGCAAACTAGTGCTCGCAATATCATGGAATTTTACTACCATTCAATTGCAGGTTGCTACCTATGATGGCATCTACATATATGTCATCCTCCACACATAAAACTAAGGTTTTTCTATCGCTTTGAAAATCACAAAATTATTTTATTATCAAATCACGAAACATTATTTGTAAGTAAGACTTGCAGTGGATACCAAGCGGTACAAGATATCGTATCCTTATTCTATTAGCAAATTGTTTATCTGTAATTACGCTCACAGTAAACAAAATAAAGCCAAAAGTCCCCAAGAAGTATTGTTTTCAATTTTTCTGTAGCTTGTTCCTCTCTATCTCTCTGTTTGGATCACTTATTCGTCCATAAATTGCCACTAGTTGATGCAATGAACATTATTAAAGCTAATGTTTGGTCATTTACTTCCAATGCTCACATTTGCTTAGAATATCCCTAGCAACGACTGCTCGTTTTTCACTTGTACTTCTTCATATCATTACCTTAAGGTTTGTTCCTTGTTGCAGCATTTTTCCCTGATCATTTTGTTGACTATTACTGGTTCCTGCCGGCGATTGTGAATGCAATTTGCTTTTGATTAAGATCGCTGGTTTCAGCGTCGTTTCCCCGTTCGCTACTTTGCGATATTTTACTACTGTTAAAGACATTTTTGGTTATTCTTCTTTAATTCAAGCTTTTGACAAAATATAACAAAATTCAACATTTAATGATTTTATATTTCAGTTCAAATACAGGTTTTTAAGACGATTCAAATTTTTTCTAAATTGATTTCTAAACTTCTTTGCATTTACATTGTGCCAAAATCACTTTTCAAACCTATTTCTTATTTGTAAAAAACTATTAATTATCTCAAGAAATTCATTTAATGTTGCTTTGAGCTTTCAGAATGGCGTAAGCACAAATAATTACGTTGCCAGAAATTCTTATCAGAGATTACCAGAGCTTCCCCGAATACAATACACTACTGTTGCTTAAAAGTGTACGACAGCGCTTGCGAAGTCATTGATTATGAAAAATTAAAAGGCTGCACATCTAACCTAAGTCAAAGATGTTATCAAACGCTACGAACTTAGAGAGATAACTGTAGGCAGGTAAGGTAAGTTCCACAATGGTATGGATGTTCAAGTTTTCTAACTTTTTAAGAAACCTTGTCTAAATTGTGGCACTAGTTATGTATGGCGTTAGCTAGGTTTCATTCTCGAGTTTCTAGTTTTTTGTATGCACAAAAGATGCGAGAAACGCTTTCTCATATCACTTAAACGTTTCGCTTTTTGCGTTAGGGTTGGTTGCTTAGAGTTGCACTTATAAGAGAAAACAGCTGTAATTGGAAATAAGAAATATTGAAAATAAAAGCAAAAACTACAAGTAGCTGAACCAAAACAAAAAATTTTAAACTTGTGAAAAGTAACTAAATTAATTCTTGGCTTTCTTTTTCTTTTTGCTACAATTATCTAGTTTATATTCGTAATTCGCCAAAGCTTGTTTGTAATCGCTTCTATATCATCAATCTTTCCATACATCATCTTATACTGTCGTTATCATTGTTAAAACGCAAAGAATAAACAAATAATAAAAAACTCCGAAGAGAGGAAAAGCAGATACAATTTAAGAAAGATGGGAAAATTCGAATATGGTTGCGCAGCTCTTCAAAACGTTTGGGGCGCAACCACGCAAAATCCGAAAACTCAGTTTTTAGCTTATTATGTTGTATAAAACAAAAATAAAGTGATTTATATTCAAATTTCAAGTGGACAATGCAAAGTGTTCCCAAGAAATGGAAATATGAAATTATTTCGCTTCATTTCATTTTATTAAAAATTTTACATAATTTTGTTTCTATTATTGATGGTGCTATTGTAAACAAACAAACGTCAAACGTTGGCCTCATTTTCCCATTATTTTTTCGAAATAAATTTCGAATGATGGAAGTTCTGCATAAATCTCACACAAATGGGTTTCAAAGTATGTCTTTCAAATGAGAGCTACTTAATTAAAAGATATATAATTAGTGCCCATGTGTGCTGCTTGCATAGATTCTTTATTCTTTCGTATAAAATAATATGGTAGCACGAGATGCCTCATTGTGTATACTAACTGGGAGTTATTAACCCAACAAACGGAATAACATATCATTGTGTTTAGGGCCACTGGCCTTTCCTTGTGCTTGAATAACGGCAGCCTTTATTGTGGTCAAATTATTATCTCAATCCCTGTACTACGGCTGGGAAGACTTTAAAAAACAGCTATTTTTTTCTGTAGAACGTAGAAGACGTATTAGTTGTATAAACTGAACGCGTTTGATATATAGTACCTAAAGGTGAGATTGGTCGCATCTGTTTCCAATTTGCGTGTTTTATCGTAAGCGTTAGTCTGAAACCTAAATAACGTAACGATATTCAGACAAATTTTGTATCCAAAACCCTAACAAATCTGCAAATGCAACTCAGTGCTGCGCATATCCACCACATTCATTTTGCCACCACATTTGAACTTTTTTGCTGCTACTCTTCGTTCTGGGCCGTAGACCCATCTTCGTATTTTTTCCCGTAAAAAATTAAAGAAATTGAAAGTATTTAATATGTTCCGACCCGAAACTGAGGACTTATTGCCAAGAATGGCTCCAAAACCAAGTGCACCGCTTGGTCTTAACGAAGCTGTAGTAAGGCCGCAAGTGCCTGAAGTATCTATACTTTTTGGAAAAAAGTCGGATGAAAATAATGAAAAAAACTCGAACACGGGCATACAACAGCAGCAATCATATGCAGTGTGGAAAAAGCAAATGGTGCCACGAGTTACCTTCCCGTCAAGTTTTGACCAAAAAGAAAGGAGACATTTGAGAAGTGATGTTTTAGGAAATAATGGTAATGCAGAACATGGTTATTGCAGATCAAATGTATATCCTTTGAAGGAAGCTCCTGCAACACCATTTCTATCTTCGCCCTCAATCAATGCAAACGGAGCATATCGCCAGAGTTTAGACGTTAACACAAATCCGTTTTACCAACAACAACATTACTCGGGAAAACCTCTCGAAATTGCCCCACCGTTGGTCTCTGCAACGAATAGAGATGTTCTGACTATTTGTGCTAGCACTCAAACAGACGCAACTGGTGTATCGCCTACCAAATTGGAAAGTTTTCCAAATGTTCCTTGGCAAAGCTTAGCTGCTAAGCAAGATGTACAGGATTTGTTACAAATGGTTCAGGACATCCGTCAGGATCAATTATGCATAATGCAGATTTGTCAAGCTCTAATAATCAATCAACAAAACCAACAAGAAAGACCGCAGATGCAAAATGTAGCTACTCAAGTAGAGGATGAAGTGTATGGTATGTTATTGTTTAAAATTTTATTGAATTAAAAACAAATATAATCGTCCGCTTGCAGAGCACGTGTGTAGAGATGCACTAGAACAACATGCAATGGTTCCGGTTAACAAGTTTCTCAAGAACGTCATTTCGAGTCCAAGTTCATATCACACTCCAAAAGGAAAACCAACAGCTCAATCAACAACCTACAAAACCAACAGCCCGCAAGCAGAATACATACCGGCTCCATATGAGGGAAATCAGAAAGCTGGGTATTGCAAAACAGGCAGCGATCGTAGTCTGCTAATGGGCCAACTTGCTCTGAAGTATTTGCCTAGAGAGAAACTAGCCGAACTCTTACAAGAATTGAACGTAGACTGCCCTGTAACCGAACAAAAAGAATTGTTGACGGATCCTCCGATTTCTAATAATATTCCTTTGCGTAACATAGAAAATTACGAGAGAGGACCTGCGGATATCTCGAATGCATCTTACAAATATCTAAAGAAGTACCGCTTACTACCCGAAGACCATTCGCAACCAGAAAACATTCCGATTACAAATGACGTCGCGGATCGTGGACAGCTTTATGACGTGGTACAATCGCCACCCATCAATTTAAGACAACCGCCATTGATGCATAAAAAGATCACGCCATATCAACAAGGTGGATCAGATGGCGATGGACCACCTTTAGCAGTAGCTTCACCCATAACTACATCCGAGCAATTATTAGATTTAGAAGATATTAAACATCAACCAAAGTTTCTATAATATGTAAAAAATGTTTCTTGTAGCGAGTACAGCTTATTATGTTTTAAATACATTCCATAGCGTTTAAAACGCAACTAAAGTCTTTGAAACTTTAAAGCTTGTTCAATACAATATACACAGAGATCGTTTGAATTGATTCTGAAATATAAATAAAGGCAATTTATTTTTTGTGAGCAATATTAACCGAAGACTGTATATGCACCATTAAGAAGAAGAGCTGTGTTACTTGTATAAACCACCTTACATAAAAGGAGATTCTTACTAAAAGTGAGAAATAGAGTCATGACGAGGAGCAATCCAGACACAAGCAAAATCGCTTAAATCTCGATCAGTGCACCAACATTTATCAATAATAAAGATCCGCAGATTCAACATACGGCACACAGACAGCCAGACAAGCTTAAATCGATGCAGAATGACTCTTAATTGATTAGTATAATAAAAGTTGGGTCTATCTTAAGTCCTTCCGGATGTCCCATGCATTCGGATTAGATTAATGTACCCTTGTGCCACTTTTGTACCTTGATGCAAGATATAAAAAAACGGATCGGTATTTAAGTAAAGTTATATTAAATAATTTGGACTATGGTTTTCAAAATAATCAGCACTACATTGACTAATATAAAGATTTATTCATTTCAACATCATTTAAGCTTGTAATAGTTTTAGTAGCAATTTGCACTTCACTAAATTCCGTACTTCTTGGAGCCCCAACCGGTCCACCAGTCATTATATTTTCTTCTATTAAATCTTCTATTAAATCATCGTGATCTTGTGGGGAGGTCTCAGTTTCGTTTGACAATTGAAAATTTTGCACATCCGTCGCGTGTTGATCTCTTAGATGACAACGCAGAGCAAACGCGCGAGCATATGTCGCACCGCATATATCACAACGATTTTTTGAACTCTTATTCAACATCTCTGAACCATTACTATGAGTCTTCATGTGAATTTTGACGGCATACAATGTTGCAAAAGGGCGATTACATTCAATGCAAGTAAATGGCTTTCTGTGACTATTTTTGTGGCCGCAAAGTTGTACCGAAGTACGGAATGCTTTGGGACAAATGTCGCACTTATAAGGACGTTCGGTTTCATGTGTATTCAAATGATGGACGTACACGGACTGCGATTTAAATCTGAAATGTTACGCATAAATAGCATCGAGATTTGAAAAACTTTAAAGGAACAATTTTTTTTACCGTTTATTGCAGACTGTGCATACATAAGGCCTGATATCCGTGTGCGTTCTTAAGTGCAATGTTAATGAGTAGGAAACACGAAATGTCTTCCCGCACACCTCGCATCCATACGGCTTTTCCCCTGTATGTATACGTTCATGTTTCACCTTTTCGTAAGGCCGTGGAAACTCTCGCCCGCAATACTGACATGGATATTTGGAGCGTCCTGTCTCTGCTTGCTTTGTTTCTTGGAACACTTTTGTTAACGTTTTCCTCCCTACGGAGTTTTCAGCATGCATTTGCATATGCATATCGTAATTGGCCAATGTGTCGAAATGACGATTGCATTTCCCGCAGTTGTATTCTACAATATTTTGGTGCATATTTTTGTGTATTTCCAGCAAGTTTTGATCGAAACTGTTAAATATGAAAAGTAAATAAAAGTTTTATTGAGGTTTGCTTGTAAAACCTACCTTTTATTACATATCTCACAATAGAACAAATTCAATTCTCCGTATTCGCTTTGAGCACCAGCTGGTAAGGCATCCTGTATAGTTTTAGCGGTACGCTTATTATGAATTTTCATGTGTAATCTAAGTCAGAAATCGTTGTAGCCACTTTGCAATTTTACACAATACATGCTATATTACACAATACATACTTTAAATTCTTAGGTGACGAAAACTGTGTGCTACAAATTTCACATATAACATTACTGGGCACAGTCGCTGCAAAACCATTATTAGGCTTAACAAGTGAATTTGTATGCTTATGGGTGCGTTTATGGACATTGAGAGAACGCAAAGTAGTGAACACTTTTTCACATATATCGCAACCAAAATTATCACTCATTACATCTGCTTTCTTCAAAAGAGAAAAGGACTCTACTTATAAAACCAATAACTTTGTTTACTCATACAAACCTTTAGCTCGCATTTCAAAACATGATTTAGTAATTCGTCATAGGATTCCCAAGACTGATGGCAATATGCGCAGGTAAAATCTTTTTCGTCAGGTTCTTTATTGACCGATTGGTTAGAGTTTTGCATGCCAAAGGAACATTCATGTTGCTCTGCAGTTGCCAAATTCAGAAAAACTTCCTGACAGTCATAACAAAAATATCGTTCCGCATCCAAAGTCATTTCATCTTTATCGTCTTTTTCTGTATATTCATTGCTTTCACTTTCTCGATCGTCATTAATCTCTTCATTTTGGTAATCTATTCGGTTTGTATCTTGATCTCGGATAATTATTAAATTATCCATCATATCTCCTGGAAATTTATGGTCGGATTCTTTCACGTTCTCTGAATTCTGTTCATCTTCAGCAATACCAGGATGGGCTTCCACAAATTCATGCACGCTTGCAAATTCCGTTTTACACTGATAGCAGTGATAAATTTGAGTCATTTGCTCATCTTCGTCCAAACATTCACTTAATATCAAATTATGCTTGGTTAAGTCATCTGTCAACTCATTCTCCGTAGTCAAGCTTTCAGTATCTAAACCGACGAGTTCCACTAAACAGCTCAAAGAATCTTTCTGATTTGTATTTGTAGCTTCATCCTCTGATATGAACTCGTGCTCGTTCCCGTCGACTTCAATGATTTGTGTATTAATTGTTTCATCTGTGAATTCTGAAATGAAATTTAAAACACTGAGGTTAAAAATTCCATTTCTATGTCCCACACGCACCTGTCATTTCGTTGATAGCTTTGCTGAGAAGACAACGTTAAAACTCCTGCTTAATGAAGAATGATTTCCTTTTCAGTTTTGAAATTAATTTCCTAAAACCCTTTGCTCTATTCAATCGAATCGAATTCAGTCGAAATGTTTACTGCACCTTCTCAGCGAAACAGAGTTGCTCTTCTGTTAAGGTATTCTTATAGGCCTGCGTGGTATTCACATATCTGAAAGTTAACTTTCAAGTTTATTGCGATCACGTAAAACTTTTGTAACATTCCCGTTGTAAGAAGCAAACTTGTGTTTCTATTCATTTCTGGGTGTCAAAATTCAAAAAAATAACAGCTCTTTGATAAATTAACAAACAAACCGACTGTTGATGAAGCAGTCACTTGCTTTTAGCTCAACGGGCGCATGGACCACGTGCCATTAAAGGGATTTACAAATTTACTGAACGGAAATGGACATTGAAAAGGCTCGAGTGGAAAATATACGTAGGTCCCGTAACACGTAGAAGCAAGGACCTCTCAAAACAACTACATCTAATTAAAGGTATAATAGTCTATGCGTTGCTAGTAGAGCCCGCATAAACAAAGGTAGAATACAAATTTAGAGACAGGCCATAGTTAATAATTCTATAAAAGTGCAGTACGCCACGACACGGTAAGAAATGACCAAAAGTACATCTACAGAACCGCTTAACATGCTCCGATATATGTGACCAATCACGTATATTATAGACATAACGTACACAAAATTCAAAATAAAGAAAATATAAGACACCAGCTACTACTTCCAGCCCATACAGGATCTGCGGCATTAAAAGGGCATAAACTAGTCTTTATTTGACTGATTGCGGCGGATAAGTATTATTGGAATAAATTGATCGCAAGTGGTGGGTACACTTTTCCATGGACGACCTTAATATGTGTCTCAAAGGTGTGGTGATGATCAATAAAGATTCCCAGGCACTTATATGGGTCAACAATCCCTATATTGGACGCGCCTATGAGGATAATTAATTGATGCGAATACTGATTCATATTATCAAAAAGCATAGCCTTGGATTTCGACGAGTTTATGAGTACAGAGTTAACCTGAGACTATTCAAAAAGTTTTATAAGACTATGATTGGTATTCCATTGCGTCATCACCGTCAGTACTCTATAACAGACATATGTCACACGCGAACAAATAAAGAAAGGAGACATTGGTTCCTATAAATTCTGGCAGATCATTGATATATATAATGAAAAGTAGGGTTAATATGAAACATTAATAGACAGAGCTACACAAAAAGCTTTCATTTAAGTTTCTGGCTGATATACTATTTAGTTACTTAAAACTCGCCACTCAGCTAAGTTACTCTCCAAGCGTAGTCATAAAAGCCAGCACAGCTCGTAGTGAAAGCCGTTTGTCAACATGATGGTGTGGCAGTTAAGGTACGAATAACGGTTCTAGTTCGAGCTATCTTGGCCGCCCGCTATCTTGGCCGCCCGCTAGCGCAGTTTGGTTTTTTTTCCTCCTTACTATGTCACTACGTAAACTGTTCCCCATAGACCTCTAAACGAATGCAATACAGTACACTTGCCATAAGCCGCTAATCCTGCAAACTCCGCAGTGGATGTCCCGAAATAATACCATAAGCGTACATATACTCTTGTCAAATCCCATCGAAATACATAAAACTACGTACCATAACGAAAAACTGGAAGAGCCTTAAAAAAGTTTACTAACGAAATACTTCTTCTAAACCCATATGGGTTCCTTTTCACTTCTCGCTGTCGACGCTGCAAAAATGCATCTCTTATTTTTCCGCAAAATCCCAAAAACAAAGTTCGGGCCCGTTCATAAATCGTAAAAAAATTATGAAACGTGATATTGTGATTTTTGTTCTGAAATGAAATGTACAGCTCTTCAACGTATCTTTATCCTCGGTTGTATACTTGCTGCCCAAGACATGGGACTCCTTTCGATGTGCAGCTGTTGCTGTTGTGCCGCAAATAAAACAAAAGTTTCAAACACATTTCATTTTTTATTGGAGATTGACTCGAGAATGATCAAATAAACCTGGCACTCCTTATTAATAAAGTTCCACAGCGCGATTGGGTTTGTTTGGTAAAGTTTTCCGTAAAAAGACGTATAGGCTACACAAGAACTCGTCAAATAATGAAGCAGCTGTTTGAAAAAGCAGGGAATTCAAAACTCTCACCACAGTAAGCTCTTTAGCTCTAGGCTTTAGGAATGCTCTGTCGGATACAGACAGGTCATCAGAATATGGAGAATATGGATAAGTATCGAAGGTGCAGGCGTAGAGCAGAAGAAGGACTTGTCAACGCGTTTTTTTGGAAGCAACTCTGCTTGATCAGAACATCCAAACTGACAATCCTTAAAGACTTTTTTATACTCCCCTTTGAAGATTCAACTATCATTGGCGATTCTACCAAAGGGTGAAAATGATTAGCATTGTTTAACTCCTCTTTCTTTTATAGAAAAATTCATCATTTTTTTGGGTTGTTTGGCAAAACAAATTGTGTTTCTTTTTCCAAATTCTCAATACATGAATCATAGATAAGACTAGGTTTTAGAAAAAGTTTTCAACTGTGATCGATACCATGAAAAGTGTATGTTCTGCAGTCCTCAGGTTCATGCACTTCTAAATTTGGATAAATTGAAGAAGACGGGACTCGAATAGCTGTCCTGCGGGATGTTGCCATTCACGTTAATCTTTTAGAATAAAGTTCCTGCTGTTCCTTAAGTTATTTTATCGGACGAATGCATAATTACAAAGTAAAATATTTAAATGATTACTAGAAAGGCACGCCTAAGAAACACATTTTCAGTTTTTGGATCGATACAAGTAGTGTAGAGAAATACAGATCGACTTGGTTGGCTTGAACACTTGATGTTTATAAACGAATGTTTCATTTCGTTCACAGTTCTAGAGAGAAAAATTTGAGCTCAGAAGTACCTATTTCCTCATTTATTTCGTCAGAGAACAATTCTACCGCATTTAATTCTGATAAATACTTGCGTCCAATCCCATTAAAAATATTTGATGAAAAGATTATGCAATTTTGTGCATTTTCCAATTTGTTCCTCCTTTCATCCTTGCGATTACCGCGATATTCTTTGCTGTTGCGAAAATAACATATTCCAAGCTTGGAATAATCGTTTACCGGACGAAATATCGGACGGAAAGAACAACATAAGCATCAACATTAGAAACAACTCGTAAATTAAGTTACGTTTATATAATCGGCGCCAGAGTTTCCTCAAAGTGTAGAGTGGAGAATTGTCTTCTACCCCTCCCAATTTTTCTCTTCGCTCTCAATTTTTGAAACTCTTCGATTGATATCGCTTATCTCTTTCTACTTAATGAACACACGTACGATTGCATTCATATGTATCTAGATATTCTATGGTTAAATGTATTTGCATTGAAGTGCGTTTGCGCAAACTACTTTCTGGAAGACATTTTTTTGTAAACATATTAAATTCAATAAAGATTATTTAAAATAAAGTGAAAAATGCATCATCATCATGTACCACAGCCGACAAAAAATAGTATGAGCGATCCAGCATCTGCTGCTGGAAATGTAACCAGATCAATAACAACACAACAACAAAGACGGCGAAAAAAGAGACCTAATTATGGCACACGCACATTAGAGGTGCGTCGTGGATTTAGTGGTTTTGGATTTACTATATCGGGTCAACAACCATGTCGTTTATCGTGCATTGTCAGCAATTCGCCCGCAGATCAGGCTGGTTTGCGAGCAGGTGATTTTTTAATATCGGTTAATGGTTTAAACGTATCTAAGTTGCCACATGAAACAGTAGTACAATTAATTGGGAACTCATTCGGTAGTATACGTATGCAAATTGCAGAGAACTACTATTCAGATAGTTCGGATGAGGAGAATGCTACACTACAACAGAATCCACATTCATTGGGGTTCCATAATACATCGGGCTTACGTTACCTGCACCACAAAACGAAACTGCATCGTATGCGTAACTCACCCCAAAAAAAACGAGGGGAAACTTCTTTGAAGCATAAGAGCCAAACCGAACGAGGCCAAACTAAAAAAACCTCAAAGGAAGTATCTAAGAAACATATGGCTGAGAGTTTAGCATTATCGAACTTATGTCCATTGATGGAGGACATACCTTTGAGACCCTTAGCTGTTATGAGCGAATCCATAAAGCCTTGCACAACTCCTGCTGCGGTCTACAATTCCAACGTCGCTAATGTGAGTGCCATGGTCCGGGTGCCTAGTAATGCTTTAGAATATCGGGCTGTTGTAGGCTACTTAGGAACTATTGAAATGCCGAAGCAAATTTCACAAAGTAGTAAATTGCAAACCGTGCGGTCTTGTATACGAAAATTGCGTCAAGAAAAGCGCCAACCTTCAACTGTATTAATGATTATACTTCCAGACAGCTTGCATCTACAGGCGGCCAATGGTACTGTATTAGCTACGTACGCATCGTCAAGGCTAAGCTACGTTAGTTCATCATCGGAAAGCGAGAATCGCTTTTTCGGTTTGGTTACAAGCGCAGTGCATACAACTCCTTTGGATGAAGATAATGATGAACAGGATAATGAAGCGCCCACGCTTTCCAGCAGCATCACAAGTCATATAACCATATCTAATAGTTGTCATGTTTTTGTTGTAGATACCAAGTTGTGCGAGCATCAATTACACTTGGAGCGAGCTCAAGATTTTCATATAGAATGCACAAAAGATCTTATATCAAGCTTATGTCTTGAATTCCCCAGCAATTCAGAATATGTGGTTAATTTAATACGAAGTATGTATACTATGCGAATTTTGCCACCGGCTACGCAGCGTTGCAATTCTGGTGATCATTGCGTGCAGGCGTCGGGAGGGGAGGCTGCGCATTCACCACAACCAAGCAATCATAGTGAAATGTCCACTACAACCTCGAATTCGGATTCAGGAATAGGTTTTCACAACGACTGCCGCAACATATCAGACCGTATTGTTGTTGTTGATTTTCCTCAAGTCAACTACATTCCAATACGTTCTATGGGAATGCAGTCTTCACGGCCTGCAGGCATATTTCAGCGCTTAAACTTGGAACAACCTAGTCCTCCAGTCGTATCTACTGAGAATAAGCGCTTGTCTGTACGTGCTTTAGCTGATGCAGTATCTAACCCAATAACATCTATTAATGGTTTCATGACTACACGTTCATGTGATGATGTTCTCAGTTTACTTGAAAACGATGAGACTATTGCTCCTTCATATACAAATCACCAGCATGTTTCTGTAGACGACATACCTTTACATAATGTTTCATTGAATGGCGAAGAGCGGAAACTTTTTTTGCATCCTTCGTCGATTGAGCGAGATAATTCATATTTTTTATCGGAAAGTCTATCGTCCAATAAAACTAGACGAAGTAAGCAAGTGCCGGATAAATTAAGTCCGCAAGTTTATGACTTAGGTATTTCTTTCATAAAAACATCGAAGAGCAAAATGTCACCTAAGAATTGTAGCCTTTCGGAATGCAAACCTGCAGATGATCCGGTTACCATGGCAAATGAGACTTCTGACGAAATTAACGGAAATCGCAATCTACAGGATTTGCCGCAGAAAAAAGCTTTAAAATCTGTGAAATATTCAGAGCTCACTAGTAGCGAACCTGATTTATGCGCTAGTACAGACAGGAATTTTTTGTCTCAACGTCGTTCCTGGGTTCAGTCATCATTAAGGACTTTTCGATCAGATAGAAACAGTGTAAATAGGAATGAAAAACTTTCAATTGATAATAATGTCTGCCCTCTACAGAGATCGGTTTCTCTCAGCGAAAACATTCTTAATAACGATTCAGTCGACAAGCCGACGAAGCCGGTACCAGATCACCGAAAGAGTGAAAAAGAACTAAATGAAAATAGCCGAGTTTCATCATGGGCCACATCATTTGCAAACCTTCTCGAAGATCCGCTTGGAGTGAAAACTTTTGCCGAATTCCTGCGATTAGAATATTCTGCCGAAAATATATATTTTTGGACGGCATGTGAGCGCTTTCGTCACATTGACAACGAAGCCGAACGTATAATTCAAGCAAAAATAATATTTTCTAAACATTTGTCCGACATCGCTACAGAACCAGTCAATGTAGATTCTCAAGCAAGAAACGCTGTTGAAAAGAGACTTCGGCAATCGGCAGATGTAGACGTCTTCGTTGTAGCTCAAAAACAAATTTTCAATCTTATGAAATACGACAGTTACCAACGATTTATACGCTCCGATCTGTTTAAGAAAACGCTACAGGCGCAAGAAAGAGGAGAATGTCTGCCCTTCGAGAAGGATAACTTGGACGACCTGTTAAAAACAAATTTTACCTCAGATGCCTCGACAAATTTAAAAAAATCCGCAAGCAACGCCGAAGACCGTCGACGCAAAAGTTTACTGCCTTGGCATCGTAAAATGCGTAGAAAATCAAGAGATCTCAGTGAAGAAAATGTTCGCCGACAAACCTGTAAAAATTTTGGTTTGACAAGCAAAAATCAAAGATCGACTTTCTTTAACGATTTGCATGGGTCACGATCTTCCCTTTCATCTTATGATGCATCTATGATGGGCAGTGCAGCGTCCTTAAATACTAATACTCCTCTATGTCGGGTAAAATTACCAGATGGGTCTACAACGATTATACAAATTCAACTCGAAGAAACTATTGGCGAATTAGTTAAACGGATTCTAGAGAAACGTGGTCTTAAATATAAAACGTTTGAAGTGTTTGTTAGAGGGTTAACCACAAAATCCATAAATCTGCAAACACTTAGTCAGGAGATTGCCGGCAAAGAAATAGAAGTAGAGCAGAGAGTAGCATTCAAATTAGACCTGCCCGATTTTAAAGTTATTTCCGTGAAAAGCAAACCGCGTAAAACGCTTTATGATGTTATGAAACCCATTCTACAAAAATATAACTATCAATTGGAAGAAGTCGAGACGTTATACAAAGATACAAAGGAGAAAATCGACTTACACCAACATGTCGCCGAGGTCGATGGTCAACGCTTGCAAGTGCTAATAAAATCAAATAAGATAAAATTTGTAAAACCATTGCCAGTTAAAGGAATAAATGCGCAAATTACTTTGAACGAAATGACGAATACGGTTTTTAAAAATTTAATGGAGGGCAAGTTGCAAAGTCGAAATTTAACAAAATCGGACGATTCGAATTCCCTGAAATCGAATGATTGCGATTCTCACACTTCCTCCATTCCCGATCGCACACGCAGAAGGGATTCCGCTAATTTAATAAATCTAAAATCGAAAAAAAAGTTACACGCAAAAGCAGGTTATGATGAACTGGTTCCATTTAATCGGACACTGGCAAATAATTTAAAAGGAGTCAACTGTAAATTGCCTTTCAACAAAAGTGTCCCTGATAAGGCGCTTGAAAACCAAGACGAATTGCTGGAAGGTTTGAAAAGAGCTCAGCTGGCCCGCTTAGAAGATCAACGAGGCACCGAAATCAATTTCGAATTACCCGATTTCCTAAAAAACAAAGAAAACCTATTAAAAAGTTTGAATAGAAGCACAGAAAACACAACTAAGAATAAAAGTAGGTATGGAACATATATGGGAAGGCCGCAACCGGCTCCCAGATTATCCATTACCAACAAAAATCGCTTACTTAGCGCATCGGATGAACAGGCGTCAATTAGATGTAATAACGAAGCACAACCAACAACTTCCAGTTCAAAAAGTCCGCCACCCTTACCGCCTAAACCCAAGGTTTTGCCAATAAAACCGTCCAATTGGGGTGTTGCAACAGCACATCCTATTAGCCCATCTGTCACAACAGCAGCTGGACCACAATTATTTAACAAATTATCCAAAACTACAGAAATGGTTACAGGAGCAGCTATAAGTAAAGTAGCACTAATAGCAGCAGCATATTTAGAAGAACCAAGCAGTAGTTTTGTATAAAACAAATGAACGGAGAGGAACTTTTAGTGAAAGGATTATAGAATCATTATTTGTAAAAAATTCATTAAAACAATGTATTGAATAATCTTGCCTAACAACACAATAAAATTATGAAACATGCACTGTTTCCTTTTGTTATATTGTTCTGGGTTTCGCATCTTAAAATAACGTTCCGCCATTGAAACTTTATTAAAAAAATTTAATTTTGCATTTGTGTTTTTTTTTTTTTTTTACCATTAGTCTGAAATTAAAGCTAAACAAGTTAGCGTACATGTATCCCATAATTAAATTGTTTTATTAAGGATTACCTGAACGAGCTTTGCAATACATGATCTAGCCATGGTGACGAAAAAGCATGTTAACATGTCTTTACAATTATGGTCATTCTTTATTCGATAACATGCTCATTAGCCACTTCTGCCTCTTCCAATGGTCTTCATTAACGCTCTTATGGCGTGGCGACAACGTCAATGGTTCATTTGGCCTACAAAGTAGTTTTTTGCCTTTCACAGTATCATTTTTCGTGGAATAAAAAGAAAAAGTAACACACGCCACAAATAACGGATTTTGTTACGTCTGTTTACTTAAATCTGTTGTTACTCCGCAACAAAATAATGTAAAGCATAACGAATGTGCTTTGAACTGAAACAGCAACTTTACTCATGATATTCATGATGGCATAAAACCTGTTAAAATGGCATTTAATCAAATACAATTCACTCCACGTTCAAATTATCTGTTATTTATTTCTTCTTCTTTTTTTTATTTGTAAAATATTTTAGTTTTATTCCAATTACTTATACAAATATAATTTTTTCTTACGAGAGAAATTTTGAATACTATTTGAAATTCTTTATAGTTGCGAATACGCATTTACTATGATTGGCAAGAAACTTGTAGTCTGTAATCTTGAACAGAAATGGGAAATTTTCATACATTTTTCAAAACAATTTTTATTAAACTATTGAAATCCATGGAGTTCTTATAGAGAAGAAAGAGCAGTGTCTTATCCATATAGCTAAATTCCACATACTCCGCTCACAAGACCATGACATGGGTATACGATTTACATTAGCAGTGACAGTTCGTTAACTATATTAGGCCCTAGCCTGTTCAGCATTTTCATTAACGATCTAGACATTTGTTGCCGAGATTGCAATATTCATTTATACGCGGATGATGCTCAAATATATCTATATCGCCCACGGGGGCGTTGTCGATAGTTTAAAGCTTGATTTGGATGAGACGAACAACATTATTATTCACATGTTCACAGGTTTCTTTTAAACATAAAAAGCCAATAGTAATCTCTGTTAACTATAAAAATCTAATTGTAATGGTACCATGTGTTGAGAATAGAAAAAGAAGTTTCAAATTAACGGTCAAAATGTTACATTCCAAAAAAACCTCATTGTTTTCCTAATTCAATAAATTTGTAGCCGCACAAGAGAGTAAGAATATCTTGCGTTGGATCAAAATTTCAGGCAGAGATGAAGGCCTAAATAATAATGTATATATCATAAAACAAAGCTTGAAGCATTCCAAGTTCATTGGTTTCATTTTAAAGACTTTTTTTTATATTAATTAATTAATAAACAAACAAAACTGAATTAAATTTGGTTCAATTTTCTTTAAAAATGTTAGTTAACCCAAAAAAAAATGCTATTAAATTTATACTAAAGAGGGAATTAATTAAAAATACCGAATTTTGTCCTTTTGTTCTTTGACTATCCGGCGGAGTTGCTTTTCTCAAACACTAGATGCTTATTGCGCGTTTCTTCTTTTTATATTTTGAGTTTTGCGGGTTTTTCTCTAGGCTTTTCATGGTTAATAGAGTTATGAGAGAGATGTGATTATTTATTTATTTATTGAAAGCAATTCTGTTCTCTCTCTCTCTTCTCAACACATGGTAATTTTTTTTTATAAACCTTGTAAAGAAAAAAAAACCAGCTAACGGTTTCCCGTAGAAACAAACAAATTTTTACGAGCTGGTGAAGAAGGCCTATTGAGCAAACCTCAAATTATTGCTGAATATGATTTTTCGAATATGGTTTATCCACATAACTTCTCCCTCTAAGCCGCAGCAATTCCCCCACTCTTTGGACTTTTGCTTTTTTGTGTCAGCAAGCGCAAATTCCTGCGCATGTATACAACGATGCGACTCGCTTGCAATTTTATAAAGCAAATTCCCGCCAATGCTCTGCCTGAATGCAAATACGATAAAAATAACGTTCCATATGAAATTATTAAAGTAGACATTATTCTATGTCAAGCACCAAGATAGAATGCTTAAGAGAGAAGATCTGTCAATATCTGGACATATAAGCTGCAAATCTACTGGCTTGGTCCATCGCTATCCAACAAACCAAAAAAAAAAAAAAAAAGAGAGATCCTTCTGCTTGCGAATTTTTTGGTATATTTGACGAAGATCTAAGATTCTAAGAAGACAAGATGGCTACAGATTTTTCAAGATAACCATTTTTCGTTTGCTTACTATTATTATTAATCTTATATTGATATTAACTTCGTTGTAGAAATTGAGTCAAGCCGATTCAACATAAAAGCTGAAAATGAATTTTTATTTTAGTTAAGTTTTTTATTTAGTATAATCGTTAGACAACGAATTCGTTGAAAATATGAGTTAACATACGTTGATAATTCCGATTAGAAATAAACACTGAAATTCACTTTGACAGTAAGGTTAGAAACTATTAAGGGGTGATTATAATTCAGGATAGTTATAGTAGAACAAAAAATAAAAACAAAATAAAAACTTAAATTTATATGTTTTGAAACACGGTTCAAATTTCTCTTGTAGAAAAGGAAAAAACAATTTTTCAAGCCTTAACGAAATCATATTGCAAACGGAGTTGAATAATAAAAATTATAATAAAAATAAGTCTACCGCAAATACACTTGCAAATCGTTAGCCGACTGTATGAGCACCTTAAGGCCAGGCATAAAACCGGCACATTGCGAAAAGTCTGAACCGAAAGCAATTTGAGTGTGAGTTTGCAAGGCGTTACCATAATCGCCGATTTGTATAAATTGCACAATTTGATTGAGAGACTGTACGGTCGCTGTAGTTAACTAGAAGAAATCTCGTTACTAATTCATTTCCGCTAAGATAATAGAAAAAAAAGGACTTACTCTGCCGTCACGTAAGCAATCATACAAATTTTCCAAGCGCTTAACCACATCCACAAACTTACGCTTAGTTCGCTAGAAGAGTAGAAAACTACGGTCATTGTCTTGAGAACTCGAAAAATCAATAATTATTTTACCGGATCAGTGGCTTTATGAAGACATTGGTTTTTTAGTTCTTCCAATACCATTTGCAAGTAAATATATTCTTCGGGAAGTGGGGGCTTCTCTTTAGTTATTTGCTTCGTTACAGGTTGCTGCTGTTGTTGTTGTTGTAACTGGTCGTCATTGTATCCCATATTTGGCTGAGATTGCCATTTTTGGTTTGGCGGTTGATTACCTACCGAACCTGCAGTCTGAAAATTAAATGGTTGTTGTTGTGTTTGATTATTGTTCAGCGCAGAGACGCCGGCCCAAGTTTGATTCACAATGCCCTGTGGGGGCTCCGCGGATGACAACAACGATGACTGTTGTGATGGAGGCATGTTAGGAATCTGCATAAAAATGAAATACATTGTTAAATACAAATATTGAAAAAATTGATGTGTCGAAAACATAGGTTATGTGGAAAATTGACTATAGAGTGATTAGGGGATTCAATAAACTGAAACGAAGTGAATTGCTTTAGTAATTTTTTAGTTAAATATCTAATGTGGATTGCTACCTGTTGACGTTGTATATTGTTAGAATCCGCATAATCATTCGGGTTTTTATTGGGATCAACACCTAATAATGGATGGGTAATAGGCGTTGTTATGGGTTGAGCTTCGATTTTTTTCGCCTGCAATACATTATGTTCAATAAATAAATTCAGAATTCTTAAAATCTAATAAGTATATAAAATACAATCCAAAGTACTATTCATTAGAAGAAATAATAGGCGCAAAATTGTTTACCCTTTCAAAGAGGATCGACTTTAATAATAATTCTCTGCCTTTTTTTTTTGTTTTTCTTGAAGAAATTAATAAATATACAAAAATATATTTCAGAAGCTTGCACGAATTCTATATTTGATTGTTTTTGTTATACTTTCGCCATCTCTATAAAGGATCAACAGATGGAAACAACTTATCACATTGCTAGATGTATTGGTTTAATCGTCAACAGACCTAATCAATCACCTAAACAAACAAAAAAATAGTCGATTGCCAAAGCGTTATGTGGTCTCGTTCAGAAAAATTCAACCTAAAGCAAAGCACATGAACAACTCTGCTGCAGTGTATGGGGATTTGGACAAGTTCGTTGTAAGCGTTTTAGACATTCTTTTCAAAACCCTTTGTTCAAAAAAAAAAATTGCAAGCAATTAACGAGCAACAAATAAACAAATCGAACAGAAAGCAAGCATTAGTCTCGTTATAAGTCAACAAACAGAAAACGGCAACCATTTGCATAAAGCAAAGTACCTGCTGTTGCCAAAGAGAAGACTGGTTAAGTAACGAGGTATCAACGGTGGGAGAGAAGACGTTATACATATAATTATTATAATCTAAAGGAGCTTTCGTGATATCGCTACTTTTTTTATTCTGCGAATCGTGATTGATAATTTTTTGCCATTTACGTGTACCCGCATGTTGCGCATACATCTCGTTTTTCGTATTTGCATAGAAGTAGTTCTAGTGAAACGCAAAGGAAAATCAAATCAAAATGGATTGCATTTTAGTTTTTAAATATAAATATTTCTACCAAATGACTGTTACATTACCTGTGCGTTGAATTTTAGAGCGGGAGGATCATTCCAGCCAGGCGGAGGTGTGGGGTTACGTTGTGAAAGCCCTGGCGGTGAAGTGGCTAAAGCAGCCGTTTCAACGGGAAACGTACTAGGCATATAAGAGTTGTTTGAATTAGAAAACGGTGTAGGATTATATGTGGTTTGCATTGGTAAAGCACCCATTGGTTGGCTATTCAAAGGTGCTACATTGTAATTTTGAACGGGCATATTCATGGGCGGTGCATTGTAAGAATTACCATAACCAGCCAAGGGATCAGCTGCTGCCACCGAAGGATCTAAAACGTATTTGAAACGTGAGTGCAATCCACTCCTACTGCTACCATCTTGAGAACTAGCAGCACTGACGGGGCGTGGTGGCTGAGGCATTTCAGCATTATTGAGTGGCTTTATATGTGTTGGCATCCCTACAACAGGCGGATTAAATGCGACAGACGATCCTGCTTGTTGTGGCATATTGCTACTAACGGCATTCGCATTCCAAGCTGTTTGAGCCGGAAAAGCTGCAGCATCATTACGGAAACTCATATTATTTATTGGCGCGGAATGAGAAAAACTTCCTCTAGGTTGTTGTTGCAACTGTGGCACTTGTTGTTGCACTTGGTAGGTATTTTGTGGTTGTTGTTGCGCTTGATAGGCATTTTGTGATTGTTGCTGTGGCAAGTTGAAATTTGGAGCAATAACTTTAGATTGCGGCTGCACTATATTAAAAATTCTTTGACGTAAATCGTCTATTTCTGAATTCATGGCGGACGCTTTGATTTCTAACATATATGATAAGGCGGTCGTGAAGGCTCCTTGTGCGACCAACAAACCAGCATATTCGGTTAAAAATTCGGCCATCTCACCATTTATTTCTACCGCAACACCTTGCTCCTCCAAGGATTTGTTCATTAGCATAACAATTTCGGCCAATTCTTGCAATTCATCCGTATTCAATTTATGTTGGGGATTTTGGTGCTCCAATTGCTTCAAATGATGCCAGGAATCGATCAGTTTGTCGATATTGCCAGCACAAACAAAACAAAGCATGGCACTGCGAGTGCATTCGGTGCTTTGGGAACATTCCTTTAGCAAGCGATCACCCAGACGTTCACAAATATTTATAGCCTTGCGTTCATCATGTTTCAGAACAGCCACTAAAGCTTCCTTCCATGATTCTATAGCACAACTGTTGATAAAATTCATCCAATTACTTGTCACTACAGCCGATATGACCTGAGAGAGTTCACTCTTCTGTTCTTGAAGATAATGATTTTGAATTTTAGTCAAAAAATCTATGCCAGCGGTCGAAGCTATAATTAACGCTTCCGCTATTCTTTTCGAATCTATGCAAAGTTGTACAGCAGCTTCAACGTTACCAGTTAGTAGAGCTTCGGTAATAAGGCTATCGGGGTCTGAAAACGTGAAAATAATATTTGTGTTAGTTGGGTAAACGTGGTAGTTAAACATGGTAGTTAAAACCTACGTTCTCCAATGGGTATTTTGAATTGCGTCAAACGCTTTTGCACGTCGCTGTTATCATTATTTTTTCGTGCAATTATATCATCAAACATCGCCGCCTGGTCGACTTGAGGATTCTAGAAATATAAATAAAATGTTTTATTTTTAATTTATAAAATTTTGTTTCCTGATTAACATTATTGCTATATTCGATACAAGAATTCTCTCTTACCACTTCACTATTTGTGCTGCCAACAGTGGTTTGGCTACATTCACCATCCTTGGAACCATTCTTTTTTTGTTTGGCATAATTGTTTTTAATTGAAAAATGTGTGTGCGAATTGAAAAAGAATAAAATGATGCAAAGCATACAAAAGTCTTATAAAAACGTTTGCGTTATCTTAAATTTTTTTATCGTCTACCCTTTGCTTTGCATTTATTTACAAATACTACTGAAGCATGAGAGGAAACTCAAATAGATGTGTAATTAAGTTATATGCGTATGATATTTTGTTAGTTCACAAGTTTTTATACCCATCACCGAAGGATGATGGCATATTCATTTTATTAAAACGTTTGCAATGCTCTCTAGGAAGCATCAAATTCTTAACCGATTTAAGCATATCCGTCTGTCCGTCTGCGTAATGTCTGTTGTAAACATTCTCCTGGCCGCAGAAATGAAGCTATCGATTTAAAATTTGGCAGCAACTTTGGAAGTTCTTGCATGCATGTTGACAGCATCACGTAAGCTGAGAACACCTTTGTTTTTCAAAAGGAATGACAAATTGGTTTTTTGCTCATTATTCATAAACTATTGCAAATAAATGTACAACAATTTGAACGCATATTCTATGGTCGACGCTGTAGCATCTGCGCACAAAAATTGAAAAAATGACCACGCCTACCCAATGTCATGCTGCATCAATGTTTAAGTATTTTTTCAATACTTTTATAATACGCAGAAACGAGCTTGAAAACCCCCATAAAATAAACAAATTCTTAGCCAGTTACAACCCTTAAATGCCCCTAAACTTATCCGCATGTCCATCTGTCTGTTTGCGTAACTTTGAAGTGCTTGTGGTAAACATTCTCTCGTTAACGGAAATGGAGATATCGCCTAAAAATTTTCAAAAGAATTTGGAATTGACCAACTTTTCAAAGGGCATGGCTACAGCGCCCACACGTCGCTGCGACGAAAGCTTTTATTTTGAAAATAAAAGAAATCTACTGCGTCCGCTCCTTATTACAGATAACGAAAATTATCGCTTTTGTCTCTTTTTAGGTAAACAGTAATGGATATAAAAGATTCGGTCCCAACCGAATTTAATTTTCTTACTTGTTTGATTTCACTTCAACAAATTTTTGCGCTTACATGTGTTAAATGAGTTTGCTCAACATCCTTTGATAGTTCACTTAAAGCATCTATTGTCACGTATTTGGCAAATTTCCCATCAATGTCTTCTTTATTGAAACCTAATTAGATTGTAACTTCGCTAACTTACGCTTTAATTCTCAAATCTTACACTCATTCTCACCCAGTAAGTTGAGGATTTCCTCTTTGGGATTGCGTTCAAAATTAGCCTTAATGAAGTACCACAAATAACGGCCACTCTGGTCAGGCATTTGATCGGCTTTTTGTCGACAATAATCAGAAAATTTTGCCTCGCTTAGAGATTTTTCTAAAGCTCGGGCTCTTTCCACTAATTTAGGTTCCGTGGTAACCTGCGAAACGGTCACCGTTTTATTTTTGCCATTAAAATAAACGAGTTTTCCACCAAACTGTTTAAAAATAAATTTGTGACTGTGAGCGAATATAATAATGTTAGGTATTGAACTCTTACTCCAAACGTTGCGCCAACAGGTTTTTTTATCCATTTAGGAGCATATTTTAAATCGTTATAAATTATGGGCGTGCATTGTTGAGGTATGGGAACGTGAGCAAACTGATCCATTCCCGGAAAAGAATCGGCAATTTTATTTGAAGTTTGCACTTGTTGTTGTGTTCCGCCAAACAGAGAATAAATGGAGACATTACCGTCCAAGCTCGAGCAAGCTATTAAAGCCGGATTCCTTGGACACCATTGAACGTCGGAATACCATGTGGCTGTCGTGGCGACTTCTGAGAGTATTTCACCTTCAATTATTGGCGTATTCGGATTCCAACAATAAATTCGATTATCCTTCCCGCAGGAAACCATTAAGTCGGTATCGCTTGGACACCACGACATCCCCAGAACGCCGCGCTGATGAATTTGCATAGTTTTCGATGGCGCAGTAGCATAACGTAAATCCCATAGTTGTACTACGGGCGCCTGGTCATCCTCAGAGGCCAACCATACTTGGGTAGCCATGTCCGGATGCCATTGTATAGCATGCCAACGTACGTGTGACTGCGTATCAGAAAGTTTGATAATTTGCTCACTTTTTCGCAAATCCCAAATAACACAACGTGTGGAAAAGACGGAAGCTAAGATATGCTGAACTTGTCGATTCCAAGCCACATTTTTAACATCATCCAGAGGCATTGTTTTCGTGCCGGGATTCATGTGAGTTGCAGTATTATTTAAATCCCATATGAATATTTCGGATTCAGAGGCGCAAGAAGCAAGCAAATTACTTTGGAACGGATTAAAGTCTAAACCGCGCACTGGACCGGTGTGTTTATCCTGACGAGCTATTAAACCATCCTCTTCAGCTAGCATCTTTGCCGGAGAATAGATCATAACATGACCTCCTTCACAACCTCCTACTAATAAACCATTGCGGTGAGTGGATCCAAAGCCTGTTGGACTCCATATCAACTTCTGAAATCTGAAATTGAAAGTTCAATATATACACCACCACATATATGAACATACGGAGTTTTTTATCTGCCACGAAAGGAATTTTAACTATATATTTAATTATAGAAAACATATATCTTATGGAACTGATGTCTTCACATCGAACATGAATCGTGTGCGTGAAAATGCTTCCATATGCTGAGTTTACTAAAATGTCCACTTTTTTAATAACTTTACCTGTATTGACTGGCTAACGAAGTAATTAATTCCAAATCATAACTTGGATCACTGAAATTTGTCGAGTAGATTTCTAACACCGATGCAGCGTTAGAATCAAATTGTTGAGCTGCTGTTCCGGTAGCTAAGTAAATTGGCTGCTGAGGTGCTGGTGACCAAGCAATGTTTACTGTTTTTTGCAACTCTTTGATTTTCATTTTTCAAGTCAAAGCACAATCTCAAATAAATTCAAAACAAAATACAATAATTAAGATTTTCACAATGAAGTTTCTTAATTTCACGAATTAAAAGTTGTCCTCGTCATCAATTGACACTTTAATTTAATAAAATTGTTAATAGAAAAGAAACGTATATATTCACTATCTTCGAACTCTTTTTGTCAAAATTCTTCTTCTAGATTTAGCTTATTTGAAACACTCACTGAGAGAAGTTAACTCCCCAATTATCTCGTATTGGTAAACTGCCCATAAAAAAAAATAAAAATAATGTAATGTAATTATTAGCAATAATAAAAACCGTGTAAATTCAGAGTAAATTTATATGAAAATGATAATCTAAAGGTTAAACGCTTTTAAACTTCTATTGGCGAAACTCTTAACTTGAAATTGTATGTGTGAAATTTAAAAAAGCTTCAGTTTTCAAAATAAAAAAAATTAATATCATAAATAAAATAAACTTTATAAATAAAAATTAAGGTTTCTGCTCCTTTTTTCCTTCTATCAAAGACTTGATGTCCTATTTATCCCCTGAGAGTCACAAGTTCGCTGATTTTGCGATTGTGTAAATCGTTATCTCTTTGAATATAATCGCAAAAGCTTATCTCTAGAGTCTCAAGTTGGCTAAGAATATTGTATTTGCAGCGAATAGGTTTTAAGTAAATTAAATGTAAAATGAAAATCTTTATATTTATTTTGTTTCACAAAAAAAGAAGAAAAAAAACACTATTTTTATTGATAAGTCCACTGCCAACTCTTCGCTTAACGAAATGTATGCCGCATTTATCTTGTCTGCCGTCTGCATCGATTTCAACTGACTGTCAAAACGAGAAATTTGTGAGAAAGTCGGCCAATAATTCCAACAAATTTAGGATCTTGCCTAATGACTGCAAAACAGATGAGATAATCCGCTTCAACAAGTATCATCCTATGCTCGATAAGCGAATAGCCTCTAGCATAGCAAGACACTCAACTGAAAATACAGAGCTATGTGGATGATTTGACATATTTGGGAACGTCTACAACGTCAAACATATACCCATCAGTGAAGGTGAGTGCAGAATGCTCCCATTTGGCATTAACCAAATTCGAGTAACGGCATTGCGCTTTTGCAGGAGTCTGCAAACATTTTGATAAACGGTATATTGGAACGATATATAAGAAGTGGAGTAACGATAGGATCTTTGGAATCGTAGAACAGATAGTAAATACGACCAAGGCACTAATAAAATAATACTATATTGAGAATAATACAAATTTAAATTTTGTAACAAATGTCACATTAAAAATAGCAGAAAATGAAAACTAGGCATATGATCTTGCTGCAGTGTCGCACACAAGTTATGTGTCAAGACAGTTATATGCGCACGACAGATACAACGTATAAAACACGTTTGTTTACGTAAACGTTAACGAAGTTCAAAATTTCTTTTGAAAAATTACGTTTTTGAAGCAAGATATAATTAATAAGCCCAAAAAAAAAGCTTTTTCCCTATAAAAATAGATTGCAATATATGTTACATTAAATTTCGAAAGTGCTTACTGTATATAATTATCCCTTTCTATTAAAACCAGCGAGTCATCTGCTAAACAATCACGTACGATATAATGCTAGATGACAATCTTCTAAAAAAATTTTATTTCATATATATACCTTCACTTAATGATTCAACTTCGTACCAAAACAAATCTTAATTAATTAAGAATTGATTTATATAATTAAACTTTTCGGTTTGTAAACTCTACGCAGATATATCAAATAAAAATATAATTATTAAAAATGATATCTTTTTTGCACATTTCGTGCATCTTCGGTTGGTGATTTGCTGAACAACAGAAAAAGAAGAAGAGATCTTTCATTTTTACTGGCAACACCGCTGTCAACTAATAATTGAGAGGATGTCAGTGTTATAAGAAGAATTTTTTGGGAACAAAGTAAAATTTTATTACAATTTTTTTCATTACATTCTTCTCGAAAACTAAGTGAGATAGTGAATAAAATGGATTAATAAAATCGAAAAAGTTTTGCTTAATACGTAGAGTGCTGATATCAATTTATATAGAATCCTAAACATATATTCTATATATCTATATATATACAGAATATATATAAATAAATAGAATATGCATGCAAATGCAGAGAAATATATATATTTAATATATAGTTAACATTTATATACAAATTTATATACATTTATTTGTATATAAATGCCCTGCGTATGTATATATGTTTATGGATTTCTATTACATGCCTGTTTGTATGCAATATCAGTAAAACGTCTTATAATAAAGAAGCGATAAAAATACTAAACTAAAAGGAGTATCGAAGGAATGACATGAGTGTATGAAATAAAAGTTCGTTTATAACAAAAAAATAAACATTATAATATAAAGAAATAAACAGAAAAAGGAAAATTCGAATTTTAATCAAATTGTCATCGACTTGATTTTTATTGCCCAATCTACAATTATGTTGGTCTCCTGCAAATGTTTAAATTTTATTGCTGTTATCCATAGCCAACAACTGCCGGCTAATTCTGCACGTGAAGCAACATCTATCTTTGGAATAAAATCTAATGATGGTACAGTTGCAGAAGCAGCTAATTCCACCCAATGCAATAATTATAACGAATCAACAAGTATGTCTTCCTCAAATATCAACAGCATTAAAAACATCAATAGCAATAAGAGTGACGTTGTAGCTTTATCAGATGCTTTAAGGAAAATATTTCTGCAAAAATATCCAAGGAATTTTGTATTCTATTCCAGCTGTATAGAATTTTTTAAACAGGTAAGTGCATGGTTGTTTATAGAACAAGACATTAGTTTTGAAATAAAAAACTTCAACTAGATATCAAATGAAATTTAAGAACAGTGCGATTTTATTCTTAGCCTTGCTTGCCTAAAACAAATGCGCACTTTCCTTTCCCCAAGCTCGTTTTGCACGTGAAATTTTCCTCAACTTACCATGTTTCTGAAATTGTGAAGGTCAAGAGTTCCAGAGAGGCAATCGCGTGTTCAGCTTTCAGATCTTGCAAGATGAGCTAGCTCCTACAATAAACGGAGAGCTTTTTAACCAATTAATTAGGATGTAAATTGTGTTATGTTTAGTCTAATAAAAGACTGAGCCAACAAAGTTAACAAATCCTGCAACCATTCCCTTCGCTTAAACTCAAAAGCTCTTGGCTGAAAAAACAATGCCTTGATTGCTGCTAAAGTTGGAAGAATTCAATACTTCTCCGGCTGATAATCTTCCTAGTTTTGATTGTAATGTTCTTAATCTAAGTAATAGCGATTCTAAAATCGAGATCGTATTGTGGAATATGTCAGTATTGCTAGAGAGAGGAAAATTTAATGAATTCTCAAATCCATTATGAACACACAATTGCACATATAATGAATTATTCTTATGCACTTTAGATAACTATCACCGAAGTATAAGGGGTATATTCATTTTGTCAAAACGTTCACAACGCGTAGAAGGAAGCTTCAAAGACCCCACAATGTATATATATATATACACATTCTTAATCTACATCAAATTCTGAATCGATTTAACCATGTCCGTCTGTGAAAGGTCTGTTGTCAACAGCCTTCTGGCCGCATAATAAAGCTGTCAGCTTCAAATCTCGCAGAAACGTTGGAAGTTATTGCCCGCAGGTTAATATTGAAACTGGGCAAAATCGTTCGAAGGGCAGGCCTATAATACCATTTATACTGAGAAAACTTTGTTTTTCAGAAGGAATAAAAAAATGGTTTTTTGCTTGTTACATATAAATTGCAGCAGATAAATCTACTCAAAAATTTGAACGTATATTCTAGTGGCGATGTCATATTACCAGTATAAAAATGCGAAAAACTAATGGTGCCTACCCAATATTATAGCAAGTCAAAATTTATTTTTTTTCAATGCCTTTGTTACACATAGAAGCAAACTTCAAAAACCCCATAAACTATATAAATTCTGCGCCAGTTTGAAATTTGAAGTGCATCTAAGCATGTCCGTTCGTTCATCTGATCATTTGTCCTTCTGCGCAACTGTGTAGTGTCTGTGGTAAACATTCTCCCGTTCGCAGAAATGAGGATGTTGCGTACATACACGGGGAAAATGCCCCAAACTTTTCAAAGAACACGTCTACAATGCCCACAGGCTCACGGGAACAGCTTTCCGTGTTTTTGCTTGTTGCTCATGCTGTACAACATATACACCATATAAATTTCAACCTCTAGTCTGAACATAGAAAAAATCAGCCGCGCCCACCCGATATTATAAGGTATGAATATTTAGTCCTTTTCCTTTTTTCAGCACCACGACAACAAGTATAAAAGATTCGTTCACGACTAAATATAAATTTCTTACTTGTTTTCGTTTAGGATTTGTTTCTACAGATTTATATTTTGTGAAGAATAATTTTTTGTATCGGCAAAGGAGGTTCTGACTGCTTTGCAGTAAAATTCGTCAATCCATTAATAGTTTTGTTCTATGCACTAACATGCAAAGCTATCGGCTTTGTTAAGAGCACTACTGCACTTGAGACTTGAAGCCACGAGATGTGCAGATCCCTTGCCTACTCGGCAAACCAAGTGGATACAATAAATTAATTTAGGAAATTAGCATGAATAAATAATCGAATTTTTAATTATAGAAAACTAATTTTTTTTTTTTATTTAATTTTATTATTATTTATAAGCACTAGCACCTGAGGCTATCGGCTTATTTGTCCTATGTAACTTAATAATTGTCTTTCAAGCACATTTGCATTCGAGAATTGCAATAACCTTTGGGGGAGGAAATAGTGTTATTCCGTCATAAGAATACCCCGCGAAAGGGTTTTTGAGATAGAAGATGTCATTTTTATTAAACACTTGCTTTTCTGCAAAATTTTTAATTGAAAAGCAGAGAGAAATATTTCAATAGATTATAAAGATCAATTTAAAAATGTGTAAAAATATTAATAACAGATATGAAAGCAATATGCCCCAGAGGCGAATATTATCGCTATTTCCAACAAGTACATAAGGACTGACAATTATATTTGAATTTCAATTTTGTCATTTGCACGATTAATACTCACCTTATATGAATGTCAAATTACGACTTTCGATTCAGCAATAAAAATGTTGTGGATGGATGGATGGATATAGTTGATTCTAAGCTTAGTCTAAACAATTACATTGTAAACAGAAATACATATCGTCTCGTCGTTTGGCCTACTTAAGATAAAACATATGCTCGTTTATATGAATCGAAAAAGTTTAAAATTATAATGTTTATATAACTGATAAAGAAGAGTGTGAGGAAAGGGGAATGAGACTTTTGTTGACAAATTCACACATGGTGTGATTTTTATTTCGTTTATTTAAATTCTTTTTCTTTCTCTCTCACGCCATATGTACACAATATTACATAAACGTATATAATGGTCGATCTGTTAAAGTTTCATTAAATGCCGATGCTTTGTGACTTTTAAGGCACATAAGAAGAGACGTACGTTAGAGAATTTATGTTTGAAAAGGAAGCCTTGGAAGTCTTACTTCGGTTAGAGAGGTGACGTGCCGTCCAGTGATGTGTGAAACAATGTGTGCACATACGTGCATAGAAATATCTTACACCGCGTTATTGAACGGTACTCATGTGTTGAAAAGCTTTTTACTTTATTAGTAAAAAAAAAGCTGTTGTTTTTGTTTCAAATTCTTTTTTTTCTTTTTTTTTGCTTAAATAAAAAATTTTCGTAAACAAATGAAAGCACAAAGACGAATTATGATAACTCAGTACAACAAAAAAAAGAAGAAAAGGGACTGAATTCAAGTTGGCAAGAATCTAATGATTTTATTTTCTTTTAAAAAAAAACTTAAATCCAAACGAATCGGAATGATTTGATCTGATAATCTTGGGAGGTAAATGCGGACATTAGTGAGGAGCTTCTTCTTTCATTCATTAAATACTCATCTTGCATCTTCTTCGTGGGCAGTGTGGTGATTATAGGCAATTATAATAAAGAGCTTGTGATAGGACGCATCACGTTGACATATTCAGACTTAGAAATTGAACTTTTAATCAGATATTAAAATATCTGAATTTTCTACCAATTTCCAAGTCTCTGAGACGCCGTCCGTATATCGAAACGTGCCTCAAAAAATCGGAAATATCATAATTAGATGTCGCAAAGTTCCCACGTGCCACGTTTAGATGCAAACAAACACTCGCAATAGGCAAACATCCAGAGAAATTTCATTCATTCATTGGAAAGAAATTGGTGAAGATATTATTTAAGGCCATCTTGTCCGAGCAGACCTATCAAAATGACCCCAAACAATGGTAAGAGAGACTTCAGAGACTTCTTACACGTACGTCGTTGTATGTTTTCTGATATTGCTGCTCCGTTGCCCTTTGTGACGTCAGTTGTAATGAAAACAATACAATATCACAAAAATAAATTAGTTTGCATTAGTTTTTGTATTTTCCGTTACTTATTTATCAGGTGTTTGCAAATATGTTGATCACGTTTTCACTTGAAAAAGGCTTTCATCTGGCAAATTGGTACAATATTTGTTAATCCCAATAGTTTCCATCATTTTCTACAAAATTTCGTAATATATTTGGCAACATGGCGATGTCATGCCGACGGAACTTATATTTGCTTGGCTACGGTCCACGCACCCACCCATTCTCGCATTTCCTCAACTTTGCGGATACGCATGCCGACCAAGCCATGCTGCATCGATCTAAATAAGTGGCAATCGGCGCCATCGCCGGTGAGTACGCTGGGTAGAACATCTCCTCTGTTCTGAGCAACTCTTGCAATAACTAGCCAAAAAATGGCACTTTCAGTCAATTCGTGCCGCCATTTTTAAAGCCTTGAACCGAAAACCAACAGTTGGGCTATCATGGGGCAGCATTGCCATAAGCCTCTGAACATGTTTAATGGGCTTCGACGGCAGATTTCTTCAAATAAACAACGAAAGCAATAAATTTGAAAGAAAAAGAATTTTGAGTGCGTCGGCTTCCGCTAAATAAATCAATAATATTAAGTAACCATCGAACTGAACCGTTATATACACTGGCATTTCCCATTTCTTTATCATTTTTACCTATAGATGTCGCTGATCATGAGTTTTGCAAACACCTAACATAAAGTACGATATAATAAATTCATTCAAATGCAAGACAAATGTTTCTATAATTGAAATGGAAGCCGCTTTCGGACGGGCTAGACTTTCATTAGTCGTTACTCGATGTAATATCCATGCATTGACCATTTTCCAGTTTACAATATTATAAAACGAGGGCATTGAAATGATTCTGCTTTTACAATATATAAGGAAGTCAGTTGACGTCTGGTTAAAGCTTAGCTGGTTGTAAAAAATACTGTTTCGTAAGATTACTTTTGATCTTTATCTTGATCTTGATCTTTATGGATGCGTTTTTAAAAATACGAAATAGTCTGTTGTTACATACCTTACTATCGCATAGTATAAGGATAACATTATTCGGTTAGAAAGAATAGCACTATAGCGAATAATGTTATCATCAAATGTTTTCGGGGGATGTCCTCCTCTATTTATCCAAAAGGTACATGCTTTATTGGTTGACCCCTTCCAAGCAAAGTCTGTGCTTGTAAAGAAATTATCGTTTATTATACTTCTTCCACAATTCATATGACTGTTAGTAAGTTGTCTTTCCGTCTCATTCAAATGTATCCCAGATGATGAGGAGTTCATCGTAGCCTAAGAAAACAAATAACTAGGCATACACACCTTCGTGGAAAATATACAAAACATGAATGATTGTGTTGTCTATCAGACAAATTTGACGAAGTTTGACAAATTTGACATACAATGCGCCCTATGGAGAATTGCGCAGTATAAAGATTTGACATATATGTCATTTTGTCAAACACAACACGCTTGAGTGATAAATTGAAAAGGGTTTTCATGATGTTGTTTTGCTATGTGCAATAATAAAAAGTCTCCACGAACGGCGCTTCTTTTTTTTTTTGGCTTGAACGATTCAAAAGACATTCGCTTTTGCGGCGCATCGTTGCAAAATGGATTTATATTGAACATCGCATATCTAAAAGATCATCATCCAGACGCATTATCTACATCAACCGTTAGATCGAACCGCTACGGCAGTGAAGTGATGTTCTCTGCATGATAAGAGGATAGAAAGCTAAAGCCTAATGGGATGGTTGCCGGCAAAAACCGATCGATTTGAATGGTTTGCCGTCAAAAAACGATCAGAATATCAGGAGACCAGCACAAGCTTATCTTTTTACATGATATATATCCGCGTGGGAAACTGGGTTGTCGCACTTTAAAGACTCTCTACCAGAAAGCATCAGTCTGTGCGTCCAATTTGCGAAATTTCGACTTGTTTACACCGATGTGTTACGCACTTGCCGAGCAGCGCCTTGCTTTGCTCGAAATTAAGCGAAAAAGATGTACCGCAACAAATGAGAAAGAATTTTATTGGCATCGTTTCTATAAAGCTTTCCGAAAGCGAGCAGAAATGACTCAAAACAAGGGACCAGACTTGGCATAAACTACTTTTTGTTCATTCTTTCGAAATTATTTTGCGTTTATTGAAAAAATTACGCATTTCAAATGTATGCACCCAGCAGTGCGATCGGAGTAACTATCTCCCCTCTGGCTATCTCCCATACATAAATACAAATCCACACATTGTTCGGATTCATGCGAAATATATTATAGCGATCGATTGCGAATCATTTTCTGACTGTCCTTGTTATCTTGTGTTCAACCTACAGATTATAATTTTTTAGATTATTTTGGCGAATTCTCCCTGCACTTACTGATGCGTTTTGGTAATTTATCAGAAAAATAAATGAAGAATTATACCATAGGCGAAGTAGTGTAGGGTAATTTATTGATGGTGAACCTTGTTTGACTATAATATTTCTACATTTTCTTTTTATTTAGGCAATTGGCCCAGTAACAGACTTAAGTGTAAACAGTATCAGCCAACGTGATTTAATATATAGCTTGACCGTGGAATTAAATGAAACTGAAGCTTGGCAACTGATTATCTGCAGCAATTGTAATATGGTTCTATGTGCTAAACAACTAACCGACTCTACCAGCGGTGTTACATCGCAACAATATCTTGTCAATTGTGCATTACTGACAAATCACGACGAGGTGTCGCGCAAGCGTTGCGATAAATCGTTTTCCGAAACTTTCGGTATACTTATCATCGATCATGACAATAACAATAATTATAATGAACAAAATGCTCATAATTTTCCAATGGGCTTGTTGTCCACATCTATGGCTTCTGCCGCGAATTTGGACTCAAAACTGATGCGTCAAAGACAATTGCAGTGCAATTTGCAGCAACGTTTGCAACAAGAGATCACTGAAACAGACGAGCGTATACAACGATACGCGGAACAACAATTCGCTTTATTAAAGAACTTTCGCGAGAAATCCGAACAAGAATATCAAATGCTTATGAAACTCATTCATTGCATTCCCGAGCAACAAGCTAATGAATGGTTAGATCCAATACCACCACTTTTAGAGCTAAATGGAAGCAATACGCTTTTCAGCTACGGTTCATCTCGCCGCAATACAATCTCCAGTCGTCGAGAGCTGAATACAGCCCCTAGTACCCCGATCACGCCGCACCAACCTACGAACATTTTCCCATCTAATGTGGAAAAAGAGACACGAATTGCCATGACTTCATTAGTGTCGCCGACTGCTGCAGACAACAACATGGACCAGGCGTCGACTGTTGTCAGCAACACCATGTTGAATAGGAAGGTTTCCAATTTCGATACACCGCCTGATACTCCCGAGGGCGTTTCGATGAGTGTGGGGAGTAGTCCAACATTTCGCCAACAGCAGCAGCAACAACAACAACAACAACATACAGTTCAGGCTATGGGCCAAAATACTTTTCAACAACAAGTTGCCACCCCCACTTTGGAAGCTGCTGACGATTGTCTATTTGAGCTAGAAGGTATAGAAAATGCAACCGCTAATCCGGATGATACATTTTTAAATACTACGATCTCGGCGAATATTTTGCAAAACTTGTCATCGCCATTACGCTCTAATAGCAGACCTAATGTTGCACAACAACAACATCAAAGCAATGCTATGCAGATGACAACGTATGGATTTCAACGTAGCTTAAGCATTAATCAAAGGCAACAACAGCGCGAGAACCGTATGAGTGATCTGTACGAAAGCGATAGCGCTGAAGAGGCCGAAGGTCAGTTGTTGTTTCCCTACTTGAAATAATTTACTCTCATTTAATTTTTTGAAATAATGCATTTTCTCTCTTGTGATCATAAGATGCCTTAGAATTGGACGTTTCCTCGCCTATGGTCATGCAAACACCACCTGTCAGACGCTTGTCCTCCTCTAACAACGGTGCGCAAATGATGAATTTTGCCAAAAGTTTGCCTATAGAGATTGCTCACTCTCCAATGGCAAGCGATCGCAATAGTATAGCCACCGGTGCTGATAAGGACGGAAAGGTGGAATCTTCTTAATTTTGCTCATGATCAAAAAAATTACATTTTTTTTGTTTTGTTTTTTTTTCAGGAATTGGACAATAACGTGGATATAGCAGCAAGCATTAAGGCTTTGGCGAAGAGTGTACACGGAGAGGCTGTTTTTGGAGAATTGCCACGTCCCCTTTTACGTTCTCAAATTTAAGGCAATATTTAATTTTTTTTTTACGTTTTTTAAAGAAAATTTTTAGAATGTGTTTCTATTAAAATTTTCATTCTAAGCTTACATCACTAATCTGACTTTTTATGGTTTTTTCATAAAATAAAGCAAGGCTTTCAATTAAGACAAAAACAACAATCGATTTTATGCACAGGATTTCCATTTTTTTTTTTTTTGTTTACTCTCTTTTGTACAACAGCACATATATAGGTACATAGGTAGGTCCCACAAAGATCCCGACAAATAGGCGATACGCTTAACGTTCCCATGTCTCAAAAAAACGGAGAAAAAAAGCTGTATCGTGTTGTTTTGACAATATTCGAGTGCCAAGTGGACCAAAAAAAGGAAACGTTTTCTTCTTTTGATACTCCCTCATAAGGATCAGAAGCTAGCACATCCATTTCGTCAAAATCTGTACAACACCGAAAAGAGCGCTCCATATAGACATCGGCAGTTGGCAAACACAAAGCGATCAAATGAGCACTCGTACAGTATCACCTGGGAACTCCACTTTAACTTTTATACACTAAAGCATTTGTGATGCGATATCTATAATGGTTGTACGGAGATCCTTTATTATAGCAACCGATTCGACATTGTTTCCTAAAATGACTTAAGCGTGTCTGTTTCTCTGTAGGTTTTCATATTCAACCTGATGGCAAGTTCTTAAGATATTTTCACAAAATTCGCTACATTGATGAGTTTTGGCACAAGAACGAACCCCACTGAACATAGAATGGATCGGGCCATCTTTTCAACTACTCGCCATATAGCGCCTTTGAATAGAAAAAAAAATGCGATTTTCAAATTTCTTTGACAAAAATCGCTGAGTAACAGTGTTTTGCAACACAATTTCCAGTTGGTTTACTCATCACATATAAATTGCTCCAGGTACAGCTATGGACGATTTATAGTATATAAAAAATGGAAAAAATCAGGCCGGTCCACTTAACATGAGATGTCCAAGCTTAGTTTTTTTGTCTCGTAACTTGGGGGTTTTTCACGCGTTGCTGAGCGTGAAGGACTCCACTATTTTTCTTCTTTTTTTATACTCTCCACTGAAGGATGGGGGTGTAGTCGCTTTTTTTTGTTTCATAATCCATGTAACACTCAAAAGGGAGCTTCAGAGGCCCTATGAAGTATATACATTCTTGATCAGCGTGAAATTCTGAATCGATTAAGCAATGTCTATATGTCTGTGTGGTGCTTGCTCTCCTGGTCGCGAAAAAGTCAAGATATCGTCTTCAAATGATGGGAAGTTTTTGTACACAGGTTGGTATTGAAAATGGGCCAAATTGGTTAGAGCAGAAGCGCGCAGTAGAGCGTAAACTGAACGCAAGTCAGTTTTTATTAACAATTTCTTTGGATTTTTGTTCGTTATTCGGAAATTATTAAAGTCAGAAGGCTGGAATTTTCCACATTTACTTTATGAAACTTACCCTTTCAAACGGGTATGGTAAAAGCCGCGACCTGATGATTTAATTTTCTCTTAATAATACCAGCGATATGGGTATCGAATAAAAGAGCTTGGAAAGTTGAATGCGAAAATCACAGAGGATGGAAGATGGAAGATTCACCCTCCTCAGAATATCACATCCTTGTTTGTTTTAAGAATTGTTTAGTGTAACAATAAGGATGCGATTCAAAGATCAGCGTATATGAACTTGAATTGAGTGACTTTTATAAGCTCGCAATATTTACCTGTAAATAATACAAGATTAGCTTCATCGCAGAAAGACACATAAATGATTGAAAGCATGATTCTGGCTTGCTAGCTAATCGTTGTGAAGGAGTTAGTAAATTTCCAATATTTTTAATTTCGCCTTTCTCCAGTACCAAAAATGCAGACATATATTGAACTTCAAAAAGTCTGACTAAGTCAGTCCGTAAATTACGAAAATATATATGAAAGACTCTCAGCTACGAGCAAGTCTCTTTCCACTTTTAGTAAACACAAGATACAAAACATAAATATAAGTTCGTTTCTCAATTGATTTAATTGTACTTTAACTAAGGATTTTTAACGAAGAAACAATTTTTGTTACTTTTCTTAGTAATACTCTTTAAAAGATCGTTCTTCAAAAGGCACTGTATCGTTCGTATTGGCGACGGATATTTAATTTTTTTTTTTTTTTTTTTAGTTTTTTTCACTAATCAATCCAATCGGTATCATCATCATTTCTGTCTTCGTCATCGTCTTCGGAATCTTTCGGAGGTGGTATTAATGAAGATAATCTGGATATGACTGGGTTACCAAATTGACTTTTATACGCTGATTGTGTTGATTGTTTTAGTAAACTTACTGCACTTTCTTCCTCTTTATTACTCCCTGATATGCCTTTGCGGCGCATTAAAAGTTTATTGTGCAAATCAGCCATGAAACTATCACTTGCATGCGGATTTGAGCCTTTTTTGGCTTCACTGCTTTTCGTGCTTAAAGGAGTGGCAGCAGTAGGTCTTAGTTGGGCTTTACCTATTCCGCCTGCTTGACGTATTGCTTCCAGGAGTTCAGTTCGCGGTTTGCTAGACGGGATGGATGAATCTGCCTTTGCGGAACCGGTCGCCGGCGAAATTACGAAGGGCGGAGAAACAGGTGGAGGTGGCGGCGGTGGCGGTGTGGTAAACGATTCATGTAATGTTTCGACTTTCAGAGCAGTAGAACTTGGCATTGCCTGGTCTTTTTGATCACTTTTTTTGTCGTCCTGTCCTGCTTTAATATCTTCGGATAAAAGCTTAGGTAGGTCCGGTAAATTTTCTACTACTAAAGTCGAGGATGGGGCTATTTGTTGTTTACCTTCCTGATTTTCATAACGCAAATCCCCCGCAATTCCTGGTAAATCCGGCAAATCCATTGGTAAATCCAAATCTGGAGCTTCTGATAGTTTGGGTGTATATCGTAACATTCCAGCAGGCGAGAATTTTTCATTTCTGTGAGCTAAAGAATGTGGAGCAGGTTCTAAGAGGTGCTTTTGATTACCGTAATGAAGCTGTTGATGCTGACCGTGAAGTCCTTGGGCACACTTGAGGTAATTATTTTTCTTTTCATGCGTATTATCTAAATCGTAAACACTCACATCAGTATTGAAAAGTAATACCGAGGGCACTGATGTCAGATGACCCGATACTTTTCCCAATCCTTGCGTTTGATTAACTTTTATTCTTTGTGCCTTTAAATTAGAAGGCACATCGCG
Source organism: Glossina pallidipes (assembly GCA_000688715.1). Classification (NCBI taxonomy): domain Eukaryota; kingdom Metazoa; phylum Arthropoda; class Insecta; order Diptera; family Glossinidae; genus Glossina; species Glossina pallidipes. The sequence goes on along the minus strand of KK499869.1, from coordinate 529,608 downwards.
CCCTATTGAGCGTACATGAAAAAAAAGCAATTTTTCGCTCATACTCATTGTACAGGGATCCATTTTACTTTCCACTTTGTAATTTTGCGCTGGTGCTTCATCGTCGTTCTTGGACATATCTGGCCAGAGATCCGAATCAAACGTTATTGGTATATTTCTGGAATGCTTGCGTTCCCGGGAATTTCGATGGCGCATAAATGCGCAGAGCTTTGTGTGTACCCAAGAGACTTTTCACCTTTGATTGTGCTTTGTGGATACGTTCACCCAACTGCTTCACTTTGACATTATTAAACTCAATACGCTCGTCGATCCGAATGAAAATTTTATTTATTGTTTTCTGTAGACAATCAAGAGCATATGCTGCTTGGATTATCGTTTCTTCGTGTCGCAGATCAGGTGGCACAATTGGCACTGCGAACATATCGAATGAACTAAAATTGAACTCCTCACGAACCTTAGGAATATTTCCACAAAAGATGTGAAGTTCACAAAAATAAATATTTACTTTTCCTTTTTTATAATCTCTGTTTTCTCTTTTCAAGTATTTCTTATTTTTGACCATATGTTTGCTTAAACTTTTTGAACGCGTAAGAAGCGATATAATATAAAGATGATGTTACGAGCAGTGCTGTGCAAGCAATGAAAAAAAAAGAAAAGCGTCGAAGAGACAGAAAAGTGGAAAAAGTTGATATTAAAGGTTTAAATGCAGATGAAAGCTTTCATGCCGGGAAAACGTATTGACGCTAATGAAATATTGCAAGGCTAATGCCAAGCGTATTTTTCTCAAATGTTCTCCAAACATAGCCTGAGAAATGAGTGAACGTTGTATCGAAAAGTCTAGGGAACTTAAAGACACTGGAAGTCGATATTGACGGTAACAAATAAAATTTTTTCTCATCCCAATTCGTTATTAATTTAAATATTATTTAGGAGACAAGTGCAGCCAGAGAAATAGTTATTATTGAATAAAAAAAAGGTCTGTCGGAAACAGCATAGGAAAGAATGCGAGCATCTAAATGAAATGAAAGAGTTGAGAGAGATAACGGACGGAGTACTTGACAACGTGGAAATAACTGATATGACAAATTAAGTAATATAATAAATAAGCTGCTAATAAAATTGCCAGCCGCAAAGAAAGGGAATTTCCCACGATTTAAATATGAAAATGTTCACAACCATGTTCAGAAGTCTGGAGAACACAAAGATCAAGAATCGAGCTTCCCATCTAACTTCAAAAAACTTCAGACGCTCGTCAACAAATTCCATTGTAAGGCTATTGAACCGAAGAATTTTTGAAAATCCGTTTTAACTTTTATAGTAGACATACAGCTCTGAAGGTAAATCAGACGTATTGCATCTCAAAAGCGACGCTTGTAGCTATTGTGAAATATTCCGGGTTCCTCTACTTTTGCTCGGTTTCTATTCCTGATCAATTTTATTCGTAATAGTTCTTACCTTCATTAAATGAAAATCTTGCCATATAACATACAATCTTTTAATAATAAATAACAATAAATAACAATTATATTACATATGTATATAGACGGTTTATTTACATACAAATATCAACAAAATATCTTTTCTTCACATTGTAATTGGCCATTAGAATAAGGTTTCCTTTAGTCATTTTTTGGAATGAAATGCAAAAGCTCTTCTTCTTCTCAGATGCTTTTAATGTTAAACATTCTGCACTACGATATCCCGAGAGAGGCTTTCTTTCTTTTTAATATCCACCGAACAACTTCTTTTTCTATCAAACAACCAGTCAAAGACCCTACGATCTGTAATCTTTAACATGCACATTACGTTTTGCGGACATTTGAGATAAGTAAAAGATGACGAAGTCGCTACTTTCAGAGCTAAAATTCAGGAATTAGCTTCATTTTTAGTGGTGTCTCAGCTTGCAGATTTATTATCTGAAATAGTCCTCACATCTTCCGCTCCAAATATGCAGTTTCTACTTTTTCTTAAAGTTCGAGCTTCTCCTCTTTTGTTCGCATTCTCAGACTTAAGTAAGAATGGTTATCACGACCACACTCCATTTCCTATTCTTGAACTTTTCGATACAAAAAGAACAATTCTATTATTTCCTTTCAAAGTGCGTCTTATTTCCATCATAGCTGAGAATTTGGCACAAGTATTGCATTTGGAATATAATGACAACATGTAGCATTTCAAAATCTCCTCCTTACTTCTTAATAATCTTGCTAGGAATCTGCTTGACTTCTCATAAAATTTATTCCTTAACTAGAAGGCTTCTTAACCATATGCCATGATTTATTAAAATCTTTTCTCTCTCTGAGAAGGTTTTAAAGAAAACATGTGCATCTTCTGACATAAACAAAATTAAATAAGTTTAAAACTATTGTAAACTAACTAAAAACTATTTGCAAGGATTATTAAGTTTAAAGCGTTCCCAACATGGGTTTGCGGCCGGGCCAAGCTTCTTTAGCGTATTTCTTTTTCTGAGGTTCGTCGTTTGTTTCTGTATGTATTGAGCCGTCGTACCGTACTAAAATGGAAAGCAAAGTTTTGGCAATAAAAAAAGTATACTGTATTCAAATCTACCATTTGCCGAAGCTAATTTCCGGGTTAAGACTGGTGTATTCATGGGCGACACAGAAGATGCCTCAACAGGTGTCACATCAGGAGCTGGATTCGGTAACAATAAACCTAATTTTGAACCTAACGCCAATGGGCTTGCCAAAGTAAAGTCATTGCCCACGTGCTGTATATGACCGTCATGAGTAGCAGCTGGTAGTCCTTGGTATAAAGACGGTGAAGCAGAGGTGGTATTGGTGGAAGAAATCGCGTTTTGTAAATTTTTGATATGATCCTGCATGCCTTGTTGAAACATTTGATGGGAGGTTAGTGTGATATGTTGCGTAGGCGTGGCTAAACCCATTTGCAAGCCTTCATAACGTGCGCGCTTAATAGGGATTACAGTTGTCTGTACAAGATTACGAAAACGCCCGACGTTTGGATCTATATCTTCGGGATTAATAATGATTTCCTCATCATTAAAAGTAACACAACGACGTTTACGGGATTTAGTCTGCAAGTTGATTTAAAAAAAGGCTCTTTTTCAATTTTATTCTTTATATCAACGGAAGTGAGATACCTGCCTTTCTTATATTATCGTCAGTTATGCCCAACATAGAAATTCTTCGATTGTGTGCCGTATTATATTCCGTTAAATTCTGGAAGAGAAATGTAATGATTTCTATTATTTCGAGCATTTCAATATTTTTGTCGGAACAACTTACATCCAATTCTGTTTGACTCTCTGGTAAACCTAAGAGCGCGCCTTCATTGGCATCATTCATTGGTATATCCTCCATAATGTTACTACGTTGACCTGCCGAAGGTCTTTCACGTAAAATGTAACGCCTGGTAGAAGCACCAAAATGAAATGTACTGTTAACATGCAATTGTGTAGGTTTGTTTGGTTCAATACGTAATGTTCCTATAAAAGTCCCGTGAGCTAATATATAGAGGGAGAATTACTGCAGTCGAGCCGAAAAAATTTCTCATGCATTAATATACTTGAACCCAAGTCCACTAAATAGGCAATGTTTAAATGCTTATGGTAAACAAAAGCAGCGTGCACGCGAGAACATGAAGCGTGATCTATACAGAAATCATTCATTTGTGCATTCCGTCCAAACAAATAGCATTTTTTTTCATCAACCATCAATTTTTGTACCAATTTATCTTCTTTAAGAACGTCCAGATGAAGCCCAGTAGGTGGTTTTCCAGCCCTTGAATGAATCACTCGTAGTTTGATTGTTTTTTTCACGATACGAAACGTGACCACACTTACCAAGATGGTATTTCATAATTGTTTGCCATAAATAATAAATAAATATGTCAATTAAATATAAATTTTAAAATTTTGTCTTTTTAAGTTTTCTTTTGTGATATTGTCAGTACTATAACAGCCCCGTATTTGGCTGATATATGAACGTTAAGTATATTGAAAATTCAACCAAAACAACCAAATGCCCATTAATAGTACAATAAAGTTAGCAACACTTCTGCAACAATGCTGGAGCTCAGTATTTGAAAGCAGAATTACGGAAAAAAGAGCTTAAATATAGAATGAGCCTAGACCCTTTCATACCAGATGACCATATAGAGTGATTATTTAGCTTTTTGAAGACTTTTGTCTTTCATGACAGCGAAAGCTGATAATTCTTTTCATTTTTCTTACATAAGGGAGCTAATCGGGTAATTAGCTTTGAAAATTAGCTTTCGCTTTTGTGTTTACCCGTTTTTGCCAAACAGCTGAATACAGCAGCGAAAATTAAATTTTTTATACTTGTTTACCTGTAAGACTTTCTTTGGTATGATATGTGATTTTCAATGTTTTGCCTATCGTCGTCGTAAAATAAAAGAAACTAATCAAAATTGGCTAGAAAAAGAGTAAAAGTAGAAATCCAACCTGTAAGTGGGTTAAGAAAATAAACAAGAAAAAATTACAATACTCGAGATCTCTTTTCAAAGCTTAATAATTAAGAATTTTTATATATTTTAAATATATTTATAATCCCATTATTCGGGGCATAAACTTTTCAGAAGTTCATTGACAAGAAAATCTATAAGAAAATCTTGAATCTTCGAGTTTACTTTCGCAATGTTAATTTTATTTGCTTGTAGGAGAATTGGTCCGCAAATGGGAAATGTCCTTATGGCTTAAGAGTGTAGGAAAAAAATAAGCACACCTATGGGGACGATTTACTTTGGCTCCGAATTCGATTTCGAGCTCGCTGTTTCATGGTTTAAAATATACATTCTGGCCTTGGAAACAAATGCTTTGTGACACAGCAGGTAGTCCCCAGGAAGTATTTATGGCCCCAACCTGCTACCGTCCAGGCCTATTCGCCCAAGTGGCTATTCAGGGGTAACAGTCAGCCCCCGATCCAGTCAAACTTTTGTCTTAGTACTAGAGAACTTACCTCCTTGGCTGCCCTAACACACAGGTGATAATTGACTGGGGTTTGTCTCAGGCTATCGTCGCTGTAATGTTGCGCGATGTGTATGGCGATCAGTATATCTGTATGAATATGTGCCCAAAACAAGGAGATAATAGTGCAGCCTATACCCAGCTACAAAGAGATCGATTCAATTTCCGTCTATTCCCAATTATTAAAAATCATTCGTTCACATTTATTTTCAGAAAATCTTGAGATCACTAAGAAAACTTAGATTTTTAACAACAACACAAAGAAAAACTTATGACAATAAAGAAAAAGCAAGGCTGACGTTTTTAGTTTTATAAACTTAGATATTTAGACGTTTATAAACACCCTAGAATACTCCCGCTCCAAGAAAAAAAATATCGATGTTGCGTAAATGAAATCAGAGTGTTTTCTGTGTTTGTGTGTGTTGGCGGTAACTCGTTGAGTTCGTGTGTTTTTCATTAGTATTTAAAAAAATTTGGGACTTTTTTTCAATAAGTTTGAGCGGACCCTTGTGAGGACAATGTAAAGAACGCGTGCTTGGGCTACGGGCAAAAACTTGTTCACACGTTGTTAACGTTTTAGAGACATGTAGATTGGAAAGCGGGTTTTTGTGACGGTTTATGTTCGATTTGACTTTCTTGAAGTTTTCTTTTAATTATAATGTAAACGCGGGCTGATCTACGCCAACGTCTGCATGTGAAACTAGCATTTCATCCGCTAGCCAAAGGTTTTCTCTATAAACGATTTCATTCGTTCTAGTTTCCCTTATTTGCCTCGTTTCAAATATTATAAATCGGGCTGGTAAACGTAGCTAGGTTTGGCAAATATTTATAGTAGTAGCTTATGTGGTCTTTGGGTGTTTCCGAGTTAAAGCTGGAATTGGAACTGATCAGGTAAACTTGTCGTACTGACTTGATTTAATGTTTTTTATGCCCGCTAGTAACTGGCTTAGTAGGAGAATTTGCAGACAGTGTTTGTTTCGGTGGACTTTTACTTATTATTTTGATATATTTACCCCGAATATTAGTTTCGACTTCGGGGGTATTTAATTTTGGAAATTCCTTTCCATTGTTGATGTTGTCTAATAATACAAGGGCATCCATTTTGTGGTTCCGAAAGTTAATCTAAATGAAACGACGAAACTGATTGAGATCTTACACATGGTTCGACTGATTTCAAATTTGTGTCTTACGGAAGTGTACGACTATTGAAACCACATTGCGAAATTTTTTTGGGATAAATAGATCGATTATTAATGCCGACAAAATCGCTGAGCTCCTTCAGATAGTCGGTAGATAATCGTAAAATGTTACACATGACATCTTTTGACACTCAAAATAAAATCAAAATTTTTGGATTTTTTAAAGAAAATTTTAATTTTTTTTTGTATTCAAGACTTCAAATTGAAAATCAGTGTAATTGCGAGTACTAAACGCATATATTTATTTAAAATATCGGGAAAATTAGTTTAAATAACAGTAAATGTTTTTCACGAAAATTCCCCTCGCGATTTTGCTTTCGATGGCCGTTTATGCTATTCGCCAAGTACCACCCCATAAGTATCCATTCGCTTTTTCCGCATGTGTAATAGCGTTGGTAAGCGGATTGTTGGGTGAACCACGCGGACCGGTATGTCCATTGAACCGTGTAAAGAAATTTTTCACAAGTCTGATGGATTGTGCCCCGTTAGCGCTAATGAACATCGAAATATTTCTTGAAGCCAAACCTATTTTTGCTGCTGCACATGCTTATTCCATAATACCACTAGGAATCGATATAATGGCGAGTCAATTCGGTGACAATTTTGATGCTACGATGTCTACAATCGTACAATTTTTGAATCACTTCTTAAACGTGGGTTCGCTGAGTGCAATATCAATACTTGAAAAGAATTGTATATATCCATTCATCGCGCTGTCATACTTAATGGCCCAATTGAGTTTGACGTACGGTTGCGCTACCGGAGCGCGAAACGAACAGATGTATATGATATTCGTGGCGCTTTTCCTGTTCGCATGTACAAAAATCGTGGACGATAAAGACTACCTTGGCAAGGAATATTGCAAAGTCTATTAGTCTCGCATGGATTTTTGCATCCAGGTGGTACACATACTATACCGATTTCATTTATTTTTTAAACCCAAGTAAAGCATTCAGGCTATGCACAAGTTGTCAAGTAGTCTGCGTAAAAAAAAGCAAAATTGTTTCAAGTTTGACATTCCCTTTTGTAACCGATCACTTCACCTATTTCGGGTGTTCTCCAAACACGTTTCTCCTACTTAATAAAATTTAATAAACAGTTTTGTAATCAATTTCTTTAAAAAAAAAAAAAGAGAACACGTTTCGATGTTCCGATTGAATTTTTAGGACTAGAAAATATGTAACACAACAAATATATTATTTTATCTATGTAGTTAAAATGCGCACTTAATCCACACTACATATTTGAATAATATGTATAATGCCTCTCTCATTGCTAAAAGCTGCAAAACATTTTTTAAATATTTGTTTTTTGTCGTTTGTTGGATATAGAGATGGATTGGACTAAGTCCAATGAGAAATGTGTCTTAAATGTCTAGATAATGGAATGTGACGATTATTTGCGAAACATCTATATATTTATTTTTAAGATTAAGAAAGAACTGAGGCCACAGCTCTTGGTGTGTTGTAGGCATATCCTTTGACCGATTTAGGTTCTTTTCATATTCGTTTGCATATTTGTAGGCGATTTTGCGGGGTTTTTGGAAGTTTGCTTCTGCGTTTTGTAAAGTTATTGAAAAAAAATTATCTTTGGATACACAATATTGGGCAGGAGTAATCAATTTTTCCCAGGTGTGTACAAGTACTACATGCAGCAGCGTCCACAGTGAATGCATTCAAATTTTTGTACATATATCTGCTGCAATTTATAAGTAACGAGCACAAAGCCAAAAAAGGGATGTCTCGAATGTACATGTGCCTCCCGACCGATTCCCCATTTTCAATATCTCTCTGCGTGCAAGAACTTCCAGTGTTTCCGCCAAATTTGAGGTCAATAGCTGCACTACAAAGACGGACAGACGAACATGCTTATATCGATTCAGAATTTGATGTTGATCAAGCATATATACACACTGTGTGGTCTCTGAAGCTTTCTTCTGAGCGTTCGAAACGTTTCGATAAGATGAATGTAGCCCTTACCCTTTGGTTGTACGTTGAGTTGTCATGAACTTTGTCTAAAACAAGATTATTTTAGAGATAATTACGACCAAACGAAAGGATAAGGAACAGTAAAAACTTATCGTTAGCTGAAAAGACATATGTGCTCTTCTAGTTAACCAAGTTAGTTTTTCAAATTTTTCACCATCAATTTTTGCTGTAAAGAGGTCGAAGAGGCCGTCATATAAATTGAAAAGCCGAGCAGAGCTTTTAATACTTTAAATATGATCGCGACATCTCAAAAGGAGATGATCAGCAGACTGGTTAGCGTTATAAGCTCCGCAACAAGTAAGCACTTTATAGTCGGTCAAGGCCGATCTTTAGACACAGTAATTCATTCGTTTTGGTAATAACGCACGCAAAATTACACATTATTTTCATGCAAAGGCAGAGTTTTCGTGGAAACCCGCATGCAGTCTCATTATCGCATGGTGGGCTGAAAATTTATCAAACATAGTTTACTTCTCAAAAACATTGTCATTTTCTAGTTTCCGTTATAAAAAACTAGAAATTAGACTTTCTCTCGCTATAAGGACTCGCTTTTGATGATAACACCTACATATATGGGGGTCTAAAAAGTAGACCTATTTGATCCAAATTCCCTGTGGGTAATTTATTTGCTACTATGAAGCAATATTCACCTAAACATATTAAAAACTGAATATTTTTCTGAATGGGTTCATAAGAAATCTTATACAGAGTGTGCCCAAGAAATAGGCCCATCTGGATCAAATTTCCACTTAACTTCCGTGTCAAATTACTAAGGTGAACAAATTTTCATCATACACAATTAGGCTTTTTGGCATAAGGATTAACATTTTCTGAAAATCCTCATATGCGCTGGTATCCACAAAATAGATCAAGGGATCCATGCTCGGCAAGACTGACTTTTTGTCAATTTGCTATTATGAACTACTATTATGAACATAATGAAGTATTAAATGTTATACCATCTTTCTATGCAGAGACTGAGTTTTCGTATAATCGGTTATATGAGAGTAAGTTCAAAAAATTACTCCAGACGCACGGAATTTTTTGAAAGCACTCTTAACTTTATTAATATTTGGTTTTTCTTAGATGTCAGTTAAAAATACTGCAATCATTGCAAATTGTGCCGACAATTTTGCCGATATTCGCTTTACCGAAGCACTTTTCCATTTGCTCCCGTGATGATATAGTAAATAAAAAATCTGGCTGTAAATCTAATATTAAATAATCCTTATTTGAATTTTTCATATCTATGAAGCTTACGGGGTTTTGTATTTTAGTTTAATTTCTGAATTCACTTCTAATCATAACTTAGCTAAATTGGGAAATATTCCGTTTAAAAAATTGATGAAATTTGTATTTGGACTATTAAACCACAGCGTTTTCAACAATTCAAACAATTTTGACGAAAATGAGAAGAAAGAAAACGAAACTTTAAATGTCATTATCACTATCGTCCTCATTTTTAAAGGCCTCGCCAGCTTCAATAGCCATGGGATGCCAGGGTTTGGGATTAATGCGATGTATGCCGTCTGTTGCTTTACCAACCAAACTCATTTCGAAACGGAAATCTCTGTCCTTCAGTTCATCGTGCACTTGATAAATTCTGAAAGAAAAATTTATGTAAACAATCATACCACGTTTTCTACAAGCTCTAAAATGTCCTTACATTTTGCCAGCATTTTGTACTAAATCCTCAGTCGACATTTCTGTGAAAGTAAATTTCTCCATCTCAGTTTTAGCTTGTTGTTTAGCTTTGCCACTGGCACACGCAAAATAGCCGAAAGATGAACCAGACGGTTCGATTTTATATAATTGCGGACCATGATCCTCTGTCCAAGCTGACAACAGCACAGAAACGCCAAATGGTCGTACAGCGCTGTAGAGAGTATACGCATGAACATAAGCTGCTATGCGCTCACATAAGTGTTTTAAGGGGACGGTGCGTTCAAATTGATGTCTATAATTTGCTGCTTCTTGCCGAGCTATGTCAACAATATATCGGCCATCAGCCAACAGACCAGCAATGGCTAGACCAATATTCTTATCTATTGTAAAAATGCGGGCTCCTGCATCATTTTCATACAAATTACTGGTTACGATTTTTTCTACTGCTAATACGACCCCGTCTCTACCTCTTAGACCAACAACGGTACCGCTCTTTTCCACAGCTTTGCACGCATAGTCAATTTGGAATACACGTCCGTCTGGCGAGAATTGTGAAGCCGATAGATCGTACTAAAATATCACAATTGATAATACACCTTTTCTCTTATTTCCTTGATTCCACTCACCCCAGTACCAATGGAACTCATTTTATATTTTTATATATTCTCTTTTCTTTTTAAATATTAAAAGTCTTTCGAATGCAATTTAAGCTTTATTAACAATTTGCCTTTTTGTTTAGGTTTTTTGTGAGGTTATATTTAATGTAAAGCAAAATTTTTGACTTTTCATTGTAGATATGATGCCAGACTTTTTTGAAATCTTTAAGCGGAGTGCCACTGACTACTTGCACATAAATAAAGCGCTAAACACAATGACTACATATCGGTAGAAGAAATAGCTTACATTTTATTGCTAAAATAAACTGATATGATTTGCAGAACCGACCCTGTGATTAGAATGTGTTTAGAATTTTAACGAAATGCGAAATTAATAACACAGAAAATTTCTTTAACAAGTGATTTTGTTAAGTAAAAATTGAAAAATTGTGTTTTGTTTTTATAAATAAATCAATGTTTTTTTTCCTGTCAATAATAGGCAAACAGGCCCTATCATGGCGGTAATTACGTATCTGAAAGTCAGCTTATGTTTTCGGTTGGCTTCTCATCCCCTATTTGATAGAATTCAGCATTGGTTGGTGGTTATCAGTTTTTGGGAATCACAACGTAAGCACAACAGCTGTCAAATACAGTCTCCCACGTTTGTCAAAGTATACGAGGGCGTAAAGATCTGACGTTTGCAACTAGTATTGGCTGTTCTAAGTTAGTGTTGGTTGTTTAGAGTTGCATTTATAAGAGAAAACAGTTGCAAATTGAAAACGAATTTGTTTACTTGCAAACAGCTGAACCAAACCAAAAAATTAAAAAAAGAAAAAGAATTAGCAAACAAAATTTATTGACCAAAAAAGTTTGAGTTAACCGCGACATAAAGGTTGCAAAAAAGAAAGATTTTTTAGACATTTGCCGCATTCCTTATAGGCTTAGCCCATTAAATCACAACACACCAAAAAAAAAAGAATTAAAAAAAAATTTGAAGGTAAGTAATATATTCTTAAATGTTAATGAACAATCGTTTGTGTTAATCAATATATAAATATTAGACACATCATTTTATGGAAGACGATTGAATCTCACGACGACTTGCTTGTGGAGCAAATTGCGTATGTCAAATGGCACCTGCTTTTCTTGGCTTTCTTTTTTCCAGCTGCACCTAACAAAAAGAGAACAAATGTTAAACACATACGTGTACTTACTTGCGATTCTTAGCTGCACTCGGCACATCGTCTTCAGACGGTACATCTATTACACTATTACACTACAAAACAATTAAAAACTACTCTGCTGATGGAGCGAAATGCATCACTATCGAAAGATTCCATCAAAGCGCTAAATTTCTGTTCCCTTTATCCTCTCGACTGCTGCCTCTAAAATTGCTAAGTCTGCCACTTCATGTTTTAGGCACCAAGACGCGTCTTCGCTGCGTTCGTTTACGTCGTTTACCATATGCTTAACTTTTATTGCTGAGTCTGAAAAAACCCATCATAATTGCGTACAGGCACTAAAAGCAACGCGACGAGTATCGATCAGGTGCGTGGGTGGTACCGAACCAAAAAATTTTTCAAATTAAACGAGAGAAAACGCAAAGAAAGGAATATTTACGTCTACTACTAAAATTACTCGCTAACTTTATTAAGGTTCCGACAAAGGATTTCGTATTCTCATTGAACCGTTACTATCCAGCACAGTTTTGGATTGCTAAAGCAGATAAGGAGACAAAGTAAATCAACAATTGTCATCAATATCAAACTTTTAGCTCACCGATAACAATTTAACTATAAATTGTTTCAATTTTGGTCGTTGTCTTGAAGATCTTTTATATTCTTTAAGCATTCTGTGCATGAGTAAATAATGCCCTTATTCTGATTAGCTTAATAGAACGTTAAAAGAGCTAGAGTCAAGCTTTGAATTGCGTGAAACTATTGATTAATATCGCTGATGGAATGGTTGACGTAGACTTTCTATTAAAAGCGAAATACTTTCTAATCGTTATTGCAAATGGCAGAATCACTTCGGGTTGTGCAAATCGACATGTTTTTTTATATATGTTGCTTTTAAATTATTAGGGTGTTTCAAAATATTCTTTAAATTGAATAGCAAAGAACATAAGCAATTTTTGTACAGCTGCAAGACGTTTTAAGTAAAAGTGTAGAAGCATTAATATGAGATAATAAACGACTCATATAACTCTTTCTCCAAATAGTCAAAATATAATCAATGCTTCGCAGTTTATCCAAATATCCATTGCGATGTCACGATAGGGTTGCGTAGCGGGTAATTTCCTTATTGACAAATCAATTAATTTTAATTGCTCCTTTCAGGCAGCGGCTGGTTCGATATAATCAATCAGCAAATGGTTTGACATAATCAATGAAATAAAAATTGAAGTGATATGCAAAATTATTATTAAAACAATTCCTGAAAGATGCTTTTAGGTCCTTCTTTTTAATACTGTTATTATTTGTTAAATTACGTTCGTATCCCTCACTGCACTGGTACTACGTAGAACTACTATTTTCCGGTTCATATATTGGTTCATACACAGCAATAAACAATGCCTGTCATAAACCTTCGTGGCGTTGGGTGCTCAAAGTTATTTCTAAGGTCAATAAAGCTTGTTAATGAATTATGATACTATTTTTGATTTTTGGTTTTGTAAAAATGTATTTCAAAAATTCCTAAAAATTTCTAAATGAGAAATTGTTCTAAAAATAATATTAATAATAGAAAAATAAATGAAAAATATTTCTAACAAATATAGGTTGTGCAAAGGAAAACAAGAAATAACACTTGGACACGATAGAAATTTTTGTGTTCGGCTTAGATATCTACTTATATATGTCATTTGTTATCGTACATTTGAACTTTCGTAGGAATCCATAAGTGGACTGTATTATTCACTGTTATATTTTCTTTACTCCACCAGCATCAGCAAATCGTCACCTTCTAGTTTCATGCCATTGCTGACTTCCAGTTTCTTGACAACGCCCGCTTTCGGTGATTGAACCACCATTTCCATTTTCATTGCAGACAGTACGAGCAATGGTTGGCCTTTTTCTACCTTGTCACCTTCTTTAACGCGAACATCAATTACGGTACCAGGCATGGGAGCTCCTACCTCATTTTTATTGCTCTTGGATGCCTTCGGGTGTATGTGCAGTTCCTATAAACGAAAAAAAAGGCTTTTATATCTTTTCGTAACAAGAAATGTTCAAGTATACCTTAGAAGCTTCTTTATCACGTATTAAAACGGATCGCAGCTGGCCATTCATTTCGAAGAATACTTCGCGTTCGCCATTGGGTGTTAAATCTTCAGCCATGGCCAGAGTTTTCAAACTGAGTGTTTTGCCTTTCTGTAAATTGACTTCGAATTCCTCACCAACTTTAGGACCAATCAAGAATATACGGGTATCTAGTTTTTCAACAGGTCCGTACGCTTCGCGGAAGTGTAGGTATTCTTCAGTGACGGCCGGGTAGAGAGCTGCAGACATAACATCACGATCGTTGACATTAGGATGAGTCTCTTTTAGGTCTTTCTTTAACTTGTCAAAGTTCAAAGGTGGTAGCTTTTCGCCTGGACGTCCCTCGACACGAGGCATATCTTTAAGGACACGAGAACGGAATGGTTCAGGGAAACCTCCGTGGGGAGTACCTATAGAACCTTGCAAAAATTCCACTACCGATTTGGGGAAGGATAGCTCCTCGGCTTTCTCTAACACTTGGTCTGCTGTCAGTTTATTTTGGACCATGAACTGGGCTAAATCTCCGACCACTTTGGAAGAGGGAGTCACTTTTATTATGTCACCTAAGAGTAAGTTGGCTTCGCGGTAGGACTTCTTTACATCCTCGAAGAAATCTCCTAAACCTAAAGAAAAGGCTTGGAATTGTAGGTTGGTATATTGGCCACCAGGAATTTCATTCATGTAAACATCAGCATTGCCAGATTTCATGGTAGTGGTACATTCGAAAGGTGCATATAAAGTACGTGTCTGTTCCCAAAATGCCGAATATTCGGAAATGCTACCCAAATCGAATGCGGTATCTGAGGGCGTACCTTGCAGGGACGCCACTATAGCACCCATGCTTGGTTGCGAAGTCATACCCGACATAGAATCAACGGCTACGTCCACTACATCGGCTCCGGCTTCGGCACAAGCCAACATAGAAGCCACACCCGCTCCTGAAGTATCATGAGTGTGTATATGAATAGGAACATCAGGATGTTTATCGCGTATGGCAGAGATCAATAATTTGGCAGCTTGAGGTTTCAATAGGCCAGCCATATCTTTAATAGCAAGTACATGTGTGCCAGCCTTAACCAATTCATCTGATAAATTTGTATAGTACTTCAAATCATATTTGGTGCGATTCGGATCGCTAACATCACCCGTATAAGATATAGCTGCCTCTACTACACCACCTGCTTTGCCTGCCGCTTCCATGCCCAAAATTAAATTGGGTAAATAGTTAAGAGAATCGAAGACACGGAAAATGTCCATGCCAGTTTGGACCTGGAAAAGTTATATTTAGCCACTCTCTCTCTCTTTGATAATATTTAAGAACAAATTACCGCTAATTCACAGAATTTATAAACCACGTTATCCGGGTAGTTGGTATAACCAACAGCATTAGCACCTCGCAATAACATTTGGAATGGAATGTTGGGAATCAGTTTGCGCATCTCCTCCAAACGTTCCCAGGGACATTCGTGTAAAAAGCGCAGAGCAACATCAAACGTAGCACCTCCCCAATTTTCCAAGGCGTACAAATTATGGAACTTATTGGCTACATATGGAGAAATTTTTAAAAGATCATGTGAACGCACTCGCGTAGCCAATAACGATTGATGAGCATCTCTAAAAGTAGTATCCATAAGCATGAGATTCTTCCGCGAGCGCACTTCTTTGGCAAACGCTTCAGGGCCCTGAGATTTTAGTAATTGGCGAAGACCTTTAGGTGGCTCCGTTACTAAATAAAAGTTAAATGAAGTGTAAAATCATCTTTGCTATCTAAATATCTAAACAATATAGAATAAAGAATGATAGATAGTCATACATATGCGATATCCGTCGAATTTCAATGAATACATTTATTAGAAGCTTTAGTATGGTTTAGCAAAAGATGGTTTGTTCATTTTTACATTAGGAGTAGTAGAATATGATGAAAATTAGTGCATTTTGAATAGAATGTAAATCCTGTCGCCGAAACATTAAAGAGACAATATATTTTGATAGATAGACATCTCCAAACTATATATATATATATATATTTATATGTATATGTATACAATACGTCCAACGACTACAGAAATATTTACAAAATTCAATTTTCGGTACTTCTACTGTTTAAATTATAGTCGTGTACTTTACAACATACCTTTAGCTTCACCACGTTCTTCACGTTCTACGGCCTCAGGTGATAAATCTTCAATTGTTTTGCAACACAAGGTTTTATTCGTTTTAATTGGTTTATCAATTTCAGTAATACGGAGATGAGTTTTCGAAAAAAAATGTTTTCGCGGATCGTATCGACATTGATATTGTATTTCAACGGAATGATGAAAATAGTGGTGCGTATGTGAGGACATGATATTAATAACAAAAAAGTTTAACAGTTAAAAACATTAGTTTATAACGAAAAATTTTAAGAACATAAAAAATAACTAAAAGGAAAATAGAAGAGGGCTTTGGGTTGCGCGTGTTCTCGCCTCTAAATCTTTCTTTTAAATTTAGAAAAAAATTTTTAAAATCTACTTTGCATTGGGAAATTAGGACCCCCATCAACAAGGTCGCAAATTATACAAATTTTTTCTTTACTAAAATTCGCTTCTGGTCAAGGGAAATTTTAACGCTGGTGCCAGCATGACCGCTAAGCGGTGAATTGTGTTATTGTGTAGGAAGCCTGGCGTGCGTATATTAAGCACTTAACAGTCGATTTACTTAAGCTAAATGAACTTAGCTTTTTTTGAAGACATAAAAAATGACATTTTTTCGGATTGACTTAGAAAGTTATAGCATTTGGGAAGCGTGCAGCAAATAGCAAACTTTAGTCAACATATAACAAATATGAGACCAAAACGAGATCGACTGCTAAAGGTATAAAACACCCTAAGTAGGAAATAATTTTAATGGAAAAAATTCTGGGGTCGGTTTACGATATCGAGCTATTGTATGTTACGAAACGATCGCTGTTTGGGTTAATGGTATTCGATTGCTTTCGTATCGAGTATGGCTTCTCATTCGTTGCAATCACAACGAAATATTTTGAATTGTCTAATTCCTTTTTATATCCTCCACTGAAGGATGGGGGTATAGTCATTTTGTTTTTTTTTTTCATAATGTATGTAAGCCCCGAAAGGAAGCTTCAAAGACCCTATAAAGTATACACATTCTTGATCAGCGTGATATTCCAAATTGATTAAGCCATATCTGTCCGTCTGTGTGGTGTTTGTTGTTACCACTGGTCGGAAAAATGAAAATATCGACTTCAAGTTGGGCAGAAATATTGGAAGTTTTTGCACGCAAGTTGTTATTGAAGATGGGCCAAATTGGTCGGAGCAGAAGCCCACAGTGGAGCGTAACCTGAACGCAACTCCATTGTTTTTAATAAAAATTTTTGGGCTTTTGCTTGTTACTCGGAAATTATAAAAGGTAGAAGGCGGAAATTTTCCACATTTAGTTTACGTGCAAAAATGGGAAAATAGGCCATGCCCACACAAAGTTACAAATGATTAAATTTTATTTTTTCCACTCTTTTTAGGTTTGATGCTCATAACGCAAAAAAGACTGAATGTTCAAAACTGTTTGTACATTCCTGGAGATATGTTATCTGCCTAACAATGGGTTAATTCTAAAATGATTACGATAGATACCACGACCTGGTGGATTAAGTTTTTCGTAATAATGCCATCAATATGGGTATCAAATGAAAGAACTTGGGGAGCAGAAAGCCAAAAGCATACTAGTGGGTATGCGGGATTCGGTCCCCATCGATTATAACTTGCTTACTTATTTCCTCTATGGTTAACTTAATATTTATAATTTCAATAAATTTACCAACCTATACTTGAAACAGCTTCTAGTGATCGCATATTTCATTTCATACTTTGTCACTCCCAGAAATTTTTCCATTAATTCCACATTCAGTGAACTATTTTAGGTGAAAGCATCGAAATTCATTATTTGATTTTATTATTTTTGCCAACGTTATGCAATTTCTGAGGCTAAGTACTCTTTCGATGTCTACAGTCAAGTTTTACTTTATTTTCCCTGTGAACATGGTGCACGATAGCTAAAAAGTGACCTTTCACATTCGACAGTGAGCAAACATTTATTGGCAATCGAGTACCATCAACCTAATGCTTCTTAACGATTGCTCGTTAACAATGTAAATGCAAAACGTAAAATCGCCGTAAAACTAGCTCGATAACGAGCCCGTAAACCGACTCATGATGAACAATAGCAAGGAAGAACCAGTTTAGCGAACAGAAAATCATTCACCAAATACAAGTTTCTCTTCAGTACAAAGAAAAAATGGTTTGCAATGTTGTACGCTCCCTTTTAAAAAAATTTATTAATAGATTCGAAACTTTTTTGCGGATTGCGATCTCTCTTTCAGATGCGTATATGGATAGAAACGAATTCCGTTGCGGACAGGGCAAGTTTTTGATGATCTCATCTGAAAATTGGGGTTTTTAGTTAAAAAGCATCCCAACATCAAGTGTTAAAGTAAATGTCAAAATTTTATGTTGCGCATGACGGATAATCTCGGGAACAATGTATTACCTAATACATAATTACAATTTTTAGAATTGTTTTTTTGCAAGTTAATCATACGCTAAGAAGAATTATGAAACACGTATTGAAAAGCAGGAAATCATTTTTTCGAAAGCTCAAGTGCAAAACTTTTCAACTTACCCAACGGTACGGTAGGTACATGTGGTGATATTTCAGCTGGTTTTAGGGGTGTAGCCAACGGGGTCTGTGGACCGTTAACCAATACTTCACCCAGATAACTTAATAATTTTTGAGCACGATTTTGTGATATACGGAATTGGAAGAGTTGTGGATGTTCATCAATGAAGTACGTGTCCAAAACACCGTGTAAGAACTTTTGATTTTCCAAAACATTTAACAAAAAGGGAATATTGGTTTTTACTCCGCGAATACGGAATTCTCGTAAGGCACGGTTCATTTTCGAAGCTGAGCTTTGTAAGTCGCTGGCATGTGAGATGATTTTGACTAGTAATGAATCGTAGTAGGGTGAAATGATAGCACCAGCAAAAGCGGAGGCGCTATCCAAACGTATGCCCATACCCTCGCCGGAACGGAATACTTCTAAGCGTCCTGTGCTTGGTTGAAAGTCATTGGCAGGATCTTCTGTGGTCACACGACATTGGATGGCAAAGCCCCGCGGGTGAATCTTATCTTGTGTGTAACCTAATTCGGGTAACGTCATGCCTTCAGCAACGCGAATTTGTGACTGCACCAAATCAATGTCGGTAATTTCTTCGGTGACTGTGTGCTCGACTTGCAAACGAGCATTGACCTCGATAAAGTAGAAATTGCCTGTTTCATCACACAAAAATTCCACGGTGCCAGCATTTTCATAACCGACGTGTTTAGCTAAACGTACCGCCGCATCAGTCATTTTATTTCGAACTTCGACAGGCAAACGGGGCGCGGGTGCAATTTCTACCACCTTTTGATGACGGCGCTGAACTGAGCAATCGCGTTCGTACAAATGCACAACATTTCCCGCTTTGTCTCCCAGTAGTTGGACCTCAATGTGACGTGGCCGTTCGATAAACTTCTCAATAAACATAGCACCATTACCGAAAGCGGCCTTAGCTTCAGAGCTTGCACGTTCAAACATTTCTCCTACCTCCTCCATTTTACGAACGACACGCATGCCGCGACCGCCCCCACCGTAGGCAGCTTTAAAGATTACTGGCAAACCGTGTTTCTTGCAGAAGTCAACAGCTTCGTCTTTGGTAGTCACCGGCCCATCTGTGCCGGGTACAATAGGTACGCCAGCCTCAATAGCTGCTGTACGGGCAGCGACTTTATCACCCATCTGCTGTACTACTTTCGGTGACGGACCAATGAAACGTAGTCCTGCATCAATAACTGCTTGTGCGAAATCGCTGCGCTCCGAAAGAAAGCCATAACCAGGATGCACAGCATCCACATCATTCTCTTTGCAAACACGTATAATTTCTGGAATGTTCAAATATGCCTCAACCGGTGGCAGACCCTTGCCCACCAGATATGATTCATCGGCTTTTTGACGATGCATGTGCATTTTATCTTGCTCCGAATAAATGGCTACCGATTTAATACCCAGTTCAGTGCACGCACGAAAAACACGAATCGCGATTTCTCCGCGATTCGCCACCAAAACGGAACGTATGGGTTTATACTCAACCTGAGAAAGTTTTGTTAGCAAAGTAGAAAAATATGTTTTCGATTACTAAACTCACCTGACTAGAGTAGGCATTTTTGCTTATTAGAAAGACTCGTACTCGTGGTGTTGTCTGACGCAGAGACTTAACAGCCGAGTTGGCGAAAGCAAACAGCATATCTACGAACTTTAGGGAACCTAATCCAAATAAAAAGAAGAATGAACAAAAAGTAGGGATAAAATGAAAATTTTGCGAACATTTAATGAATAAATAAACATGGATTTTAGGCTGCTTATGATATGTAGCAAGCCCCAGAATCGGAGAATGGGTGCATAATAATCTAGGCAGCAATCCCACCGTCGCAGGATGAGGATATATACTCTTTGTCAAAACGTTTGTAATATCCAGAAAAGACCTACAATTTCAACATATGTGAACTCTCGATCAGCATTAAATTCCGAATTGATTTAAGCACGTCCGCCTATCCGTCTACCCATCTGAAGTTTCTGCGGACGAACGTAACACCCAGAATGGCATAAAATAGACCCACTTCTTATTATACTAAGCTCGTCTGTCTGTCGGTCCACGTATTTTTGTGTTCAAGCTACACATCAGAATTTTGGAGATATTTTGAAAATCGATCAGATGGGATCATTTTTACGACCACTCTCCATTATTTAGAAAACGCCCCCTAACATAAAATGTTTGCAATTATCAAATCGCTAAGCAATACTATTCCAAATGCGTGAATTTTTTGAATCCTTTTCCGTGTAATCACTGCTACGACCACGAAGCGTTTATACGGCAAAAAGATGTTATTTTGATATATGAAATAACTGGAGCAAATTTCGACTACGCATTTATATTTTTTGGATCCCATTACAAAATATGCCTTCAATTGGAAACAAGTTGCCATTTTTGCCCTTTCATCGCGAAAATAAAGGAAGAATTTTGTTAGACGAAGTCGTGCAGGAAGCCATTTATTAGTCTGGATGGTTCGGTAATAATGTTTGGCTTGTTATACCCACGACTAATACGGGGGTATAGCTATTTGGTTTTTTTTCATAATATATGTAACACTCAGTATATATTCTTGATTAGCGTGAAATTTTGAGTTGATTTAGCCATGTCTGTCCGTCTGTGTATCTGTGTGGTGTGTGTTGTTGGCACTCTCCTGGTCGCAAAAATGAAAATATCGATTTCAAATTTAGTAGAAACATTGCAAGTTTCCGCACCCGGGTTAGTATTGAAAATGGGCCCAATTGGTTGGAGCAGAAGCCTGTGGAGTGTAAACTGAACGCAAATCGGTTTTTTAAGAAAAATTTTTGGATTTTGGTTCGTTACTCGGAAGTTATAAAAGTTGGAAGGCTGAAATTTTCTACATTTACTTTGCGAAGCACTTTACTCCTTACGAGCAAAAATGGAAAATATCCGTCACGCCCACACAAAGTTACAAGTGATTAAATTTTGCCTTTTTTTCACTTTTGTAAGGTTTTATGCTTATTTATGATAAGGCAAACAAAACCGAATGGTTAAAACTATTTTGTGCACTCCCCAAATGAAGATATATTATGGGCCTGAAAATGGGTTAATGTTAAAATAAATATGATAGACACCTCGATTACTTTTTTGTGATATGGGTATCAAATAAAAGAACTTGGAGATTAGGATGCGAAAAACATAGTGGTGGGTATGCGAGATTCGGCCCCTGCCGAGCATAACTTTCTTAATTGTTTTAATTTGTCTTCATCGAAAAATCTTTGTACGGATGTAAGAACTTTTAACATGCGTGTATTTCACGCTCATCAAACTTACCTTATTACTTAATTTTATACAACTAAAAAGTGAATGGCAGTCGTCGGTTATAATTTAACTGCAATGATATACAAAAGAAAAAAAATTAAATTTTTTTGTTTTTTATTATAATTTTTGTTACAAAATTCGTGCAAGTCTTAATTGAAAACATGCATAAGTATATATATATGTACATATGTACATATGTAGAATTGTAGTAAAGGTTATCAATACTATTTTTATAGAAAACTTAAAGGTTATTATTCTAACTTCTGAAAGCAATAAACACATACAGCTCAACAAATGGCATACAAAGTTCCTCGGTACCACTATAGACTTGGAGTATATTTCTATGCCATTTGGCTTTCCAGGATTAGATGAATCACGAATAGTAGAACCGCAGCAGAAAACAAAAAAATCGATTCTTCTTTAATAAAATTTCGGAAGTCTGTGCAGATGACTGCGACGATATCTCGAAATGAATAAAATTGTTATTATATATAATAGGATTCTTCGACTTGTCAAAGGAGGAAGTGAATTTTTTTATAGCCTAGCAATAAAAAATCTTGATACCGTATTTTTCGGACTATAAGACGCACTGGACGATAAGACACACTTGAAATTTATTAAATGATTTTGAGGAAAATATATTTTAATTTCATGTTCGGATCAAAATTTTTATTTATTGTTAGCGTAACTCTTTCTGGCAATATTGGGTTCATTTTCACTCCCGGTACTAATACTCGTCTCGTTAATGCCATCGTTCCTATTACTTTCATCTGAACTATTGTTGTTATACCTCACGTGATTCAAACTTACGTGAGATTTTATTAAAAGAATATTAAAGATTTTATTACAAAAATATTTTAATGTTACCTTCGGACCATAAGACGGATTTAGTGTCCATTTTTCTAGTCCAAAAATGACGGTAATTATTAATATGGATTCAAACCTATTGACTGTTAAATTTCTGGCCTGTTAGATTGCAATACGTGTAGGGCTATCTATAACTAAATGGTGGAATGGTGCTGCGCTCCGGGGCAACTTTTAAGAACCGGCGACGGACTCATTGAATTAAACTGAATAATCAGTAATCGTGGTGAGTGTATAACAACTTCTTCTTTACACCTGAGGTTATCAAGCGGGTGTAGCATTTTCTTTTTAGTATGTCCTGAGGTATTGCTCGCTGACGATGAGGAAGAGACGAGAATTGACGGAGAGAGAGAAAGTGAGAGAGCGGTCGGAGGAGTAGAGGAGGGGGGGGGGGCAGCATAGTATGTGAATACTCAGTAGGTAAGTGCTGTGCCTTCGACGAGGAAGTTTAAGCGTAAGATCATTTAATAAAATTTTACTATATTGTCCCCTACTGCGAACGAAACTGATAGCAGTTTGTTTATTTCGATTCTATCAAAATATTTTGAAAATATAAAGTATAATAAGGTCGGTTTATTCAGGTATCGCTGATGAAGCAAAATGATTATTGCGCACTGTCTCCCTGCCCCTGTCGCGTTCTCTTCCCAGCAATTTTTCTCCATTGTAAGAGTCGATAACCTTCAGAAGTGAATCGAATAACTGAATACTGGACGCCATGAGCAAGCATAGGATCAATAGTATGCATTACATCTAATCATCCGCAAGTGCAGCTGATGTTAGTGCTTTGTAAATGCATATTTCTCTTGTAATAATAACGTTCGACTTATGTAAGAGAAACTCAAAAAAATGTAAAAAAAAACTATTTATATGTAAAATTGTGCTAATTGCCATTAAATGACTTTAATGATAACATTAAAAAATAAATATTCGAATTATGAGGAAATTTATTGGATTACTAATGTGAAACAATTTTAAATTTCTTTGGTTAAATATTGACTGGACGAGCCCCCTTTTTTGTTTCTCTTTTATTATTGGCGTTAAATTTTTGCTCATAAAAACGATTATATTTTTTGTCTGCTTGTTTCTCTTTCTTAGCGCTATATACGGCAATTAATATGCATGGAAATGCATTGAAC
This sequence comes from Glossina pallidipes, assembly GCA_000688715.1. Classification (NCBI taxonomy): domain Eukaryota; kingdom Metazoa; phylum Arthropoda; class Insecta; order Diptera; family Glossinidae; genus Glossina; species Glossina pallidipes. The sequence continues at coordinate 505,970 of KK499869.1, read as the reverse complement.
TTTAGACTTGAATAAGACCAAAAAAAAAGAAAAAAAAAAACAAAAGTAAAGAGGAACATAAAAATAGTAAAACATGTGCGTCTGACATTTAGAAAGCGAGACGTACGAGAAAGCTTTATTTGTGTTTGGAGAGAATCTCTCATGGCAAAGTTTAATACGTTTACAGCTGAAATATTATTTTCTGCAACTTTTTTTTTCTTTTCTTTTTTTATTTTTTTCTTAAAAGAACAGTGCATTACAATTGAATAGACAGCGTAGCGAATTGTTCCTTTGCTAAATATCAGCGGCTTCTTTTTATTTTTGAGTGTTAAATTTTTGCTTGGATCTTTTTGTAAGAAATAATATTTTTCACTTGCTTCTCTGGCTGCTATATCCAGAAATAGTCTTTCGAGATCGCGTCCATCCGTTCTGCTGCCAGTTATGTTGCTGTTGAAATACACGGAGGTAAATGCTTGAAATTTCGTTTCCTAGTTGATATCCATAGATCAATTTTAAAAACAAGCGTAGTCCGCCCGTACCTCCAGCCATAACATGCCCCATACTCCAACTTAGAGTTCATAGTAAACGTTGCTCTTAAACTTGCTATAAACATCAACCATGTTTATCTAAAAGCCCGTAAGATATATTGACTTAATCCGCTTACAATACCCTCTATAAGAAAAAAGTGATAATTGTCTGTATAAGGTGTAGATTTAACACAAGCTATGTTTCGTCTGTCCTATTGACACGCTTACATTTAACAAAAGTTTATGGTGTTTAATGTGTGAGTGCAAGCATTGTAGTGAGTAAAGGCTTATCACTTTTACACTCGTTTTGTGGGACAAGATAATCAAGAGAGTATCACTCCAGCATATTTTTGGCGAAGACAGTTCAACTAATGACCTTTGCATTTTTTACTTAACACTTAACTCATAACAAGGCACGATTATATATTATCAGCCGTTTTTTTCGGACAACAATTGTATTCCTTTATCGAAGATGAAGTCATGTTTTAATTAAACCAAGTCAGTCATATCGCATCGAATGATCTTTTAATATTTTCGAATGAATCACTAAGAAAAGTGATCACTACGATCTTGCTGCATTCCCTCAAACAGATGCTCATCCAAGCAAAAGAGGACGAGATAGGATTTTCTGCTCGTGTGGTTTCAAGCAGACACTTGATAAGTTATTGTACTCCATCACTTTATCGTAATGTCAGGCTATTTTTCTATATTTATTCAATAAGAGTTGATCGCATCAAATTCAGAATTCTCTTCTGAAAGTCTTTGCTTACGGCTTTTACAGTGCAGCTCCTTTAGTACCCAATAAGTTTCATTAGCAATCGTAAACGAGATATATTTCGAGTGAGTAATATTTCGCAATCGTAACTATTGGATGAGTTGATATCACGTGAATTGAAAAATGCCAAGAAAAAAAAACATATTAACGATATGAAAGAAACCTATGCCGGTGCAGTTTCTTTCCACATTTCATAGGAAGACAGTAGTGTTTTGCATAGAGCTTCAAAAAAATGTTTTTTTAATTTTTATACAAGCACTCAAACGGGCGCCAAAGTTCATAAATTTCCTTTGTCGTGCATTCTTCCATTCTTCTTCTTCTTCTCTAATACCTCAACTAAATAAGCACACAATGTCTTATATCTTTTAAATTTAATTAATTGTAAAGCGTACGCTTTTCAATACAAAACATGTATAGGAACTGCATGAGACTATAGGAAGACTGATAAACGACTAACTGAACTTAAAGTGTAATAAGCAAATATTAATTTTTCAGATAAGAAATTCTATTATTAAATTTATTACATGAAAGTGTGAATTGTTTGCAATTTGTAATTATTATATATATCGCGCTAATGAAGAGAATCGCTAACTAATTCTCTCACATCTTAATACGTTGTTAACAATTTTCCATTTGTCAGTAACCAAAAAAAAAAAAAAAAAAAAAAGTGCCAAATACTTCTACTAGCATCAAAGCTCATGCCATTCAAGTGTCTCCATAATTTCAAATTTAAGACTTTGCATTGAAGTGCACTGTTTGATAAAGATAAGAAGCTCCTATTGTTCATTATTCCGTTAACTTTGACGCTATTATTATTGTTATTATTATCATTGGGGTATTAGCAAACATGGCTAGGTGTCGTTATAGACCGCAAGACAAACCAACAACATCAAATGGTATATCGTATCGTATATGACAAAGTTGAGCGATCAACTGCAGCTCTTTTCTTATTGCACCTCAGCCGACAGGGTTTTGTTTTCTTGGCGGTTCACTATGCCGACTAAAATAAAGTTAGTTGTATCTTGTCATTATTTCCCAATTTTTCTTACACTCAGAATTTTATGTCTTCTACAAGAAATAAGAAACTTATATACGGCTTCGATCGATCGATGCTTTACCTATGTATGACGTAATTCACATTTAATTCTCATACGATCTTCATACGATTTTGTTTGCTTTCGGGATTTCACTCACACTTTAGTAAATCAGAAAACATCATCTAAAGATTAAGCTTTGTTCCTCGGACTTGTGCACAGATGTCTTTTCTTACACTGAAATGCTCCTTCGTAACTTCTTGTCCAGAATTTCATACCTTTTTCACTAAAAGTTCAACTTATACCGTTCGGCATACTGCCTTATTCGCCTAACTTAATGCCGCTTGACTTTTGGCTATCCTTGGAATTCAAAAAACATCTCCCCGCACATACTTCTGATGCGAATTGAAGTCTTAAAAAGGTTTTCAAAGCCATTCGAAGACTGAGAGAAAACCCTGAAACAAATGGGATAAATGTGCGTGTGTGTGGGCAAATAGAAATTCTTCCAAGTCCATGAAACTAATTGGAAAGAATAATAAACTGTTTATACATATATATGTTTTGATTATACTATCACACACGATGTTTACCTTTGAGGAAAAAAACAATAAATTTTCTTTTGAAGTCGTATACGATATTCTGAAATGCATATGAAAGGAAAAACCTCGGATATTTTTGTTTTTCATGTCTACTGATGGCATTGATAACGAGCTTAAATCTTTTTTTTAAGTTAAGATCAAGGTTAACCTTCTGAACCTCTGAGGTCATAGGCAGAGAAAACACAACTGTTGACAAACTCTTTAAACCATTTAAATGACTTTTTCGCACTTTTGCAGAGGTTTTGTTTTTCTTGACAAGAGTTAGAAATTGTTGCCTGAGAAAGAGATAAAGCTTGTACTGTCTCTCAGGCATTGTTAGCCGATTCATGGGCAGATTTTTTAACTTAATTTGACGAGACTTGACATGAATAATGAATGACTTGAATAATTTCGTATCAAACTTTTAGCCGGTATTTAAACCGCTCGATAATATCTGTGGTGAATACACATATACATAATATATTTTTTAGAGGGCATGTAGAGTGCATCAGAGTAAGAAAGCTGATGTGTTTCATTCATCGCTTCAATGTGGAAAAATTTGCGGCCCCTTTCGCTAATTATGGGAGTGTTGATAATCTGCTTGACTTGAAATAAATTTCTATATAGTTAGTAACCAATAAATATAAGCTTTTTTCCTTTCAATTACGTGGATAATTTTACGCGGATTGTATCGATTTCAAGACATTAACGGTAGTTTTAAGCTAAAGACATATAAAGATATATATGTCTACACATATGATGAGTTTTAGATATCACTTTTAATTTTTTTTGTGTAGCTTTGAGAGTTTCACCAAGAGAAATACGAACGGACGGACGGATACGATAAAAGAATATTATGATCAAGAATTGATAACATTTTCGTCCGAAGGTTTGTCTACAAATTCAAATATTTAATGAATAAATTTGAAAATTCATCTCTGACCTTTTGCTAACACTTATGATCAAATGGTATGTCGCGTCTACTAGTTGAGAATTGCTGAGGTGATCGTATATTTCGCTCGCTTTTATTCTACAGTTTCTTGTGCAAATATTAAAGAGACATACGGTTTAAAATAAAAGGTTTTTCTTTATTTTAATATAATTATATAACCAGTCTTAGCATATCTTATCGCCAATAGTGTAAATAGAAAAAAAAAATAAAAAAAAAAATAAAAAAAAAAAACAATCCCATCAAAATGCATATATGTAAACATTAACCTCTTTCGTTAAATATTATCATCTAGCGCAATATAAGCTTGAAAGGGGCTCCATGATGAAAACGCATTCACATATACATGCACATATTTTCTGTTTTTAATAAATTTTTCTTTTAGAATTTTTTTTTATTATATTTTTATACATTTAAAGTAAAATATAGAATACTGTACAAATAGAATACAGTACAAAGGTCAGATTCCAATAAGTTTTCTGTGCTAAATTTTGATAATTCCATAGTAAATGAAATCTCAGTTTATTTTTTCAAAGTCAATTTTAATCAGTTAGACGACAGCACAAGACTTTTTAAAAAAGAAAAAAAAAACAAAAAAAAAAAACAAGAACAGATTCTTAGTAAATGCAGTTAAAAAAACTTATTTACTTCATTCAATTATTTACACGCCCTTTGAGTTGCTTCGAGTTAAATAATCTCGATATTATCGTCCGTGTTTGTATGGATGTTTGCGCGCGCATGACCATTGACTAGAATAATAAATTATCTTACATTTAATGTGACTATGTTTTCAGGTGTCGCTTAGCAAACAGCTGAAACGTCTGTCCCGACGTCTGTCCTCTTGATGCATAATTACCCATAGCTGCGTATACTTTTCATTGCGGTATATCTTGTTCTTGTTCGCTTTCTTTACAATTTCCTTTTTTTCTTCTTTTATTTATTTACTTATTTCTTGTTTCGACATTTGTGTGTAATTGACTTTTAAAAATCGCAAAGGCACGTGTATTAAAACTGAAGCGGTCACGAATTTGATTTACACTGTGATGTATAAATATCAACATTAAGTAATCGAGTATGTATCGATTGACATCCACTACACACGGTCAAGTGTTTGTGAAGCGCATAAATAGTCGGTGAAAATTTCATAAGCTATACGTAGACCTAATCAGATATTGGTGCCTATCATGCCTATGTCCATGATAATTGCGATCTGTATGAACAAGTCATTTAGATTTAATCTCAAATTTTACGTTGAGGCGACGTAATCGCGTGTCACTAAAATTAAGTGCAGAGAATGCATTGACATTAATACAAACATGAGCAAGTAAGAAATTCATATCAAAATCGTCTGGGCCGGCCGAGTCGTGGAGTCTCATCACCGATTTTAATAGTTTATAATACATGATGGGCGTGGTCGTCTGTTTCCATTTTTGCGCTAAACAAGTAAGAACATTATAGTCGAGCAACGCCGACTACAAGTACCCTACATCACATTGTCTAACATTACCTTTCTATGGAATTACTTTTCTGGGTCCACATATTAAAATTTCGACTTTTCTGTCCTATAAAGGATCAATTTTCGTCAAAATCCTTATTAAGATAGGCTCCAAAAAATAGGCCAAGATGGTCCAAATTTAGTACAGCCAACTTTTTTGTCTTACATTACTATTATGATATAATTTTCTTCACGAAGCATTGAAAATTATACCTTTTTGTCGCATGAGCTTCAGTTTTCGTTATATGAGACGAGGTTTAAAAATTGCTCCAGCCGGTCCAAAGTTGAGCATACCAATTGATAGTGCTGAAATACTAGTACTTGGTCACTTTTGTCGAGAAATTTTGAAAATTTGCAATTTTTTTTCATATATTTTTCACTTTTCAGAATAGGGCATTATATGGGGAGTGGTGGACCGATCCGAACCATTTTCAATAGGACGACATTGCACCAAATTTCATCAAAATATCTCAAAAATTGCGACCTGTAGCTTGAACACAAATTTCCACACATGGATGACAGATGGACAGACAATCTTGGACCAATTTAGATTATGATTGTGAATGGATCGGTATAAGAAAAAAAGGTGGGTCTATCTTAAGCCCTTCTGCGTGTTACATACGTACGAACTAACTTAATATACCCTGTACAATAAGTATAGGGTATCAAAATCAACACAATGCGAAATGTTCTTTGCACAAAAACATAAAAAACTAAAGAAAGTAAATTTTGGGTATTTTTATAATAATGAATGGGCGTGTGTTGATTCCGTTTTGAGTAATAAGTAGAAAGTAGGAAAAAAGTGAACAAAGTAAATATGGGCGAGTTTTTCTATTTCTGAACGCGAATGGTAAGGCCTTTCAAAAAATAAATTTGGAAACTTCAGCCGCCTGTCTTTCATAATTTTTGAACACCATCATCCTTCGTTGATCTTAAAATGTTATAGCCGGGTAAGGAGGACTTTTCAATAGCCGACGTCACCATATAAAAGTTTGCCTTTCTTATGAGAAGCTATACGGATCCGAAACATAGAGCTGTGCGATCCAAACTAAGTTTTTTTTTTAATTTTTATGTCACACCACTACTCTAGGACATGTTCCTTCATAAAACGCTAACGATCACATGGCACTGCCCTATGAAGGTTTGCAAAGGTTAGGTTTGTGCTTATAAGGATATGCGCTTATGCGCGTAACCAATGCGCAAAAGGATTTGAAAAAGACAGATTTTTTGTTATAACAAATGATTCAATAATTTTTTTCTAATCCTTTCGTCCGATGCTTGGCTATCTATTTTTGTTTTCAAACAAAGGGCCATTTTTGTAATATTTCGATAAAATTTAGTATCCCCGGAATGTGTTTCGAACAGCCCAGACAAAATAACCTCTGTTTTGAAAAAGTCCTTATGTGAGATAAAAGTTTGAAGTGCTAATGCATTTCGAAAAAAGTCGATGGAAAATAATATTTTGATATATTGGATATTAAAGCATGGATATATCGTTAAGTCCTTGTGGATGTTGCATACCTTCGCGTGAACTTGTGGTATAGAAAAGAGTGACTTGTCATAACACGACTGTCATCAGAAAGTATAAAAAAGTTGATGTCAAATCTTTCTGGATGCTGTACACATTCCCACATCCATCTCGTAAACGTGATGTAACGCACAAAAAATCATTTTTCAATTGCATAACGCATAGTCAATGTCCATTATTGCTGCACCTGTGATAATTTGTTGACACCATCTGCAGACGCCAAAAATAGATTTCGAAGACTTTACAAAAGATATAGGCGTTCTTGATCATTCAAAGTATTTGATTCGTCCTCATCCCAACATTTAGATATGGCATTAGTATAATGAACAGAAGATTTCAGATACTTTTGATATACTTGGACTTGATAAGATATGAGAAATTCGTTCGCAAATTATGCCAAATTTTTTTTTATTAAAATTTTAAGCGCGCTAGGGCCAATAAAACCATGGAGCGATCGTCACGTTATCGTTGATAGTGAATTGTATAAGATCTTGAATCTTAACCTACAAGAAACTTGTATGTAATAATTAATCATACGCATCCGGCAGGGCATAGAGATTTGAGGGCGAGGTAAGTCGCTAATAGGAGGGAAGTGACTTCTTATGTTTGTCTTCTTAAAAAACAACTAAATTTCCTTACGGCTAGTAGTTGGCTAAAAGCTAAGTGTCAGTAGTCCTAGTCTGACAAAGACGCTTTTTCCAATTGCCTACTCTGCTGGAAACGTTTCATCTGTCCGCCGGTCCGCAAAATATAATTCCTCCATTCGCAAAAGAAAGGATCGTTCAACGCAAGGTGTGGAATACTTATGAAACTTGAGTTACTATGTATGGTAGGCGGCGGTAGGCGGCTCTACAATTGTTGATGAAAGATAATTACCCTCAATACAGTTTGACTGTAAGTATTCTATATCGACACTATACAGATGGCTGTTCTCAATTCTGACCCATGCTTAGGCTTCCAATAAGATGCCGTCATGGATAACTGGCAAAAGAGTCGAGTATATGGAACCAATGTCCAAGAAGGCCCATATGAAAGATAGGAAAATGATTTCAAAATTCTATATACGAGTACCACTATTACGTGTAATATACGAAATGCTTTTATACTGAAAGCGTTGAGTTGACACCAGGTGTGGCATCAATATTATGGTTTCCAGAAAGGGAAGCATATATAAGTTGGTCTCAGATGGAAAGCTCGTTGTTTGGATTGAAGCGAATTGAGTACATGATCCTTTGTCAAAATTTTGCTAATGGTCTGTCCCGAAGTTTGTTGTTATCGAGCATAACTGATGCAAATAAGAAATTGAACGGCTTACCAGCTCTTAGTATTGTGCTTGTAAATCTGTAGCCGAAGTATTTGAATCAATCTTTCGACTTTTTTCGAAAAAAAAAAACGAAAGGCGGTTAATGTGCGAATCAATATTTTATGTGCAGTATAAGCTCATTATTTATTTTTTTTTTTTTTTCTAAACACAAGAAAATAAAAAAATTACATTTGCCTGATGGCGAATCTTTGATAGGTGCCGCCTTAAGTTAATATACGGCAATTATTAGGTATTTTGTTAATTATAACCGTCATAGTCGATCAATCGGAACGTTTTTACACTGTATGACTTTAAGAAATATTTTTAACTACTAAGTTTACTAAATTAACTCGTATCTTGCAAAAAGTGTAAGCTAGCAGGCATTATGTTGCCCATTGTTGTATTGAATGCTTAATATCTTTCTTAGGGGTTTTAAGTAAAGAGCTTTTGGATTTAGGAGTGATTGAACGAATGAATGAACGTATGAATGAATGAATGATTGAACGAATGAATGAACGTATGAATGAATGAATGATTGAACGAATGAAATAATGATTAAATGAATGAATGAATGTTTGAATGAATGAACGTATGAATGAATGAATGATTGAACGAATGAAATAATGATTAAATGAATGAATGAATGTTTGAATGAATGAACGTATGAATGAATGAATGATTGAACGAATGAAATAATGATTAAATGAATGAATGAATGTTTGAATGAATGAACGACTGAATGAATGAATGATTGATGGAATGAAATAATGATTAAATGAATGAATGAATGAACGATTGAATGAATGAATGATTGATGGAATGAAATAATGATTAAATGAATGAATGAATGTTTGAATGAATGAACGAATGAATGAATGAATGATTGAACGAATGAATGAACGTATGAATGAATGAATGATTGATGGAATGAAATAATAATTGAATGAATGAATGAATGTTTGAATGAATGCATGATTGAATGAATTAATGAATGAATGAATGAATGAAAGAATGAATGACGGAAGGAATTAATGATAAAGTGGACGATTCCTGTCCATTTTCAAGCGTGATCGTAAAATAAAAGCATACATGTCCCTCTGGAACGGATAGATTAATAATCGATGCCGGTTATATATAATATACAAATTTTTCCGTATATCACGTTTTCAAATATTGCGTAATACATTAATCGAGTTTTGCTGTTTCTTGTAATGAAATTTCTTATTTACGTAAGTTATTTATCAATGAAAAATAAAAAATGCTTTGTAATTGTCGTAAATCATTGAAAACCCCCTTCCTTGCAACACAACAACTAAATTAGTGGTGGATATAAAAAAACAATTGGTAAAAGACGAATATAACCTCGCTAATGCACTCACGCAGATGACATCCAGAATGACTTGGGAGAGATTTATCTTTTAGCATGCCTATCGATTCGTAATAACTTTCTGAATAGGTTTAAGTCTTGCTGGCCGCCTGCTCCCATCTGTCTGTCTGTCCTTGCACGGTCGGCCCATGCTACAGATCGCAATTTCGCGGTATTTTAAAGAAATTTTTTACATTAACATGTTTGAACAATGAGCTCAATTCCAAATGAATCGGGTCGAACTATTGTTAAGGACCCCATTTTGAAAATGTTGTTGTGTGAAAAAAGTTTACAATTTTTAATAAATTGCGATAAAAATTGTTCAGAATGACTTTGACATAACAAGTGAATGTGTCAAATTTTGGATTGGATATCAACTCACCTTCTTTGCCCTCTTCTCCTAGAAACTTTCTTAGAAGGGATAGGTCGTTATGTGGCAATAAAGTCTCACCTTTAGTACTTTATGAGAAAAAATAATGGAGTGATAGATTCCTAAACAAAAAATTTGCTTCAAAACAAATGACATCTATTTTTACTTCACTAAACTTGGACCAAAACGGTCTATTTTATGGGCTTTCTCTCATTCAAGGATGTTTATGACGAATAAAGCTTTAATTTTTGGATGAAAATAAAGAGATAGGAACAAATTCTCTGACAAAGGAACTAACTGCACTAAATGTGCATCAGGTTGGTGTATCGTTAATTACTTCGTTCCTATTATATGAAAAGTGAGTCATTACCTGAAAAATAATGATGACAATAACAAGTTGATGGATTGTTAGTTAATCCTTTCATACTCTATGAAAAATAAGTCATTATATTACAAAATAATAATGACAGATGAAGAATAATCTCCCACCCCTAGGTAAAGTCTTTTTCCGCAGTTTACGTAACGCATTTGCATGACGTATTATTAGTAATATGGGACTGTAATAGGCGAAGTGACGTAGAGTATTTGACGATCGGTCTGCAGTCACCGGTCATTAGGCATGTAGTTAATTGCAACATTGTTACTAAACTTCAGACATTAACACATTTGCAAGTGATATGCGATCAACGATAGCATATTCACTAGTACGAGCTATTGGGAAAATGACAATGTAAATGACATTCAATGTGAAGTATCTTAAGTATGCACTAGTCATAGTGAAGGCATCAAAACGTGTTATTGGGAATTTCCAAAAGTTTCTTCATTCACTAGTATTTTCTCTTCTATTTTTTATCTACCCTATCCAAGCTTCCAATCTATCCTCGTGGAAGACTTGCTCTTCTTATAGATGAATTTAGATGAATTTAGAAATGTCTTTCGTTCTCCGAGACGTAGCTCAAGTTGTTACATATTGAATGAAAAGTCCAGTATGAGGTGAGTGGGTAGAATGAAGGGAAATAGTTTTCTTATGAGTTTTCTTTTACAGTTTCTATGCATAAATTAAGAGATTAACGATTCTCGTGTTGATATTTTAATCGAAAATTAATTAACACAATTTTTTTTTTTTGGTTTTTTTTTTTTTTTTAATTTAAGCGTGTATTTTGTAATTGAAATTTCACGTATATTGGCATGCAGTGCAATTTGAGAAAACCGGTATTTAAATTTTTCGCCTTTTTTTTTATTTTTATTTTTTTTTTTTTTTGCATTTTGACAATATTTTTTATTTAACTTTTATTTCACGTTTAAAACAACAGTGTATTTCAAGTGATAAATTTTGTGTACAATTTTTGTTGTTGTTTTTTTCGCCCCAATCATACATAAGTATGTGCCTATCGATGTGTTATTGCTCGCAGTCAAGGTTGCTTTACGTTTAGTATTATAATATATATTGTGTTTATACACCGATTGGGTGTTTGCTAATAACCTTTAATAACTTTCAATTGGATTGGCCGAAAACGTTTTAATATTTATGTTTGCTTTTGTTTTTTTTTTTTTTTTTTTGTATGAGTAAGACTTTATGTGGATGGATCGGTTTTCGGTGTGTGTTATATATAAATAAAACTAAGCGTAATTCAGTGAAAAGTGAAGGGAGTAACATATCTTCTCGACTGAATGTCTGAAGGAATATGTTTGAACAAGTTTTTCGTAGGAAATTTCTCGGAAATTTGTCGGAAAAAAAATTTTCCGACGAAAATAATGAACCACAATATGACAACTGATTTATGCTACAATCTTGCCGGCTATCTTCTCTTGCGTTGTGCCAGATTTGTTCCTCTTCGAACGATGCCGTTTGCATGAAGGAAATTTTCTTTTTTTCTTGATATTTTTATTCATAAAAAATATTAAAAGCAAACTCGAGTGTGTTCAAGTTAAGCAATTAAAACGTGGATGGACCTAGAAAAGCAACCTACATTTGCATCCACTTCGAAACAAGTTGCTTTTATGGCAAACCTATACAAGAGCAATTCTCTAACTCTCTAAAGCGAAACAAGCTGTACTTTTAAGATTATTAGGTATTTGCAAAAATTTTGATCACCGAGATCTACAGGTAAAAATGATAAAAAAATGGGACATAATATCGTACATAACGGTTGAACTCGATGATTTTAACCTTCCTCTACATAAAATCACGGTTTTCCATTTAATATTATTGATGTATTCAGCGTACGCCGACGCTAATCATGTAGCGCTCAAAGTTCTTCTTCTTCCAAATTTATTACTTTTGTTGTTTATTTGAAGAAACCCGCTGCCAAAGCCCACGTTCAGAGGCTTATGACGATGCTGCTTCATCATATTCAGATTACCAGTTTTGGGTGACGACAGGAATTGACTGAAACTTTTGGCCACTTGTTGCAAGAGTTGCCCAGGATTCACTGTTGCAGCTCAAATGGGGTGTTCTGCCACACCCAGTGTACTCATCAAACAGGGCGCCTCCACTTGTTCACATCGGTGCAGCATGGCTTGGCTGGCATGCGGATCTGCAAAATTGAAGAAGTCCGAAATGGATCGGTGGATGGATCGCCAACCCAACAAAAGGTCTTTCGACCAAATATCGCCAAAAGTTTCTAAAATGTTGCAGAAAACAATGGAAACTACTTTGATTGATATATATTGTGCCGATTTTCCACAATAAATGCCTTTTTCAAGTGAAAAAATACTCAACATTTTCGCACACACCTAACGTGTGTGGAGACAGCAAATTTCTAAGGCTTTGGTTTCTTCGAAACTTAATCCGCGTATGGGGAGTAGAATGCTAATAAGCATCTAACTTTTTACGAGTTCACAAACGATAATTGTACAGATTCATGAATGAGGTTATGTTGAAAGAAACATATTTGAGACTAGAAATCTAATCGCTCTGTTGATGTGCGTTGAGTATCGTATTTGGTAAATGACTTACAGAATGTAATTCTATGTATTGCCATAGACGTGAGTAAGTGTTCCAGGGAAAGGCCATATTTGCATACTCGGGTCAAAACTGAAGGAAAAGGTTCGAACGATAATTTAGGAAAAAATGCAAATTTTTTCTTGCTAATTATGAGCAAATCTTCGAACCGCCTTAGTGAGATTTTTCTTGCAGTTTTTAAAGTGGAATTTTAAAAATTCCAACTGCAAGTATGTTAAGAGTTTACTGGTTGAGGAGCGACACAATTTCTAACAATTTCAACACAGAAATGATATTAAAGATCCGGAGACTCCTTTGCAACGAAATGAGAAAAAATTAATCGAGCTTTGTATTGATGTCCTTGAATTATCATACATTATGATAGGAGAGCTATAGCCAAAGGCTAGTGATGTCTCACATAAAATCGTGTAATTCCGGAAATGAAAATTTTCATTTGCTAGACCATGTAAACCATAGACAACGAAAAATGTGGTTTTTTTTTTTTTTTGAAGATTTACGCAAACATAAAATAATAAATATTTAATGCTGAAGCAACGAGAACAGAAAAATAACAAATGAGTGAATTTGCAAAATTATAAATTGTAGATATAAAAAAACATTGCAAACACAACAAAATCAATTAAAAAAAAAAAAATTAACCAAAAAATAAATATTAATGTTTTTTGTTTTTGGTTTGCAAAAGAGTAAACAAGCCAGCGGCGTATAACACGATACTTGTCAAACAGGGTACAATATTAGAGCACGGTTTTGATAGAACACGATCGCAAAAAGGTGAATATGTGCCCCGCTGGATTTTTTTTTTTTTTTGTAATTGTTTTTTGCTTTTATTTTATTTAATAAAAGTGGTTTCAACTACAAAAACAGATTATTTTTAATAATAATTATTATTATTATTATTATTTATTATTTTGCGAACATAAATATTTTTTTTTTTTTTTTTTTTTTTTTTAATAAAACTTTGAACTTATTTTTGTCATTTGTTTGTAAAGATATTTAAGTTATCATAAAATTTTGCACCTTAAGATTTGGTTTCGATATAACGCAATCTTCATTGCCTTGATTGTATTGCTTCAAAGTCTTGTTCTTTAATACGGTTTCGACAAAACCTAAAACATGGCATTTGTTATCTTGATTTATATCAAATCTAAGTTTAAATTATATTGTCTTATATTACATTTTACTTTAGCAAGATTAATAAAAAAAAGTTTTGTATAAGACATGGTACGTGATAACGCTGTTATACGAGAGACGCCTGTATACCAAAATTGCTATGAAAATAAAGTGAATTAATATCGAATAGAAATAAGTGCGTATGAAGACAACTTTACCCTTTCTCTTTTTTTTCATATTTTTAAAAGCCTTTTAAGGTCGAGCATGTATGCAACAGGTAGAGTGTAAAACGAGCGAGAGGTGTTTCAAAAAGAAATCTCAATTCGGGGCCAATTTAAGCGGACTTTTCAACGTAAAATTGATGACAGCAAGGCTTGGCTTTTGGTTGTTCTAAGCAAAATATCGTGTTTTCAAAAGTGACGTCACCAGCCGGACAAGAGAGAGGCAGACATTGATTTAGACGCATTTCAATGCCTTCCTTGTAAGTTTTTCACAAAATTAATAAAGCTGCTGTGGCCTAAACTAGAAAATCTTAAGTCATTCGGAAATGTCTTTTATGTAAGTTTATAGAACGTTTCTTTTTTTTCTCTTTTTTTGCTTACTAATGATTTGTTTTTTCTTGTTGTTAATGGATTATGAAACCGGTAAATGTATGAATGTGTTTACATTTTTATTGTGTCACAAATGTTAGGTGCATTCACACGTATCTAAGGATCTTTTCCATTAATTAGCTTACGTACGTATTTTTAAAACCGTATGATATTATTTTTTGTTTTTTTTGTAGATTTACGCGAACATTTCTACATTTAATAGCATGTTATATAGCAATATATATAGAATATATAAAAAACACACATATGGTAACGTAGGCATATATGTATATATAGATATATGCATATGTATGAGTGTATGTCTGATGTATAAATATATATATATATATATATGTGTGTGTGTGTGTATGTGTATGTATGAAACTTACCTTTATTTGTTGCGGGGTGATACGTATATATATATATTTCCTTAAAATTTTGTTAAAGCCCTTAACAAATTGTGTCGGTTTCGTTTTGTTTTTTTCTTTTCGGTGACGTTTTCTTCTTATAATTAATCAAAACTTTTTTCGATGCAGAATAAATTAAAAAGTGCTTTTCGTTGTTAATATGAAGCAATTCGTGGATAAAGAAGGAAAATTTGTAAAAAGAAATAAAATAAAAAGAAATAAAAATTTCCGTTAATTAAAAATCATTGACGTGAATAAATTATTGCATAAATTCCTTTTTTAGTTCATGAAAATCGTTAACACTTAATAATTTGACAAACACAATGAGTGCAGATAAAAAAAAAAAAACAACAACAACAATAAAACAGCTGCCGCTCTTGAAATAGGTAATAGCAGCATCTCTGTCTTCTCTATACGTTTGCGTGTAAATATAAGACGCGAATTAATTACGATAACACTAAATAAATAAATAAATAAAAATAAAAAACAAAAACACACCAAAATCTTTGCATTTGTTTTTTTCAAGACAAAATTTTCTTAAAGGAACACTAGTTTACTTATATTATTAGTTTCTTTTCTTGCGATTTATATACTTTTTGCCCACTAGAAAAGCGACCGTTCTCACTGAAGTCTAACATCCGACTGAAAAATCTGAAAAATACATTTCGCTTTAATGTTTATTTCACATGCGAAACATTATTTTTTCAACATTTCCGACTTTTATTTTGTTGTTGGCAGAAGAAGAACGAAACTTAGTAAGAACTTAATACAACTGTAATCAGTAGTTTAAGTACTTGAATGCACACACTTTGTCCTAAGCCAATATATTTAATTGAAAGAGAAATTTATTATCTTACTTTTCTTGCTTTCTTGCTTTGCAAGTAATATTCTCTCTGTCTGAATGCTCTTAGATTTACGCGCTCTCTTCGTAAATAATTCATTGAATGCAAATAGAAAAGCACATATATTATAACTGTAAGAAAGTGAGTCGTCATGTATGTCATGTATACTTTAAAATTAATTTTATGCAAAAAAAAAATAAAAAAAATTTATCTTCTTTTGATCTCTTGCATAGGTATCGAATATGTTTCAAAATTATCGGCTATGAGCGCATATTTTTCTCGGTTTCGAGCGCTATTAGCTTCCTAATAATTGATTAATGATTGAAAAATGAATTGCTATTGGTTTCTGTGCTTCATAATGTTCCGATGTCTTTAACACTAGCACTATCAAGTATGTCGTTGCGATCCATTTTAATTTTCGATCTTCAATCAATCGGTTATAAAACATATGAATTTTTATTTATATGAAAAGACCTTTAAATGCCTACAATTAACTTAATTTCCTAGCTGGTCCACTTTTCGAGATGCTGATCACATATACCTATTTCTACCAAAAGGGATCATTTTTGGGACCCCTATTTTTGTCGACTTGCCACAGTCGTAAAAATGAAGATAGGAACCTGAAATTTGGCACTTGCTTCCTTATTCATAAATTATAAAAGAGAAAGCTATATTATGGAAGGTCTTACAGTATCTATACAAAAATTAAGAAACTGTTCACGCTCCCCCTATACTATGCATTACCGAAACTTTTTTAACCCAACCTTCTAGATTTTTAAGACTCAAAATATATTAGAGAAGGCATAGTTTAAGGAAGCACTCAAGTCGCTAGCTTATTGCCGTAGCATTATTGCCGCAGTCTAAAGAGGACCAAGTGAAAGTTTACTGCAGACATTACACTTACGGAGAAACGGTCTCACTTCAATGTTCAGGAATATATGTACCTTGCAGGATCTCTCAAACTTTTTTCAGTTGCGAAGCGAATTTCAGAACACACCCATTTTCCGATTTGCATTGGATTTCTTTGACGTTGGGTAGTCTCCAAACTTTGAAAGAATCGTGTGCAGCGAGTATTTCCCATTAAGGGAAGGTTGAGCAATTTGAAGGACTTCCAGGAAATAGTTTCGAAGACTTGAAATGAATTGAGAAACGCATAGTAAAAAATAGTATCACTGTTTACTTTTTAATTTGTGTGCTCTACGAACTTTTCAATTACACGGTTTTGATAAAATATCTTGAAGGGTTAAGATTATTTAAAGTGTGCATAAATACGATATGTCTGTCTTATGGTATCGTGAACAAATATTATTTGCTTTTGCTGCCGGAAACAGGAATGCATAAAAAAGAAAAATGGATCTCTTCGTACAACTACCCATTGATAGCAAAAACGAAAAGAAGGCTAACTTTAAGTTGATGTAATAAGTTTTTGCATTATATTGTTACATGTGCTACCACAGATTAGATATTTTAAGTTACTCCTTGGATATACGAGGTGTGTTCAAAAAAAGGTGACTTTTCAAATTTCGTTGGCTTCTTATGTTGGGACACATGTTTGCAACACATATTGATATTATCAGCCACTTCGTATGTGTAGTTTGTTTTTGATAGGTATAAAGATTAGACGCGCTTTGGGGTGTTTGGTGACTCCAGCTTACTTAAGATATTGGCTGTGGCATTTGGTGGATCTACTTTTAGCAAAAAAAAGACGTTTTATAAGTTGTACCAGCTCTTCACAGAAGGCCGGGAAGACCATGCCCGCCCTGCACGTGCGTCAGCAACCGATGAAAATGTTGAAGCAGTAAAGAAGATTTTTATGGAAAATCGTCGGATTACCACTGGAGAACTTGCTGAAGATGTCGGCATATTGGTTGGCTCATGCTATACAATTTTTTTGAATATTTTGAGCATGAAACCTATGGCAATGAAGTTTGTTCCGAAAATGTTAAATTTTGACCAAAAGAACCGTTGCATGAGGATCGGTCAGGAACTGCTGAACGACGTCAACGACGAATAAGATTTGTCGGAAGGAACATAAAGACCGCATCGCTAAGTTTTGACCAAAAGAACCGTCACATGAGCATCGCTCAGGAACTGCTGAACGACGTCAACGACGCATAAGATTTGTCGGAAGGAACATAAAGACCGCATCGTTAAATTTTGATGAAAAGAACCGTCGCATGAGTATCGCTCAGGAACTGTTGAACGACGTCAACGACGAACAAGATTTGCCGGTTACGGTTGCGACTTGTTCCGGTTCGCAAAATTGAAAGACAAGCGAAAGGACGGACTTTTCTCACGATTAGTAAGCTAAAGACCGCATCGAATATCAAAAAGCGCATATTAGGAGTGTTTCGAGGATTGGAAAAAACTCTGATGCAATATATCTAAAGAGGATTACTGTGAAGCGGACAAAATAGATAGTGATAAGTAAATAAATGTTTTTCGAGAAGAATGCAAACTCAGCTTTTCCTTGAACATTGCTTGTACTTACTTAGAGATGTCGCCGCCAGTATGTCTGTTTTTCTATTTTAATTGTAATTTAAATATGTAATGTGTGCAAGTCCGCAACAATATTATTTTACGGCTATGCGATAGGAAACTTATGCTTACATAGATTGTTACATTTGCATCGTTATCACATGTTTTCAATACGTTCTTTAGTTTCAAAGCACATCCATTAGACAACCGAAAACGTTATGGCTGGGCAGAGACGTGTAAAGTAGCGTACATCACGTCGTCTAATATTTTCAGTGATCTTTGTCATAAAATATCAACAATTACACAATGTCTCCCCATATTTTTAATGGAAATCCTTATGGGAGAAGAGGTACGGAAAATAATTTTGAACTGACGCGATCCAAATTTAGTAATTTAGTTAGTAGCAGTAGTTAAGTTTGTGCGGGTGTATGAAACACCCACAAGGGCCCAAGGTATATGTATTTTTTATTATACCGATCAGTTCAGAACCATTTTTTGAATTAATCCAAGCCTTTCTGTCCGTTGATGTCTGTCCATGTGAATTTGTACTTAATCTTTAGGCCGCCATTTTCAGCTATGAAATTTGGTACGTAAAGGTATTTTAGGTCAAGAAGCCCTAACGGAAGTTGATGGGATTAGATCATATTTTCGACCCACCCGCCACCAGGGGCACAGACAGGCTTAAATCGACGAAAATGATTCTTGAATCTATTAGTTTCAAGTCTCTATGCTGTTGCGTAAAAAAAAAACTAAACTCCGTTACCACAAGTGGTGTGCAGTATCTTAACAAGGGGAGAAAAATGTACGCCACGCCTACTCAAATTCTTGTTATAGTCGACACCATATGTTGTCCAGCTCGTATTAAATTTGTGCAGACATATCCAATGCCCAGTAAGACTTAATGGAGACCCACCTTGTATTACGCAGATTGATTCAAAATCATTTTAATTTCAATTTGTTTCTCGGTCTGTCTATCTATCTGATTTTTACCAACGTATTTTTGTGCTCATGCTATCGCTCTGAGGAAATTTAATGTACTGACGTATATTGGACCAAGGAGGAACGCTGATGAAAGTGGATTGGGTCCAATCTTCTTTGTCTAACGTCTTATTCTCGAAAAGTCGTTATATAATATAATGAATTTTTCAATTTTAAAATATCTTGACAAAAAATGCCAAATGCACTAAATTGGTGTAAAATACTCGGATGCGATATGTCAATCCTCCTTCTCCAAAAAGTAGGCGTTGGTCAAAAGGTCTGTTATTGTTAATCTTTTATAGTTAAAACTGATGGCTAATACTAATTTGATATAAAAGTTAACGGTAAAAATTTGGAGCACGTAAGTCTATTTGTCGAATCATATCAGAGATAAGAGCCCTCGCAAAAAGTGTTTGCACGACAACAAAGTCTAATTTTAAGTATTTACGGTTGAAGAATAAAAAGACTTTTGACAAGAAAATTAAATTTTCTAAATTTAGACCACGTTAACTGGGGCCCCATAAGCGATAAGGGTACCCATGAGAAGAATACTTCATATGGAAAAAAGCAAAGTTAGTGAAGAGCTTGGTTAAGCGAAACGGTCTTTTATCTGTTTAGTTCATAGAAGGTGTTTTAACTCTAAATAGTTTCCAGCTGTACTCCGGAAAACCGGATTTACGTTTCAATCGTTTTTCAATTGTACGTAGATGTTTTGGTACAGCCCATAAAAATCCATCCCCAAGCAAATCTTTAAAAGAATATGGCCTGTGTTGGCTACTGTCACAGTTGACAGTCCAATAACTAGGTTGAGCAGCTAAGCTTAAAGCTGAAAAACAATGTGAACGTAATCTTCGCAGTAAAGAAATGGAAACAATATTTTTTCACTTAAAAAAGCAATTACCAGGTGGTGGTCCCCCTTGACGAAATATAAAAGGCAGTAATCTCTCCACATCATTAATTAAAATTCCCAAATAAGTCAGCAATTTCCGAGACATTTTTACTTCTATATTTTTCTTGCAACTTAGCAGCTGTTTATGTTTTCGAGCCAGTAACTATTGTATTGTATATGTTACATATAATCGTAGGAAAACGTAACTGTTAAATAACATTACGCACGTGCCGCTTTCTGTTAAATAACATTACGAACGCACTGCTTTCTGTTTAATAACATTACGACCATGTCTCTTTCTGTTAAATAACATTACGAACGTGCCGCTTTCTGTTAAATAACATTACGAACGTGCTACTTTCTGTTAAATAACAGCGCCCTCTGTGATACAGAATATAAAAGTAAGTTTTGTAGACAAAATTCCCACAAATAGCAATTAACTTTGACTTCATATGGCAGCTTTTTACAGAAAAGCTTTTTTTGTGGGTATGAGTTAAAGCTTTTTAATAAAAAATTTAAATATTAAAAATAGAATTTTAAGTTTGCATATTTTTATATAATGTGTACGAGTGAACTCCACAAGCTAAACATGTGGTCCTGTGGCGCAATGGATAACGCGTCTGACTACGGATCAGAAGATTCCAGGTTCGACTCCTGGCAGGATCGAGGTGTTTTTTTTAATTCATTTGCAAAAATTTATAATAATATGGAGAAAAGTAATTATCTGCTCACTTACGGTAATTCCATATTATTACCTTATGATTGAATTTTTGTGCATTTTACAAACGGTATTGACTTAATTGAATGAATGTAAATGAAAGCTGGCGGTCAAGTACTTCGCACGCATCTCTCATATATTAAGTGTAAAGATATTTTGGTATTCAATAGCGAAAATTGTCGATATATTAACTTTATCTTTACGTTTGCAACCAGCCGATACCAAAGGACGGTTATATATATATACAAATATTGATTCCAGATTTATACCGACGACTGTTATGTATATACAAATATTGATGATAGATTTTCTTAGATTAATCCCAAGTTTAGTGAACATCAAGTACTTAGAACTGCATTGCAAATTTATGCCAAAGACCTCAAAATGCAAATTTTTAGATTTTTGATTTAAAATTCTGTTTGTAATAAGAATAAAATCGAGTCAGAAAGTTTTCGAATTTGGAAAATTCCAGTTAACCATATTCGTCGCTTTATACTTCGTTTCCTAAGTTATAGTTAGTTTAAAGCGCACAAAATTTTGGTTGAAGGCTCCAAAGTCGCTTTTATGTTACGCTGTATTTCAGCATCAAATTTGAAGAGAGGAACAACAGGCTATGTGCAAGCGAAGAAGCTGGAAAGATTAAAAAAGAAATTCTTATTAGCTTATAATCCAGAGCATATTGTTGGCCAGGTTTGTTCGGCATGATGAGTAGTTTTCTATAGAGCAATTAATTTATCATCCTTAACATAGCTGCTCCTCCAAAGATAGATCATATTCAAGATTCGTTCCATAGCATTTGTAGTTTTCTTTTATTTTATTTTTTTTTTTTCGTTACTTGCGGCGATCGTATCTCAATTGTGTAAATTATTCAATAAATTCTTGTGCCGATGTGAACTCTATGAGTTTTTCACATACACACACTTACACCAATTTTAATAACTACTAACAAATGTATTGAAAATTTACATATTATCAGCTGCTCTGTTAAAGTTCTATTGACGCGAACGTGAATACATTATAAACAAAGGCGGAATAAGCGCAATTCGAAAGAAACATAAAATAAGTGAGGAAATTGTGTTTGGCTGTGGCCGAATCTTTTCTATCCTCTGCTTAAAGACAAGAAATTAAATTCCACACACTCTATACTGTTGAGCATAAGAAATCGAATTTCTTTGCTTTTGAAAACCAGAGTACTCTGGCTTTGTGTTGTACCATGGACCGTCCATGTCCATTGACCAGCAAATCTGTTAGCAATAATTTTCACAATGTTATGTTATTGTAATAGACAGATGGACAGACAGTTATAGTTAAATCGATTTGTTCTGGATATGTACACCTTTTGGGTTTTCTTGAGGTTGCCTGTTGAATGTTGCAAACGTTTGGATAAATTAGATAGACGCCCATTTCTCGATGTTGGACATAACAACGAAGAAAGTTGCATTCGCTTGAAGGCGAATTTTGTGTACTTTCCATTTACACATAAATACCTTGAGTTCAATTACTCAAGTTGTTACAAGCTATTAAAACGCAGTTAAACTTCAATAATTCAACTCATCGTACGGAGGGAGAGATGCGGCTCGTAACCAAGTTTAAAATATTTATAAAAAAAAGTTGTTTGCTTACCACCAAATTTACTCTAAAAATAGTTTATAAGGAATTCAGATATTCAGAGAAAAGTGTGTAAGAATTCCAATGTATGCCAATCAATAAAATGCTTTACCTTAGATGAGCATAAAATTGGGATAAGATAAGATAAGCCGAGATCACGTGTCGTAATTTCTCATATAAAATCCTGTATGTTTATGTATAGCATAATATACCGCTATATTAAATCGAAAATTACAACAACAACACGACTAATTACACACTTTAAAATGCAAGCAGCGCCCGGCAATTTAGTTACATTTCAGCGGTCTTCGTCAACGGCAGCTCATAGGCATTCATTTCTATTGCGTTATTTTGAAAAGAGCTTCAAACGAGTGGAAACAAATTTTTAAATTAAACAAATCATTTTCTTTTGTTTTTTTATAAAAAGAAACAAAAATAATGAATTAGGCAAATAAAAACAGAATTATAACTAAAATTAGATGAACCCGGTGGTGACATTAAAAATTTATTCGCTTAAAGTCATGCTCATAACGCTCGACGTAGAGTTTATTAACATTAACTCATACGCATCTTGAATGTAAATGATCGACTCGCAAAATTCCCGTAAAACAAATTGTCTCGCTTTTTGTCAATATGTCGCGATTGTTTGTGTGCATATTATTTCTGCTAAAAAGCATTTATTTAATCAATTCAAACGATGTTCGTGGAAAAGATATATTTCCGTCTTTAACGAAAAAGAAGCCGCACATTATCTTTATATTGGCTGATGATTTGGTAAGTAATGATATCTCAAGAGTACGCTTTTTCATTGCATCTCTAAATGGTCTTCCTTTTTGCCTATGAAGGATAGGGATCTGAAAGGATCTCCTTGTCCCCTCTTTTCTCTCAATTAGTACTTCACCTGCTGTTTTTAAGCTCGGGTCATACAAGTGGATATGAAAGCTGTAAGTTAGGCTAACGTGGTATTTTCAGTTGGTGACCGCAGGGTAACCCCTCTCCCCAGACCTCTCCCAGCTGTTACGGCCATTTAAACAGGCATTTATGATAAAGATACAAAAATTTTAATAGTAAACCAACAAATTTTAATAGCTAGACAGCCAACAAATACACCAGGAATAGGAAACAAATTCGTAGATGGTAGGCCTCGGTCGCAAGACTATCCTAAAATGAACGTAAAATCGTGTTAGATCCTATTAACAGACAAAATGTAGAAAATTCCTTGCATATCTTAGCCATTAGTGTGAAAGTCTGGATATATAAACGATTCGAGTCAAGGCGAATACTAGTTTCACTTCTCCAGCTCAAGTTGTGCATCGTATCATTTAGGTTCGAAAAACGCATTATGTACATAGCGATCTTTGTTGAGACAGCAGTTAAGCAATAAATGTGCGTCACTGTCACTGGCTTTCCGTATTTTCTTTATATCTCATACTCCTGCTTACAATATTTCTGTGTTAATAACCGTCTGTGCCAATAAGTACAAGTCTATAATAAACGTTTGAGTTTGTTGTTTGCCTATGTCGTAGAACTATGTATGATTTTCTTTAGCTTCTTTAACATGCTGTAGACAGCAGCTCATTGAGAAGAATTTGTTATAGTAAAAAAGGCGCCTAGAGAACTTTGTTTTCAATAATTCATTTCATTTGCCCGTTGTGGGCGAGTGGCGTGCTATTCGGTCTTCTTAGTTAGATCCGCTTTTATAATTTCATAGTGAGTCCAATCTTCACTCCATTCATTAAAGAGAAAAGTAGAGTTTAAATATGTCGTCGGCGCATGTATGCACCAACACACCATTTTAGATCGACCCATTCATTTTGTTATTGTAATTATATCTTATGTGAAATTTCCAATGTGGTGGCCTTCCCAATTAAAGAAACTCTCAAATGGCATCTGCGATAGCATTTGCTGTACCACGAATTGAACGTATTTGGGTAAGACGTTTACGAGATTCAGACTTTATTGATTATTGGTTTTTCCAAAAGACGATCGTTACTTGTCTGATGTTATTCGTCAAGAATGATTTTTGTGGCATATAGTTGCACTGTTACGAAATTGTAAATCCCTGTACAAGAAAAAATTTAAAAGTGACAGCGACATATATGTTAATGCTAGAAAAGTGGAACGAGTTCGTGCCTAATAATGAGCGCTTATAAGAAGCGGCACTTTTTCTGCTCACCTTAAGGCGTAGCGTGGTTGAATTGTCATCATTGGTGAACTACGGATACATTACGATGGCCCAAGCCCAAGTAAGCCTGGGGCATCAGGCTAGCCGAGCAATTAATATTGACGATAAAGTGGCATATTCTTGGCACGTCTATGAGAAGCGGTTCGTTATAAGCTACTTGAACACAATAAAAGCACAGCTTAGGAGCGCCGGCATCGTCAGCTGATATAAATGCAGCGATCGTTACAAGTTAAAAGACCCCAATGTATAAAAAGACGTTATAGGTTGATTTTTCAGCAAAAAAAACATTTGCTTCAGTAATACGAAACTAGTTTAGGGAAAGTTACTAGCGAACAGCTCTTACCACCATCGTAACCACCGCAAATTGTTCGTTCTCATTAGCGCACACTTTAGCCCTTGTGTTACGGTGTGCACAAGGAACGTTTCCATTCTTCCATGCGAATACCCAAAAAATGGACACTTTAATGGATTGTCTCAGAAAACGATTTGAAAAACAGTTATCTTTCAATATTCTGGTAACAAGTCCCTTTTTTTCGTCTATACTTGCAATACTCTTTCACTTGATTTTGATGTTTTCTGAATACAGAAAAAGCGATCTATGTCAACCTTTTCACAACGCGATTATTAGTTAGCTAATCAGTACAATTATTCCAATCGGTCTCAAACTTGATATAAAGCTTGTTATAGAGCTCGAATTTTGACAAAGATTTAGGGTATTTCGTTTTAAAATGTGTAGCGAGTTGTAATAAGCCAGTAGGGTTTGCCGCTATTGAAAGGTGAAGAGAGACTGGAGGATAACTCAAGATATGATATCGAAAAGACTAAGTAACAATGAAACGCTTCAACGCATCTCTTTTTTAGGGTTTTAATGATGTGAGTTTTCGGGGATCTGCTCAAATTCCTACACCGAATATTGATGCCTTGGCATTCTCGGGAATCATATTAAATCGATATTACGTCAATCCAATTTGTACACCTTCAAGAGCCGCCTTAATGACGGGGAAACATCCTATACATACGGGTAAGTCTTTCTTTAGAAACTTTCCTATTTCCTCCTTCCTAACTGAAACATGATTGATTTCCTTATCTACCAGGTATGCAGCATACTGTTTTGTATGGCGCCGAACCGCGAGGTTTACCTTTAACAGAGAAACTTATGCCACAATATTTCAATGATTTAGGGTAAGATAGTTTCCCCAAAACTTCCATCTAACTTGAATTTAATATAAACGTTCCGTGATGTAGATATTCTTCGCACATTGCTGGGAAATGGCATTTGGGTCATTATAAACATGTTTATTCGCCTCTCTATCGGGGCTTTCGGTCTCACGTTGGCTATTGGACGGGACATCATGATTATTTCGATCATACCGCAGTGGAAAGTCAACAATGGGGTTTGGATATAAGAAATGGTTTCTATATTCTTTCTTTACTTCTTTACTGCATGCTAATAATAATAAGCTTGTGATAACTAGGTTTAAATGTTGGTTATGAGTTCCACGGCAAATATACAACGGATCTGGTAACAGAAGAATCTATTAGAGTAATAACAAATCACAATGTGTCCGAGCCTCTTTTTCTTTATGTAGCGCACGCAGCGGTGCATTCAGGAAATCCATATAATCCATTATCGGCGCCTGACGAAACCGTAGCAAAAATGCAACACATTTCGGATTACAATAGAAGAAAATATGCTGGTAAACAAAGATAAGATTATTTTCGCGTATAATAATAAGAAACCTTCCCACAATAGACCATTTCTTCACATTGACATCATATTGTGACAAAACAATAAAATCATAAAACATAAACACCATTAGCTAACATTATTATTATGTCGCATATAATGTGAACGTTCGCTCATTAACCGATTCATTTATTTAACAGCAACAACAACAATAACAATAACGATAAGAAAAATCTTTTCTATTACAGCTATGGTTACAAAAGTAGATGAATCGGTGGGGCGTATAGTGCAACAATTGCAGAAGCAAAAAATGCTTAACGATTCAATTATCATTTTTAGTACAGATAATGGGGGACCAGCAGAAGGTTTTAATTTAAATCATGCATCTAATTGGCCTTTACGGGGAGTAAAAAATACCCTTTGGGAGGGCGGTGTGAGAGGGGCCGGTGCATTGTGGTCACCTCGTTTAAAGAAACCACGTCGCGTAGCTGATCAAATTATGCACATAACAGATTGGCTGCCAACGCTTTTAACAGCCATTAGTGATAATCCAGTTTCGCCGTAAGATCGAAAATAAGTAATAGTTAATCTACTTGGGGAAAAAAGAGAATCTTTTTTAGTCTTACTCACTCTGAAATAGATGGCATCAGTATATGGCGCGCGTTATCTGAAGATGAGCCCTCACCTCGCAAGATTATACTTCACAATATCGACGATATTTGGGGAAGTTCAGCTTTAACTGTGGGTGATTGGAAGCTTCTAAAGGGTACCAATTATCAGGGAGCTTGGGATGGTTGGTATGGTCCGGCCGGCGATCGTGATCCAAGACTCTACGATTACAAAGCTATACGTTTATGTTTGACGGGTCGAGCTTTAGAGGCTTTGAATATGCTGCCCACAATGGCTGATATTATACGCTTACGCTCCCAATCGAATATTAACTGTAACGTGAGAATGCCTTATTTAAAACAGGGCACTAAATGTAACCCCTTACAAGAACCTTGTCTATATAATATTAAGGACGATCCATGCGAGCACTATAGCTTAACTCACAAGTAAGTACATGTTCTACCACAAAGCTGATTTCTGAATCTAAAGAACTTTTCCGTGGTCCTTGACTCGAACTATTGTTAGCCAGCGTTAAAGCCATACGTCTTTTAACGCGTTTCGGTAAATAATTAGTCTCGGACGACTTTATATCATAAGCGTCAAAGTTCAAACCCACTGGGATCGGTATATGTATTACACAGAGTTATAGAAAGCCCTTCCCTTATCTTCGAGTTCTTTCCGTTTCGCCCAAGTTTGCGCTATAACCTTATGTTTGGGCATTTTGACTTTCACTTGAACAGTTTTGCCGCACTTTTTGCGTATCCAATTGTTTCCAAGTATCCAACGACGACGACCTCCAACACCAGATAGACATGGTTATCCCCGAACCGAACAAACATAGCAAATTTAATTGTAAAACCGAAAAGCTAGGCCGCTTTTCAATTTTACACTGAACAAGTTCGCTGAAGGAAGAGAAAATGCGGCAACTATGGAATCAATGCATGATCTTTACTTTGTTTTTTGACCAATTTCACTTTATGCTTACATAACTTACATAATATACTCGTTGAGACTTTCCGACCACTCTTGCGAATAACGAAATTCATAAGCATGACAAGCTACTGCTACGAAGATGAAAATTAAAGTGAATGCGGCGCATAATCCCATTCTTACAATTATATCATGAATTTTTTTACTGGCTAGTGTTGAATTAATAACCCATTCGCAAATTGTTTTAAAGCAGATATTATGAAATAACTGCCCACCAAAATTACTACAACTAACGGACCCAAGAGAGCCCAGCACGTGTCGCGTGATTGTGATACAAAACATATGCTGCAAATGAAAACTGAAGCAAAACATGAATTAACTTACTTGTTGCTTTATAAGAAATTCTCATTACAAGAATTATTCTCCGATTTCGTCCAACTTAGCACTTGTTGCTTTATAATTTTAATTTCGTTTTAGATATCCAAACATATTGGACTCAATATTATTCGAACTTGATTACCTCAATGGCACGGCAGTGCCGCCTTCAAATAAACCGTTAGATCCTCGTGCTGCACCTAATAGATGGAATTACACTTGGACCAATTTCGGCGATTACGATGATGAATTTGAAGAAACTCAAGTTTACATTGGAAAAATTTAATTATACAATAAATGTAAATTTTTTTATAAAACATTTTTATTTGTCATTTCCTTTTTAAATATATATATACATACACATGCCAGGGTCATTTACTTAAATTTATGATTTCCTTTAGGTTTTTTCTTCTTTTTTTGCGCGTCACTTAGAAGGACACTTTTTTCTTTAAATTATATAAAAAAAAAAAAAAAAAATTATATAATTCATTTAAATAATCTTAAAAAATAGAAATTAAAAGAAAACTCGCTAAAAAGACTATTTTTAAAAAAAATATGCCACGCATTTTCATAAAGTGCTAAGAATTTAAATTAATAAGAACGAGAGACGAAAAAGAAAGTCTTTAATTTTAATACAATTACGAGAAATAAACTAGATTACCTAAGAAAAAAAAAAAACAAAAACAAAAAAACAAAAAGAAGAGTCTAGAGAATGGTCGATTGAACTGATGTCACTTTAATTTCACAGTTTTTTAACTGCACCAGAAAATCAACGAACACTAACTAGAAAGTCATATCCGATTTTCTTTGCCGTCATTTCAACGCTTAATAGTGATAGCCACTGCCGTCATTTTCACCGTTTCCACCGCCGCGTCCGAATCCATTGCTACCGGGCTGATCGTAATTGTAACCATTTGAGCCGCCTCCGTTACGACCTCCACCGCCGCCACCACCATTACGATATCCACCTCCATTACGTCCTCCACCGCCATTACCGTTAGAACGACCGCCTGAGTAGCCTTGGCCGTTGCCACCGCCGAAACCGTTTGGCGCACCACTTGAATAACCATTGGAACCTAAATTTTGTCCACCGCCACCGCCACTGCCACCACCACCGCCACCGCCATTGCGACGACCACCGCCATTTCCGCCATTAGGACGTCCACTTGAATAGCCGTTAGCACCTAAGTTTTGCCCATTAGAATAGCCCCCAGCACCCCCAGCACCGCCACCGTCTCCGCCGACGCCATTTTGCTCATAGGAATAGCCATCAGCATCACCACCGAAACCTCCTTGACTGCCATCTCCTTCGTAACGAATCTGAGGACGATAGCCTTCTTGATCAGCTTCGTATTCCACAACCTAAAAGCAAGATCATCATAACGTAAAACAGTTTCAAAAACGAATGCACTTCCGACTTTAACTATCGAATGTCCTTTCTTCTTATTTTCGTTTCTTAAACTAATGGCGAGAATTCTTTTGCCGTTCTGACTTGTCGCACTTTATAACTTAACTGTCGACATACATTGTTTGAAATCGACAGATGGACATTCTATAAGGTTGCTGTTCTAGCAAAAGTTTGGAATGAGTAGAGAAAACAATATCGCTCATAATACTGAGAAATATTGTTTGGAAGAGCTATAAAAATGCAATGCTTGAAGCGTATGATTTCCGCCAAGAGATCAAAATGTAACGCATAGTCAATGTAATGGAAATCCCGTTAGTTTTTTTGTCAAAATTCTTATTCCAAAAACTTGACAATACAAAATTTAATTTTTACGATCAATGTATGCGTTAATTTTTTTTTAAATGCTTACTTGCTTTCTGCCGTCGGGTAGTAAAACATTATATTGACCAGTTGTATAATCACCATCACGCATTTCAGAATGACCGAACGAAAGGCTATTGGGAGCATCCTCAACTTGATAGTTAAATTCATATTTAGCTGGTTCCTAGAAATTACGGAATGAATACACGTAAAGAGAAACTTTGGTTTTTTTTTTTTTTTTTGTTTTGTTTTTAGTTAATTTTAGCATAACCAAAGACCAATTAGAGAAAGCATCCTGAAAGCGTGAATGATGGTGTTACGAAAAAAATTATTGTATGCTTGTTGTTTTACTTTCTTATTGGGTGTTGTAAAGGTCAACTGCCAACGTGTAAAGCTTGTTTGTAATTCTTTTCTATTTAATGTTTTGATTTTCTTTTTTCTGGGTTATTTTGAGTTGGTTGATCATTGAAGTTTTTGTGTTGCGCTGTATAGATTTTAGTTGAGTCTGTGGAAGCGTTAGTTTGTTTCTATATGGTATGGTAATCTTATAGTTGAACTTACATTGTTGTCTTGGTCACCACCATAACCACCGCCACCGTTACCGCCACCACCGGAGCCGCCGCCATAGCCGCCACCTCCACTACCGCCAGATTGACCTGGAGGCAAATATTCCTGGCTCTGACCGTTACCATTTCCATTGCGACCGCCATTACCAGAAGCTGGCGGACCGTAACTATCCGAAGGGCGACCGCCACCCCCACCTGATCCCGGTGCCCCGTAAGTAGAAGAAGGTTTTCCATTGCCATTTGAACCGCCTGAACCTGGCGCTCCGTAAGTGGAAGACGGTCTGCCAAAGCCATTGCCACCGTTGCCGTTTCCGGGAGCACCGTAAGTAGAAGAGGGTCTGCCAGAACCACCATTTCCGCCGCCCGATCCGGGAGCGCCATAGGTGGACGAAGGTCTTCCAGAGCCACCGTTTCCACCTCCTGAACCCGGAGCACCATAAGTAGACGAAGGCCTGCCGGAACCGCCATTACCACCTCCTAAGCCAGGAGCACCGTACATAGATGAAGGTCTGCCTGAACCGCCATTACCGCCCCCTAAACCGGGCGCGCCATACGTAGATGAAGGTCTTCCAGAACCACCATTGCCACCCCCTGAACCGGGAGCACCGTAAGTAGATGAAGGTCTTCCAGGACCACCATTACCGCCTCCTCCATTAGGTGCACCATAAGTTGAAGAGGGCTTGCCAAATCCATTTCCCCCACCACCGGAAGGAGCGCCATAAGTGTCTGAGGGTCTGCCACCTCCATTTCCACCACCGCCTAAGCCAGGAGCACCGTAAGTGCTAGATGGCTTACCAAATCCACCGCCCCCATTCCCGTTACCTCCGCCTGAGCCCGGAGCTCCGTAGGTGCTGGACGGGCCACCACCACCGCCACCGCCACCGCCACCATTTGCTCCAGGAGCACCATAGGTATCCGACGGTGCCAATGGAGAACCACCTCCACTTCCTCCGCCAGCAGAAGGCGGTAAATATGTATTCACTGGTGGCTCTGGACGGGCTAAAACTGTAACCACCAATAATGTCACACAAATAAATTTTAACATTTTTTTGCACTTTTTTTCTATAGTTCTCTGCAACAACTAATGAAAAAACCACGCTTTAACAATCAACAACTTTGTAAGTAAAAATGGTAATAACAGGAACTTGTGGCAAAGGTCCTGTTAAACACAAGCTAACGCGTTACCTCGATACCGTACTGGAGCTTGACTTTTTTTGGAGATGATAAGATGAAAACGAAAATTCTGACTGACGTTTCAATACAAACCGCGCAAATATTTATATGAACGCTAGAGCAGAATCCACACCGCATTCGACGCTGAGCCAAGTTTAGAGAGGATCTGTCGATTGTAAATGATGGTATGATTTTGTTTTAACGTTTTGTACGTATGTTACTTATTAGGAAGCCTTATACTACATATATATATATACACGAACATACTCACATGCACAATTGACATGAAAACAATCACTCGTGCCACATGTTGATGCCACTCTAAAGTCAGCCAGTCAACCAGAGTTTGGCAGTGCAGTTCAGTACAGTTCATCTTTATTTAATCTAAAGTCATTCATGTGCAATCTTCAGAACATATGTGTGAATGAATGTATGTATATAGATAGATGTATGCTTATAAGTATGATGTACACACAGATCAGTACAAAGCACACACAGCATAGCTTAGCTGACATATTGTTATCAAAGAAGTTGTGTGTGCTCTTGTTCCACGTGTTAACGAAAAATAAATAAAAAAATATAAAATAAAAAAAAAAAAAACCGAAAACTGCATATACTCTACATAGATTGCAGTATTCAACACACTTATAAGCTATGATCGGCTCAAATAGAAGAAGCATCTTTGTTCGTTATTACAAGCAGTGATTGTATTATTGTCTAGTTTTGTTTTTAATTTTTATAACGATCTCCTTGATGATTTTCATTGAAAATATTCGTTGTTGCTGTTGTTATTCTTGTTGTTATTGCTGAAGCTTTTGTTGTCATATTTTCAAGAGCCATAAGTTTTATTTTACCAAAGTAGGAGCTATTGACAAATCTGGGAGATTGTTTTGCAAAAAAAAAAAAAAAAAATAATCGTGAAATCTAACTTATATATATACATACATACATATATATATATATATATATGTGTTTACACATACTTATGTATATATGTATATATGCAGACATACCGTCACATTCGCACGTAGGTCTCTTTTTTTCTAATATTAATTAATGCAACCGTTAAAATTATTTTTAGATTTCCATCTCATTAGGCAACCACCGTCAACATTGCGGCTCATTAGATACACACACGTACCATTATTACAATAAGGAGTCATAAGACTTTTACGAGCTTAACTATTTACGTAAATGGAGGGAGGGGAGCCCATACATTGAAACGATAAAATTAAACCTACGTACGCGAATGGATGCAATTCACGATAGATTTTCTGCATATAGTTAAATTTGCTGCTAAAAATTACACTTCAAGAGAAAATGAGTAAAGTTTGCCTCATATAATGACAGACGTCCTTGAGCCATTGTCTTGAAAATTATTTAACAGAAAATTGAATTGAATTTAGAAATCAATAGGTATCACTGGCTGCAAGCATATTCTCAATATTAGTCACTTTTATCTTAGCTTTTGATGTTTAAAGTAAGAGGCGTCCAAGAAATACATTTTTATGGGTAAATGGCAAGGACGTTAGGATAAGCTCACGAAGAAAGAAATTGTACAGAATAAGACGGAACATAGGGCATCATCACTGCGAAGTCCGAATTGTATTACAAACGGAGCGGATATGTTATATTCGATCATTAAATACCCTACACCGCCTCGTCTAATACATACGGCACATCATTATAAAATACCAAAAAAGACCGCACACCTACAATACCATAGGAAGCCTTCAACAGCCAAAGAGCTCAAAATATAAATGAACGACAAATTTCGTAGTTTATTTGACAGAGCTTTTGCTTTATCTCTTTCCGTCATAGAAAAAGATATTAAAAATTGTACCTTATTCCCGTAGAATCGTCAATATTTTACTGTACCTATCGAGGTAGGGAAACGAAAAAGATACCTACGTGGTTCAGACTAAAGTAAATTGACATAGCAATTCAAAACTTTGCTGCCGATATTTATCATAAAAGACCAAAAGCCAGACTTTGTCGCCAGATGAAGGCTTACTTTTGAATAAACATTCATATGAAAAGCCGTTCAAAAAAGGGTCCCATGCCATCCAAATATAGAGAAATATTAACAATTCAAAGTATTTTTCGTGCTACGCTTGATGGGCTTTCAAAATAGGATGTTTTATGAGTAGGAATCGTACAAATGGTTCAGCAGATTTTTGTGACATACACTCTGACAAACTTTATATACCTTACTCATAAGTGGGAGTGCGAATTACAAATATAAATATCATCACGTTCGTTGTCTTAATTATTTCCACTATTATACCTACCATCGAAGGACAGGGGCGTATTCACATTGTCAAAAGATATGCAAAACCTAGAAGACGTTATAAACTGTACAGATGTCCCCCGCTTAACACGGTTAATTTGTACCGCGTTGTATCGAAACCGTGACACGTATCACATAGAATAACCTAATTTAAGCTTAGATATAACATGAACCGAAAAACTGTGTACGGTGCTGTACAGAAATCTTATTCGCGTTGCGTCGAAACCGTCTTAGAAGATATCTTGGAATAATGTAAATTAATATAAAGTGCGCAGTGTTATATTGAAACGAAATCGTAAATTGTAAAATATTTTTATTTTTTTTTTTGCACTTCGTTTCGTAAGTTAACTTCAAGTTTCTGTAAAAAAACAAATAAGAACAATAAAATTGGCTAAGACCGAGCATTAGATACCCTACACTACTTCGCCTGATACAGTTATTTACTCGTTTTGCTAATAATATACCGAGACCTACTTATTTATTTTTAAGCAAAGGCATACCTTTCACGAAAGACCGCATATTGCAGGAATTCTTATATGCAATGGTATCCGAAAAATAGACCTACCTGATCCAAATTCGGCACGGTTGATTTCTATGTCGAATGGCCATTATGCACTAATTTTCACCATGAAGTATTAGGGATTACACCTTTTTACTATATAAAGACACAGTTTTCCTAGGAATGGTCATACGGACGGAGGGTTCAAAAATTTTCCCCCAATCGAATCAAATTTTTCATACCATTGTAGAATGTCCAAATACTCTTACAGATGGAGTTTTGTTGAAAAATTTTTTATATTTCCCCTTTTTACCCATAAAACGATTTTTCAAAATAGGTCGTTACATGGAGAGTAGTCGAAAAGGTGGACCAATTCTAACCATTTTCAATAGCGTTAGCCCTTGGCTCGACCTGTAGCTTGAACACAAAGTAACATAGACAGACATCGAACGGACAGATCGACAGACAGGCTTAGATCGATTTAGAAAATGATTTTGAAATGCGTATCTCTCTTAAGCCCTTCTGCGTGTTACATAGGTCCGCGCAAACTTAATATATCCTAAATTGTGTATCACAATTGGTGTAGGGTATAAAAATATGAAATTTAACATTATGACCGACCGCAAATACAAAAATTAAAAATATATTCAAAAAATAATAATTACAATCATAATCTTAATCAAAAGTTACAGTTAATCTGCTCTTTTTTTTGCTCAATGTTGGTTGAAACTCCTCTTATTCACAGTTAAAATAAAAGTAGAAGGAAAACTCCAGTGGAAAACACACAGAATCGATTTTTTGAAATGATGTGGCATTGGAATCGTGCTTTACAAGTACCGCGTTAAGCGAAAAAACCCTACATATCCTTGACCAGAAGAAATTTCCGAATCAAAAAATATCCGCCTGTCCATCTGGAATGCCAAGGGTAAGCATTCTCCTGGTTGCAAAAATCAAGATATCGGTATCGAGCTTGATAAAAATATTGGAAATCTTTCAACGTTGGCTGATACTGAAAATGAGACGAATCGATTAAGTGACACGCCCAGAATGCAACACAAACTGACAACACCTCTGCTTTCAAAAAATGTTTTTTCTTAATTATTCATAGACTACAACAGTAAGCCGAGCACACAGCACCTGCACAAAAATCGGAAAAATCGGACAACTCCTCTCAATAATATGGAACAGTGACGTTTTCACTTGTTTCTTCGATTTGTTCTTAACGCAAAGGTGGTGCATATGGAAAATTCGGACATAGATGACCACAGTTTTCTTACTTATTGACCTTGCATTTATCTTTGCTTAGCGTTTTTTCATTTACTTTTTTTGTTTCTTTTCTTGTGAAGTTTATTATAAGAATGACTACTTTGCTGGCAACTATTTTATTGTTCGGGAAGAACGGCACTACTAGGAAAGAAACCTAGTAACGGAGCAGCTGACCGCGTTCGATAGCAGGATTGTCTTCGACCCACGGCGACTCTATACAATAGTCACGAAATATTCTTCCAAAAGCTCAATCTTCTTGCTTCCACTTAAGTGTAAAAATAAAGAATAACAAGACAATTATATTCGGTCACGACCAGATCTTTATAACCCGTCAGCGTTATTCCTAAAACCAAAAAAAAAAAAAGAAATAAATTCTCATGCTCTCTAATATGGAGCGGGCGCAATTGATTTCTTCTATTTTCAAAATAAAACTTTTTTTCGTATGGGCGGGTGGGTGTCATAGGCGTGTCCTTGGAAAAATTTAAGTCATTTCCAAATTCTTTGGCAAAGTTGTAGGCGTAATTTTCATTTTTGCGAACGCGAGAATGTTTACGTCAGATGCACAGTTGAGCAGACCGACGAACAGACGGACATGTTTAGGTGCATTCCAAATATGAAACTGGCCAAGAACTTATATACTTTACGGA
Organism: Glossina pallidipes; assembly: GCA_000688715.1. Taxonomy (NCBI): domain Eukaryota; kingdom Metazoa; phylum Arthropoda; class Insecta; order Diptera; family Glossinidae; genus Glossina; species Glossina pallidipes. The sequence goes on along the minus strand of KK499869.1, from coordinate 469,486 downwards.
ATTTTTGAAGCATGGTTTTGCGCGTTATAAAGATATCGAAAAAAAATTAAATTTTGATATTGGGTAGGCGTGGTCAATTCGTTCCATTTTGTATGCAGGCACTATAACGTCGCCAACAGAATTTACATTCAAATTGTTGTACAATTATCTGCTGTAGTTGATGAGTAATAAGCAAAAAACCAAGTTTTTATTTCTTTTGAAAAACAGGGAGTTCTCAGTTTATGAGGTGCTGTGGACGTGATTTTCAAGAGATTTGACACATTTTCAGTACCATCCTATGTGCAAGAACTTCCAATGTTTCTACCCGATTTGAAGTTGATAGCCTAATTTTTGCGGCCAGGGAAATGTTTACGACAGACATAATACAGACGGACAGACGGACATGCTTAAATCGATTTAGAATTTGCTGCTGATCAAGAATACATATACTTTGTGACGTCTCTGCTGCTTCCTTCCGGGCACTACAAACTTTTGACGAAATGAATCATCATTCGGTGATGGGTATAGAAAGGAGAGCACCTGGGTGGCTACCACGAGGGCAGTCAATATTGCGTTAGTGGCGTTGCCGAGCCGGAACGCTCCGGAACGTTGTTCCGGTATTTCCTTTTTGGACAGGAACGCGTTCCGGAACTAAAAATGATTTCTGATAACGAGATTTTTTAATAAACGTTAGAAGTCGGGCGAAAATTGGGGGAAATCTCCCCCCCGGCGTCAAATTTGGGACATGAGACCGCACAGAGCGGCCGCCTACCCAGGATCGGCTCTGTCTATATAATTATATATACGCGTTCCGGTAAAAAAAAATTAGCACAACACCACTGGTGAGACGTAACTGTCAAAGAGAACACCTATAATAAACCGAAGAATGTACGATCCGACCAAGTCCATGCAGCCCAATACTGTTGAACTTGTTGAGCTTGCAAAAGTTTTGCAGCAATGGAAGGAACTTACTTCGGGCTCTTAAACACTTGATTACAATTGATAGATTGATAAAATATTTATTTGATTTTTTTATTTTGTTCAACTAACCACACTTTCTTATAAATCTTAAGCATTTCGTATAAACAAAGAAAATTTATTACATAAATCGATAAACAAATCACACAAAAATTCCGTATAACATAATACAACAAATATGCCAAATATATAGTCAACAGATTTGAACAAACACATAAAGTCATTTGCAATTTGAAGAGAGACTTATGTTGGAAGAAAGCTGCAAAGTGAAAACAATAATTTTTTACTTAATAATAAAATGTTCTTCTTTACAAGTTCCCATATACTCACTTGAAAAAATAAAGCTCACGTAGTACACAGTGCCTAGAAGACCATTTGGTGGATTCCAGCGATTTGGAATATCGTTAAAGAGATAAGAAAGCAAACCAAAGCTTTTTCCGTAACTGCAAACAAAAAAAAAAAAAAAGGTTCGAATTTATAAAAATTGCTCTCCTTCCGTTCGGAAATAAAGTTTTATGTCATTATCGCCATTGACATTATGGCAACTTTATGGTGCACCATTTTTGATCTTTTTTTCATGCAAATATTGATATGCTTACGGTCCTACGAGATGGCGCAATATGTTGGGTTATGGAAATCGAAATGCACTTTAAGGTTACCTTAAGAAAAAGATCTATAGTTTTGCTTATAATTCAAATTAAGGGTTAAGAACACTCTTAAAAAACAAGTTAAATTGCGAGAAATCATTCATTACCCGAAACAGTTAACTTGGTTCTGAAATACTATGATTGATTGAGGAAGAAGCCCATTGCATAATCTTAATAAGAAATCTCACAACACGTATGGAAATCCCTTAATAATAACAATAAAAAACGTTATGATTTGCTGGGTAATTCCGAAGAAAGTAGCTGCGTTTTGAAAATGAGCGAAAATTCTGAACGAAAATGCAATTAAGGCGATAAAGTTTCTCACGCTTCTGAAAAGAGTTTGTGATCTCTATGATGGCGATATTTCGCCAGAATCAACAACACGCAAATGGGTTGCTTACTTCCGCTCTCGAACTGTCGAGACATATAGTGCTTTGGTCGACAATTCGTTGATAAGGTTCTTCGTTCTTACAAAAATTGAAAAAGATCGATACGTCTCCCCTAATGAAATCGCTAGGGAAATCAACTTGGACGGAAAAACAATTTTAAAGCGTTCGCTCTAGACTACAAAAAGAAGCTCGATTTGGGCACCGTATTTATAAACAGTGAATTGAATTTTCATCTGCGAATCCCCCCTGAAATGAAACCGAACGTTTGAATCATGAAAAGAGCTCCACATACGACAATAATATACAAAAAAGATTTTAGTTCGAGGCGAACAAAGTTGCGTAACTGGTGGCAAAGAGTAAAATCGCGCTTTGTGTTTAGTGGGTTCCAAACTGGCCGGGGAATGGATTGCTACGTGTTTGTCACGGCAATGACTCAGGACACATACCGCTAATAGGTAAAATTTGAAACAGCTTGACCGAGAAGGTTTAATGTATGTATCGTATGATCCGGCTCTTTACCGTTCGCCTATCATTTGTTTTGCTTTCATTTGAAAAAAGTTATATATAAAAATCACTTCAGGTTTTCGTCCAGAAATCCCACAGATTCTACAAAGATGGTGAAAAGGTTTTTATTCACCAAAAGAAGAAAGATTATCGATCGAAACAATAAATAGAAGGATTAATAAAATGACATTACAGCGGTTCACGACACGAATACTCTACCCCTTCTCACCTATCACAGTTATTCATATAACGACTTGTCAATATAAGGAGTTATATGGAAAGTGGGCGAAAAAATTGCCCGCTCTAACTCAATAGCGTTACTTCTTCGGCTGAAACATTATATTTTAGCGAAATGGTTAAAAAATAACCATCTGTGGTTTGAACACAGGAAATAATTCATAAACATGGAAGGACGGACATCCGACACCCGATAGAAATCTTTTTCAATAGCGTTCGCCCTTGGGAAAAAACATGCGGATGTACAAATCTGCAAGCGTGAACGCAGGAAATAATACATAGATATAGAAGGACGAACAGACAACCGATAGAAATCTTTTTCAATAGCGTTCGTCCTTGGGAACAAACATGCGGAACGCAGGAAATAATACATAAACATAGAAGGACGGACAGACATCCGACAGAAATTATTTTCAATAGTGTTCGTCCTTGGGAACAAACATGCGGATGTTCACATCTGCAGTGTGAACGCAGGAAATAATACATAGACATAGAAGGACGAACAGACAACCGACCGAATTCTTTTTCAATAGCTTTCGTCCTTGGGAACAAACATGCGGATGTACCAAATTTAATCAAAATATCTCAAAATTTGGCGGGCGGGAGGTGTGCCGCTATAGAATTTCTGCTTGTTTTTTTTTTAAATACATATTTAAATAAATAAATTATTCTCATTACAGTTTCTAATTTCACTTACTCGAAATCTTATTACATTTGAGACAGGTAGCGTACACACAATGTACACCATAAATACGGACAAGGAATAAATTCAAAATGTTAATCACATATTCGAACGGATGCTTTCTAAAAATTTGTTTAACTTACGGTGTGTTGAATACCGCTGTACAGCTAACTTGTTGACTTAAATCGCACAAGGCCTTATAATTGTTATTATTTTCTGCTTTCACTTCCACATAAGTCGCATAGATCGACAGACATAGACCAATGAAACAGCATATCCTTAATTTGAAATAAATCATTTCCGAGACCATATCCGCAAACTTGTAAAAGAAACTTTTAACCCGTAAAAGGAGTGAGAAGCAACTAATTGTCGTTGAAAAGATTGCCTAGGCATTGCCAAGAGTAGATTTTTTCATATTGTCGCACTAATAAAAGCTTTCTCCTTTTTGATGATTTCATCGAAATTACATGAGAGTTATCGTGATTAAGATCATGCGCAGTAAGTAAGTCATCTATCAGCCTTCTTTCGTTCGTATAATTCAATTGACACCTGCAGCCAGTCGGAAAAAAGGAAATTCCCACATAAAATTTTGAATTTATTAATATTAGATTTTTGTTGTTTTTTCTGTGTTTTTGTTTTTCCTTTTTTTTTTCTCTGTGTTCGATTATTATCTTCTTATTTGTAGGCAATAAAAGTTAACAAGTGTTGAAATTTTATTTTATGCTTGAATTCTTAAACAAAGGCAAAGCGTTTGCAAGATGTGTGTGCGTGTGTGTGTATTGTGTGTGTGAATGTGTATTTGTGGCTTTTCGGTTTTTATTTCCACTCTTTTCATGCACATACTCAATATAACATAACGGCATGTGTGACACTAATTTTAACACGACACCACCATTACACGATTAGATTATTTTTTGCTTTTGTTTTCTAGATGAACTGTAATAAAAAATACAATAATAATAACAACAACAACATATATATAACCGTGTTAGATGTTAACTTCTGCGGAACAAAAAGGTTATGTCAAAAGCTTACGAGAGAAGCTTAGAAGCTAACTAATCTAACCGTGTGGCAATAAGTTTACTTAGACTTATCTTTCCCTTTTACCTGATTTATGAGATCACGAACTCAAGTGACAATTTACATAAAGCAAACAAAGGGAATCAAATCATATTTTTCTTCAAAATACGTATTTCACTTCTTTTTTCCTTATTTTTTTTTTTCTTTTTTGTTTTCTTAACAAAAGGCTTCTCAATCGCAAAAGTTTAGCAATACAAAAGCCACAAGACTGCAATGAATCAATGGTCTGATTATCCCTACAGAGTGTCTTACATACATATTGTTCCCTTTTAAAAAAAGAGAGAAAAAAAAAAACGGTAAACGGCGCCTATTTTTTAAGTAGCAACACGTCAGATATTTATTTATTTATTTTTTTTTTTTGCTTATGAAAAACTAAGATATCAAAATCTAATAAACTGAAAATTGTGCAAAAAAAAAAAAACAGGCAACGGTTGACAATTATTTTTCAATGATGATACATCACAGACATGTAATTGAATGATAAAATAGTTGTGCTCATCCTAAGAGTGTAACTTCGATACCCCCTCAAGCTAAAATGTTATCGTCGGGCAAAGCCGACTTTAAATGCCTTACATCATCTCATCTAATGTAAATCGCATTTTTTCTCATTTTGGTTATAAAAAGACAAAAATCATAACTCATTCCCATATAAAGGATTACTTTTCATAAGATGCCTCCATATGATAGCTTATCGAAAGCATGAACCGATATGATCCAAATTTAGTAAATTCAGGTGTTTGCGAAAGACTACTTACGGTACAGTTTGTGTTTAATAAACTCACATTTTATTATACTGATTGTGTGCCCGTCTGTCCGTCTGCTGTGTTGTAGTGTTTAACTTACATATTGCAATTTTTGAGATATTTTGCTATAATTTGGTTTTGGGCCAAGGACGAACGCTATTGAAAAATGCTTCGGATCGGAGCACTTTCCATCTGACAGTCAGTGCTTGTGAAAAAAGTCAGAAAGAAAAAAGTTCAATGTTCACTTATACCGCATGGTCTTGATAGCAAGATCGCATTGTAATTTTTGAGGATTACATCGTCATTGAACTTTTGCCCCAATAAGCCGATTTTGTCCCGAAACGAATGCACCATTTTATTAAAGCCACATATTATCCAAATCGAAACCATCTAAGTTTTATAATGACATTTTAAGCCCATGGACCACACCCAAAAGTTATTCTCATGCAGGTGGAAATCTTTTAAGAACATTAAGAACATTAAGAACATTAGCAAGTAGTTTGCAACATTTCATGGAAAATATTTTAATGTTGAAGACCGCTCTGGAGCTCTGTGAAAAGTGTTGGATAAATAAATCCAAAGTTTACTAGGCGAAAATGCAGCACAGGCTCAAAAAGACCTTGAGGAGCAGTTAGGAATAACTCGAGAAGCAATTGCATGGAATGAGACAGATATCGAACGAAAGACAATAGGCTCCTCATGGGCTAATCGAGGGGAACAAATATCGAAGAGTTGATGTCTGAGTATTGTGGGTGATGAAAAGTGTACCTGTCCTGTACGACAACCCTAAGCGAACTCAACTATCGGTTGATCCAGGACAACGCTATCCTGTGCTATGCTACTTTGTGTCTTGTGCTATCATCTGGGGAGTTCTAGCGCACCCCACATATTCTCCAGACCTGGTCACTGCCAATTACTGCTTATTCAGATCGATGCGGCCATGTTTAGCAGGTCAGCCGTTGTTAGAAGTGAAGATGTCTGAAAATGGCGCGATGGCCTGCAGCGCGGCAAGATTGTATTGCGTGGGCTTCAATAAGCTACCCTATAATTGGCATGGGACCATAGATAATGATTGCCCTTGTTTCGATTATTAAGTTTGGCAACAACTATATTTTAAAAAACTTTATCAAAAAAGCAAGCGAACTAATTTACACACCTAGTATATGTATGTGTGCGGAACATATGTACATATAACGCCTTACTTTTAAAAAATTCTTCTCGTCATTGCTGCACAAACATTGCTGAGGTAATCTTTGGATGTAATAGATTGACCGCCTGCCATACACTCATTCCAATGCAAAAAAGTCTTTACAAAGTTTGTATTAGGGCTTTATATGTGGACTAATGTTAGCAATGGTTCATTTTGAATAGCGTTCATCTTTGTGACAAAAGGAGTGGGTGTACCAGACTTTTTATAAAAATATCCCAGAAAATGCTATTTGTAGCACGGACAGACAGACAAACAGGTACAAAGACACAAATAAGCTTAAAGCGATTAAGAACATGATTCCGACTCATAAATAAGTAATAAAAGGTAAGTCCTTCGAGGTGTTACATTAATCCGCGCAATGTTAATATACTCAGTACAACTAGTGATGTAGTGTTGCAGTGGTGTATGTTTATGAAACACGTTCTTCTAAGATTCTAGCTTAGATCAGCTTTTCCACATGTCTTCACACATCGTCAAGTTGTTGTTGTTGTTATCGTTTACTTTCTTCTCACCTTGCTCTCGTATTTAAAGCGCAATACACACGTAAATATATACCAGTGTCTGTGGATATGAGGTGAGAAACGCATAAGTGTTCAAGTTAAAATTGAAATTAACGAATGCAATTATTATTCGTTTCGTATATTTTTATTTATTTGTTTAGTTACTGAAAAACAAAAACATTTGGAATGAAAAAAAAAATGAAAAAAAACAAGAAGAAGAAAAACACACACCATACATTCAATGGATGATTACGGTACTAAAAATGACAGTTTAGAAGGGATTGAGATACTTGACACACATTTAACTTAAAGTTAAATAAGCAAAAATAATGATAGTAAAAAGCATAAGATGAATAAATATTAAAGAAAAAGAAAAAACCGCAACTCCAGCAACTGAACAAGCCAAACATGCATACAATATATAAATATATCTATAACTGTACAGATATAGATATAAATATAATATATACATATATATATACACATATATATGTTCAGGTAACATACAAAACTGAATTTAACAGCGCATGGAGTCAAACGCCAATACAGTAGTGATCATTTACAGTTAGTTGCGCTTAATGTTTTTTGCTCATAGTAATCTTTGTCTAAGATGCAGAAAGAGATTAAGTTAATGCTTAATGCTTAATGATACGTGCTATTAGCATATCGATACTTCGATGTAGTTTTTCATCTATTCATTACATCTACCATTACTGTCTGGTGAGGGTGTATTGAGCTGCGGTATGCGGATATATACAACATACACAAAGCGACTTGATACCCAATCATCTTTTAAGCATATGCAACTATCTGACTATTTGTTGCCTGTCCATGACTTCAAGCTATGGCTCACATGGTGATTTTTGAATCAAAAACGAAATGCCCTCAGTCGGGCCAAGTTTCCAGCAACTCCAGTATAATAATCTTTTCTGAAAAAATTATCCCCATGCAAAAATCTACAATAGATCGTAGTTTGGCGAAGAAGGAAGTAAATAAGAGCAGGTACCATTTTCCAAGCAAGCTCTCATGTCAACAGCTTTACAAAAAATAAGCTTTCAAATATCAATAAAGCATTGTTTTGAGTATTTTTTGATGAAAATTGATATAAAGTAAGTACTTGCCATATAAATTGTTAATGATAGGTACGGACCTTATGAAAGTAAATCTCTATCAGCTTACAAAATATAAATTTTGATTTTTTAACACGAAAATAAGTGTTCAAGTTTTTTTTTTGACGAAAAGCTTTGTTGTAGTTGACCTTGCTAAAGTCTAACATTTGATTGCTATTCTTTCGTATGTCTATTATTTCATATTTCAATAACAATTAGAAACAATAAAAAATAGATGATAGAATAATAAAAATACTTTCAAACACATCTCCTTTATTTCAAAAAGAAAACAATAGATTTAGAAGAAGTCCATGCACTTTCAAGGTAACCTTCGATAAGTACGATCTTAAGTAGTTATTAATTAGTAATCGAATGTCTTGAAAAAAATCCCCAAAATCAAACTATTCACTAAGGCATCGCTTCAAGTGAGAATATGCTTTCGTAATTGACTTTTATTTACCCTGCAAACAATAGAAGTACGTCCATCAATGATGGAATATGGCTTTAGCACTTTATGCTTAGTGCATTTCTAACTATTCGTTCACTTAAGTTTACATACGAATGCATAAAGTTTTCCCTACATATGGCATATTTGATAAAGTGTATGAAAGGTATACGAAGGGACTCATTAAGGTTTCTTCTTTGCGTGGAAACTAATGCACGAGTACCCACACTGGTAGTTACTCCAAAAATTACTTACAAGTCTTGATTGGAAATGTTCAGATTCGTCACATGCAATGTAAGTCCTAACAGTTCATCAGCAAAACTTGACAGAAACAAGGATTTTCGCAATACTTGCTCGTGTATACTATAAACGATGTCGTGCAAAGTTCATTGCAATTAAGCGACTAGGAGACAACGAGTTTCACGAGAACAGTCGTATTCCGAGCAACTGCACTGAAATGGCGCAAGTGTAAGGAATTTTTTGCTATTTGCCTTCGCGTGGCTTAGCAACGTTGTTAATAGTGAAACGTTCCTTTTTGACGATTGATGCGGACTAACAAATCTGATACTAGTTTACAAAGCCCGTGACGAGAAAACACACTGTTTTCCCTTACGACCAAGGACCGTTCATAGCGCCACAATATGGTTGGTAATGACAGTTTACGATTAATGTAAGCTCTGTTAAATGCACCCGAAGAACTCAATTTTCGTGCATACACTTAATATGTGCTCCAAGTCCGTGGAAAGAATCTAATTGATTGCCGTAAGCCCGGGACTTGAAATAACCATGAGAGTTAGAAAATGATGCCTTTAGGTTGGCGCATTAGATGCAGACCAAGCAAACCAAACCTCATCGAATTGTTGTTCTGCGGGGTTTTCAAGCCAGGGTTTTCCTGAAAAGTAAGCATTTACTTTTGTATTAGGTGGAGTACTTAATAGTCGGCATTGATCGACTAAACTGTTTTTAATTGTTTTTTTTATTGACTTTGAGTCATTCTCTAAACCATCCAAACCATCCAAAAATGATATAAATATTTTTATTTTCATAAAAGCATTTTTTATTTTAATTTTTTTTTTTTTTTGTTATTTTTCCCTTTTTCCCTTCTCAAGTCTTTTTATTTTTTTACGTTAACTTTATTACCTTTCAATTGTAAACATTCCGCTGTAAAATTATGAGTAGTAAGCCCCCATAGCCATCTCTCATATTTTACTAACGATGTACTAAGCCGTTGTTTCATACAAATGTAAATTGAAAATATAAATAAATAATAAATGGTAATAAAAATTAAAAAAAAAAAGAGGCGTTCATGGACAATAAATCAATTGTATGACGTAGACATCGCAGGTAACAGGTCAAAACTACTTCTTTTAAAATTGAAATTTGAAACTTTTTCTCGATACTTTTTCTAAATGTCGAGCTTACTGTACAGTCGGGCGCTTTTCGAGAGATTTTTTCCAAAAAAATTTGAAATCGATGCTCCTTTTATACCCTACATCACTTCTGCTGCAGGGCATATTAAGGTTGTATGTAATACCCTGGGGCACTTAAGATAGACGGAAACTTTATTCTGTTCGTCGAATTGGAATCATTCTCTGAATCATTTTCTGAATTGATCTAAGCCTTTTCTATGCGTTTATTGCCTGTCTATGTATTCTTTTGTCCAATCTAGTCGCGATTATTGAGAGATTTTGATGAAATTTGGGACACTGACGTGTTTTGGCCTGAGGGCGAACCCTATTGCAAGTGGCTTGAATCGAACAACTTTTTCTACCACTTTCGCATAAAACTTTCTATTTCCAAAAATTTGGACAATCTTTTACCCCTTTTACCGTATAAGCCTTTCTACGAGAACTGAATCTTTATATAGTAAAGAGGTCTAGTTTTCAATAATTCGTGATGGAAAATAACTGTAGCAAATTTGGACCATTTATGTATATAATATATTGGATTCCATCCCATATAAAGATTCTAATGGACAACAAGGCTTTATATGCCAAAAATGTCGTGTTTTTGCTACCCTAAGATGGAAATGTTTTTTCTTTTTTTTCTTAATATGACCAATCACTCAAGGGTTGTCCTTTATTCGTGCAACACGGTAACGTTTAGAAAGAAGTAACGAAAAGAATAAAAACAGAGAGGTGGCCGTAGCCCAATCAGTAAAAATTACGTCTTCATCGACTGAGAAGTGATTGTAGCTGCGAGCAAAGTAAACTCTACAGCACTGAGATTGAACTGCGCGAACAGTGACAGGAATGGAAAATGGGTTTGTAAAAGTAATTTGATCTTGAACTTAACTGCATCAAATTTGAATCAGATCAGTTTCCCTGGCCTCCATCGCCTACGAAATCATCATAAAGTATAAAGCCTTACATGCCTTGCGGTGGTCAAACACTGTAGTGCCTGAACGATGCTGAACAATAGTCGAATCAAGATTCGATAGTCACTAGACTAAGCTATGAATATGTCCAAAGAACTTGTTTGTCACATACTAAATCAGCATAGATTGAATGTCACGTCTGCTCAAAATGAAACAAAGACACCGACAGAATGACTGCAATAGCAAAATCATATGGATGAAGATCCGATTTGGTGCCACACCCACGATATTCTCCAGATCTAATCTCCACCGATTATCACCAGAATAGGAAAAGTATTTTGGACAAAAGCTGAGATGGCTATCGAAAATGTAGCGTATTTTAAGGGCCCTGACGAATCCTTCTTTAGCAGAAGTCGTGAAAAGTTAAAAATGTTGAACAAATTGCATCGTTCTTGAAGGAGACTACTTCGATGAGTAAAATCGAGTTTGGAAAGACAATATCGTTACTTAGAATGAAAATTTTTCAGATGGCGTATGACGTAAGCTTTGCGCATATACGGGCAATGTGGGATAACAACACTAAGGTAAGTGCACGATTTTTATCAAATTCTCAATCAATATTTTCAACATTTTCTAAATTTTAATTTTTTTTTTTTTTGCGACAGACATGGATGAATCGCTTCAGCATCTTACGCGGACCGAAAATATGTACACGTTGTATGATCTCTAAGGAAAAATTTATTATTTCCACCTTCTTCATCAGCGGCATGTATTTCAAAAAATAAGCCTGTTTTTTAAACTTTAATAATAAATAAATAAAAATCCAATTAAGAAGTAAAATGTGCAGCAAAAATATTAATCACTGTCACTTACTATATCGAGATATTTGATAGTGAATGGAGCACGCTTAATGTCAAAAACAGATTATAACAACAACAACAACAACAACAATAAACACATCTTCTAATTTATATAAGCGTAAGCAACCGGAGTTTCAATGAACTTTAAACACACACACAATTCTGTGTAAAACAAAAAAAAAGAAAAAGAAAACCAAAAACATATACACTGAAGAATGTTGTTCGATTAATAGCCGCACTACTTTAAAAAGTGTTTTTAAAAATATATATTAGAAAAGTTGTACAATTCCAGCATCCGCAACAAATTTCGGACGATAACAATAACAATTTCAATTAAAAAAAAGAATAATTTTCTTCAAACAAAAAACAAAGAAAACGATTTTTTTTGCCCCCTCTATCTATCTGAATGTATTAACTACACCGAACAATTCCTGATATAATATTTTGTCGAAATGCTGAACAGTAAAATGCAGTTTGAAAAGATCGTTGATCCGTTATACGAGTTCTTTAGAGACCACAAAACATTTGTATAAATGTGTATGACACATATGCTTAAACTCACGTGTACATCTTAAATTTGTAATTGCATTCTACATGTTTGTAAACAGCAATAACCTTGTATTACGCAATTTTATGTGAAGCTATCTATCTACACACACGTCGTATCAAATCTATTTGTGACGGTTCTTTTTTTTTTTTTTTTATTCATTCGCTTAAAAACTGAAGCTAACTGAAGTTAACTCCGCGATTCGCTATTAATAAACTATGTACTGCGAGTTTATTTAATTGTCTTTTAACAAATACTGTTACATCTCAACAACGTTTAAATAAATCAATTTAGAATAGAAACATTAAGAAGGTCAGCGCATTGAAAAAGGATAAGATTCGTATCTGTTCATTTCTGCGGAGTAGTATACTAGCGAATTAAAACACAGCACAGATAGATAAATATCTTACAACACTTCGCCTATATCAATACTTTCAATATATCAAAGTTGTACTTCGCTACCATGTAAATGCTTGCTTCTTAAGAGAAACTTTACCTTAACGGGGACTGAACAATTAGCGTTCACACTTGGGCCAAAACACCGTGGTCTTCCGAATTGAACATCTGAAAAATGCTTGGATGGACCTCGGACAGATAGACAAACGGATAAGCTTCTGTGAGATTAGAAAATGATTCAGAGTTGATTTTTGTAATAGAAGATATGTTATGGCTGTCGCATTCATTCGCACTAACTTAATATACCCTCACTATAGGCAGCGTTCGCTATAATGACAGCGAACAAAGTGCGATGCGCGGTTTCTATAGAGTTTTATATTTCTTCCCTTACCAACGGAAGGGCGCTGCAAGAGACAAAATTTGTCTATCAGAAGGACGTAGAAGGAATTATTTAGGGCATGTGCACTCCAGATCATTGCAAAGTGATAAGTTAACTTAGCTTTGCCCGTCTATCGATTACTACACGATTGTACAAACTGAGGAATAAACAAGTAAGAAAGTTGTATTCGGCTTCACTGTGGGCTTCTGCTCTGACCAACATGGCCCATTTTCAATACCAACTTACAATGTTTCTACCAAATTTCAAGTCAATTTTTCCACTAGGAGATTGCCAACAACAAACAACACATAGACGGACAGACATGGTTTAATCAATTCAGAATTTCATGCTGATCAAGAATGTATATACTTTGTACGGTCTGTGAAACTTCCTTATGGATGGTACATATATTATGCACAAAAAAAACAAAATGAGTATACCCCCATCCTTCAATGGTGGGTATAGTAAAGTACAATCTACCGATTTGAGCGAAACGATCCATAGGTACTTTCGGAAATGGGTCATTACTCAACAGTGACCTTTAGTTCGCCATTATTAAAGTTTGTTTCCGGACGAGAAAGTAGAACGTTTGTAAGTTCAAAGTCTACCACATGGTATCACGTAAAACGGTTTTTAGTTTTTTGGGGTAAGTTGCTTGTTCTTGTTCGTTTTTTGGTGTAAGATGCTTGTTCTTGTTTTTTGGTGTAAGATGCTTGTCCTTGTCTTTTTGGGGTAAGACGCTTGTTCTTGTTTATTTTGGTATAAGATGCTTGGTAGCTATGCTACAGTTGATAGCAGAGTTCCACATAAGATCTAATACTAAGAGGGCAAATTTTTAAAAAAGCTTTTTATATCGTTTTGAGAATATATAGATTTTTTTAAACTGGCGAAAAGTGTAACCTTGCAATGAAAAAAACCAAACGGTACAATATTGACTTAAATCTCAAATAATAAACTATTAAGTCGGCAGTTTTTTTGATTAGATGTTTCTTTGTTACCAACCTAATATTATGACGAAATAATAATATTGTGAAACATTTTCTTTTCTTGGCTAACAAAAGTCTCGCTGCTCAAAGCCAAATCTCTTTAGTCAAAAAAGAAATACAATTAAAAGAACTACTTTTCTTTCTTTTTTTTGTCTCATCTTAATAGGCCAACTAACTGTAACACTTACTGCAAAACGTTACTATCTCTGCGAAGCCAAGATATGTATTTTGAATTTAATTCTCAAGACTGCTTGGAAATATATATATATATAGATTTATATATGTGAAAAATCGTATAATGTATGTATTTGTATAGATATATATAAAGTTTAATAACGCCAAAGATGTAAAGTTTTTAAATTTCATATATTAAATATTTAAAAAAAAAAAAATTAAGTTTCATCATTTATATGATTACAAACTTTTTCAAATCAATTGATTATACCATTTCTTTTATGAACGTTCCGCTTTCCCATGTTTCGTCTTAGGAACGAATGATATAAAAATAAATTTTTTATCATAATGGCAACGCCACGTTGTCTATAAAGACAAAAAATCGAAAATTTATTAGAGTCGGCTATTTGTTCGTTAGTAATTTTACGTGTGCTGCGGAAAATTAGCTGCTTTAATTTTTAAGAAAATGTCTTTCTTGAATCGCAATCTCAGTCGAACAATCAAGTGAGTAATATTATGTTTGTTAGCTAGCGGCTCACAAAGAGATTTATAAGTAAAAAAATATTGATTACATAAAAAGCCATAGCGATAATTGTATTAAATTATAAAGGTGTGTGTGCGTATATAAAACATTTTTCTTTTCTTACGTTTTAGAGCGGCCGTACGCGGCAAGCACACATTACCCAAATTGCCGTACGACTATGGTGCTTTGGCTCCAATTATCAGTAAAGATATTTTGGAAGTACATCATGGCAAACATCACCAAACCTATGTTAATAACTTGAATGCAGTGGAAGAGCAAATGACAGAAGCACACAGCAAAAAAGATGTAAATAAAGTGGTTGAACTTTCCAAGAATTATGCTTTCAACTGGGGCGGGCATTTAAATCATTCGATTTATTGGCAAAATCTATCTCCAACCAAATCGGAACCTTCTGCTGACTTGAAGAAAGCCATTGAAGAACAATTTTCCAGTTTCGAACAATTCAAAAAGGATTTGTCTGCTTTGTCAGTCGGTGTTCAGGGCTCCGGTTGGGGTTGGTTGGGCTATAACAAAAAGTCTAAGAAATTACAAATTCTGGCTGTGGGCAATCAAGAACCATTGCAAGCAGTTACTGGTAATTTTTTTTTTTGTTTTTCAAATGCGTATTTTATTCAAATTTTTTTTTTCAATTTCGCAGGTTTGGTGCCATTATTCGCTATCGATGTCTGGGAGCACGCTTACTATTTGCAGTATAAGAATGTACGCGCTAAATATGTTGAGGCAATATGGGATATTGCCAATTGGAAAGACATCTCAGATCGTTATGCTGAAGCTACTTGTAATTAATAGAGGCATACCTTTTATTTGCAATAAGAATTTTGCCTACTTAGAAAAATAATAATACACACCTTAGGAATTTATCCTGTAATACAAACATAAAATGGCTTCTATAACAATTAATTGTTTGTTCTTTTCGGTGGGGATGTCCATATATCCGACTACTGCGCTTTAAGCATTTTATTTTGATTTCTCGGTAGTTTTTCGCTCTGACTTTCTTGTCATTTTTGCTTTTTTTTACCAACATATTGCTTTTGTACTTGTTATCAAAAGCAAAAGGAGATCAAACCCTACGGGCTTATTAATTGGGCATTTTTTTGAATTTTTGTAATTGAGCGACTGAAATGTACTTTAGCGATGGTCAAACGTAACTGTTTATATTTAACTTCCTTTTCAATATGTTTATGGATAGTCAAGGTCATTGCAGCAATTACTTGCAGATGTCGTTCTGGAGTGAAATCAACTTTAGACTCTTAAGATTTCATTCTAAAATCGAGTGAAATTGTTAAGAATTCAAAAGTTAAATATTTAGAGACCAATGAATATTGGATCCATAGAAAATAAGCAAACATATTAACATTTCAGCAAAAAACCTAATAAAACAGAATTACTAAAAACGAAAAATGAGATTATTCAAGGACGAAATGTGTATAATTACATTATAATCAAAAGCTTTAATAATCTCATTAAAGGTCATGTTAAAATTCATTTGGTGAACAAATTTACCGACACAAGACTTTTCCCGAGGCAGAAATAGCGAGAAAGAGAAAGAAGGTGTATTGAAATAACTTTCTTTCCAACCTACTAGAGCACACTTTTAACGGTATAATGCGTAAGATATTTTTATGGTATTTTTTCCAGTGTTCAATTTCTGTGCACCTGGCTACTCTGTAAGAATAATCAAAACAAAAACAACGGCAAACATTTAAACAGCTGTTGTTTATTTGTGAAGTATTTTTTGTATATTTTCCTATATAAAAATGATAAGAAAAAAAAGTTGTGGAAAATTACCCTTTCCAAATTCAGGACCTGCGCGTTGGCTACGGGGATAATAAAAAAAAAAGAAAAGTTAAAAATGACAGCCGATAAACACAATTACTCGCTATAGAAGCAAAGAAAACAAATGCGCATTTTTGATGAATTTTCTAAACTCTAAAGGATTTTCCAGGCTATGCACAGTCAGAACAACGCTGTTCTTTTCTGACTACGGAACGGTTACGGTTATCAACAATACATTACTATAATTTTTCTCATTAATAATAATTACAAAATGAATTACTTTTCCATTGAAAAGTAAAACCAATAGAGAATTTTAATTTGTGTCAAGCAATATTGAATATCAAAAATAAATCGGTTGGTTAATTGTAATATTAAACTAAATATTTAAAATAACAACTTGAACCAATTTTTAATAATAAAAAATTAGAAGAATAATTTTAATTTATTTTAAGTTAATCGTGTGGGCTGTTTTTTCTTATTAAAAAACTTGATAGCAAACACACATTATCCAATTGCGGGTAAGTCTTTCTTTTATTATACTTTTGAAATTCTTATAAGTTTTTGCTTTTTAATTTTTCATATGAGAAAATTTTTCAGCGGTGAAAAATCAATTTTCCTTTGATTTAATGGATGCCCCATCGCACGAACACGACAGCATTTATTTGTCGCTCGTCACGCTTGAGATTTGTTCTAATAAAATTTTATAAATTCCACATGGGATATATGTTCGTCTTAGGCAGGAAACTCAAAAAAAAAAAAGAGGAGCAATTATTAAATTTTGTTTATACGAAAGCAAAACATTATCATTACAGTTTTGTATCATTTTTGTAAGAAAGATGACTAATGTAATGTGAAAAAAGAGAAAAATTGAAAGGATGGCAGAAGTAATATTCGGCTTGAGCCGAAGCTGTTTTTATTTACTGTATAAACGACTTTCGAATATATTAAAATCCATGGTATAGTCAGGATGTAGACTTACTGGCAGTTAAATTTGCTCGACGTAAACGTATAAACAAAAAAAAACAAATGAAAAAATACGCACAGACTCCTATGCATGCATATATGCGCCTACATATGAACTTATATGCCATACTGAAATATGTATATGTCCGTATACGTGTTATACGTAATACCGTTTCTGAAGAAGGAAGATTAATGATGTTTATAAAATTTAATTACATCTTCTGCACTGAAACAAGAAAACGTGTATTTCTAAAGCATTTTGCTTAACTGTTTCTGCTAGGGCATAGGATTTATGTGCGACTTGTACGGAAAAGATATCATGAGCAAATATTTGTCTTTGAAGTGATTTGTGAAATTTCTTTACACTAACCGAACTAACAAGTAGGCAAAGAGCATAAAATTTAAGAATTATTGATTCTTCAGGACATCAAAATCCCTATATCTCTTTCATTCACTCACTTCACAATCTCATATGTACTTTCATCAAATGAATACGTTTTAAATGACCTAACATTTACGCATGTAGTAGATTGCACAACAATTATGCGTGCCTATGTGTCTCCACCATTTGTAAATATAAATAATAAAAGACTTTAATAACTCGTTTGACGCCTCCATCTGTGAATATAAATAATAAAACACTTTAATGCTTCATTTGAAGCAATAATATTCAGGATGTTGCTATTTTTTTGCAAAAAAATAATACTCAGAAGCTTTCCAAAGGGCAAATACATATTCTGCTATATGTTACATTTTGATGCGAGTGATTCATTCGAATGTTAGAACACGCAGAAGAAGTGTTAAAGGTATTGTGGGCGATCATATTTCTAAAAATAATATATCGTAGAAACAAAATGTATTGAATGCGTAGAAATGCTGCCGACTATTTTATTGAAAATTGAATGGAAAAGTAATGGAAAAGCAGCAACCTGCACTCGGCAAAAACAACAATAAGTTGCTTACGTGTTTTGTAATGTTTATATACATTAGAAACTCGAGAAAATTGCAATCCTCCACTAGGGAAAAATTTATTGTTTCATCCCCGTAATCATATATTTCGATTAAGTTACACTATATCTAGTGACGCGCTCAATAGTTTTCAGATACGGAATTATATTCAAAAATTTCCATTGAATGTAAAACGACGTACATACTGTTATCTTTAATAAATAAGAAGATTGTATGCATCTGTGGTCGAATCAATAAGCACCCAAATTTTTATACTCTCTAATGTTAAGTGGGCGTAGATGAGTTTTTCTCTTTTTAGAATAAAGGTGGGAATTTTTATATGATGTATGTGTAGTACTTTATGAGTAACAACCAAAGGACAGGGAAAGCAAAGATGTTCACAATGTTTGTTGCATAAGTACAGGGGCGTTGAAGGCATGTTCTTTGGCCGAATTGGGTCATTTTCATGCAAGTTTGTTGTCAATTTCTCCATTTTTGCGAAGGGAAGAATATTTACCACACATACTACATAGTTGGCCAGATGGACAGATGAACTGGCGGACACGCGTAGGTGCATTCCGAATTCGAAACTGGCCAACTTCACTTTATACGATTTTTGAAACTTGTTTTTGTGCGTTCTAAAGGTTGTGAAAATAATGACATTATTGTACACTATAAAATTGAGTAGGCGTGGCCAGTTTTGTAGAGGTATTTCAGCATCGCTCGTAGAACATACGTTCAGAAAACCAAATTTTTGGTTCGTTTTGAAAAACAGAGCTCATTTCACGAACTACTGCAGGCGTGTCCTTCGACCGATGTGGCCCATTTTCAATACCAATCAGCGAAGAGGTAATGTACACTGTCTCTGTTTTACGCACTCAACAGCGGGGTCGAACGGGGTTTTTTACTCATCATTTTCGTACTTATTGAATGTAACATATGGAATGATTATATTTTGTTGGTGAAAGCTAAAAATTCTCGGATAAGAACAGTCGTGATTGCTGGTGTCCATCATACCTCTTTTTGCTTCCACACTTTATTTCTTTGGTCTAAATAAATTATAATAATAAGAGCAATAGACTGCAATTTAAGGAGAAGGACACTTTTTAAAATTTCTTTTGCTATGTGGGTAAACCGAAAAACCGCTTTATCCTTTTCTTTAATTTAAGGCCATACCGAATAAACTGGACAACCTTCAAAAATGTATTTTAAGAAAAAGGAAGGAGTTTAGTAGGCCGACAGATAAACCCTGCGAGCTGATTTATTTATTTAATGCGATGGATGTAATAATAACCGCCGCTCGATCAGTCCCCTATGTTATCAAAAGTCTATTTATCTACCCTATGGGAGATAAGGGCCTGTGTCTAACTCATATGATGAGTGTGAAAAATAAAGTCAGTAAAGTAGCGACATGACGCTTAGCGTATACATTTTTAAGAGTTGTAATAACAGATTTATGACGTCACGCTAGCTACACCCCCTTCATATTCAAATCTTAAGCTGTTACCTTTAACTAAATACCATTAACATTTACAAAGCCGTTTTGCTCATTCCTGTTGTGTCAATGAATCGATTGGATATTCACGCTAAACATTAAACAAACTTCTAAATATTGCTATGATTCAGTGATAATTTTTAACTTTTATTCTGCTTTAGTTTTATTTTGGCAAACCTACAACCACTTGTGGTACAGGATATATTCAGAATCATAATCGGAATTTCTGTCGGTCCTTCTGTCCACGTAAATTTGCGTTCAAGCTATGGTCGAAATTTAGTAGTGGTAGAGAGTGGTAGAGTGGCGTGTTTTGCTCCAAGAACGAACAATATTGAAAATGGTTCGGATTGCTGCACTTTCTCGACCACATATAACGCCCCTTTCTTAGAAGACGTCACATGGAAAAAACTTGTAATTTTCAAAATTTCTCGGCAAGTAGAAGTATTTCGGCTTTCTAAATTGGTATGAAAACTTTGAGCCGGCTGGCGCAATTTTTGATATCCCTCTCATCTAACGAAAACTGGAGTTCATACGACAAAAAGGTATACATTATAATAGTAATTTAACTTAAAAAAATTAACTGCACCGAATTTGGACCATCTCGGCTAATTTTTTGAATCCTACCCTATGTAAGGATTTCCCGAAAATTGATCTTTTGTAGAGCAGTAAAGTCAAAATATGTGGTGATGAAAATTGACTCATAATAGTAATTTGAGATAAAAAATGATATAAACAGTACCTCAATTTTTGAACCTCTTGGACACAACCTTTCTAACAGAACGCAAGACTTCATTTGGAAAGCGATCCAATATACAGTCCCGTAATTGTAGGTTCCTATAAAAACAGGGTACAATTTTTGTGTTCTATGGCAACAATAAGAGTTGTGTTAGACAATGTGATGTAGGGTATTTAATAGGCCGATTATAATGTCCTCACTTGTATTTAATTTTTTCAAAGCTTTACTGATCTTCAGTTGCTTTTTCAGAAGTCATTGTTCTTGCTTCCGCTATCGGAATCTTGCCTTACCTAAAGGCACTTTTTAGCGTCTTCTTCAGAACTAATTTTATGACTTACATGATGAGCTACAAAATTCTCTTATAGTTGGAAATATTGCTGAAATTGGCGTTTTGTTCATTCATATTGATTGGGATTCGTATTGATAATTGGAATACTGATAAGTACCGCAGCAGCCAAGCAAACTTTCGAATGTATCCACTTGGACACACTTTAAACTTAATAGTTTTTATTTTATTTTTTTTTTTTCCTTAGTAAAAATTGTTATGTTGCTGATGTATGTATTACGGAAACAAACTTACTTCAAAACATTACCAAGCAAAAAGAAAAAGAATCCTTTATCATTAGGGAAGTTGAAGTGAACTTTATGAACGCGTCCCTTAGAAACAAACAAACATTCACTCACTCCCTTTACAGTAGCAATATAATAATAAAGCAGTTACCAAAACCGCAAACCAGTGGTTGCATGCACACATGGCATAAATACATTTTTACTAAATCCTGTAGAGTAGTGCTTCCTTATTTATTTATCTATGAAGCCTTTAGAAAATTATGTTTACAGACAAACTCTCATTATTATAGAAATAGTATACGTTTATGTAGCGAAAATTATAACGAACCTTTCTTACTTTTAAAGATATTCATTTAATATTACTAGCGTCTCAACTGCTAAAAGAATTATTTGCTAAGTAGTAAAAGAAAATATCATCCAAAAAGTAAGGTTATGCAGCAGTTAATAACTCTTTATGCCGTGTCCGAAATACATAGGGCATGAAACAAACGTTTCGCAACCGTATTGCAGTGTAAGGACTTGCCAACTTCACGCACATACTATTCGTTTGTTTGGTTTTCCTTTTTTACGCGATAGAGTGGATCCAATTACCGGAAATTGCATTCAATGACCAAAATGTATGTAATTGCACGTTGAGTGCGTTACTGCAAATGATGTTTATTGGTTTTTAACTAACGCACTTAACGCGCATCAAAATATTGTTTGATTGCTTATCACCTCCTTCTTCTCTCTCCTTGTTAATCCTCCATCACGCATTACCAATGCACGGAGGGATACATTCATTTTGTCAAAACCTTTGCAACCCCCCAAAACGAAGGCTTCAGAATAATGCACATTTTTGATCGGCAATAAATTCTGCATGAATTTAAGAATGTCCATCTGTCCGTCTGTCTAAAGCCTGTTTTAAACATTCTTCTTTTCAAAAAAATGGAAAGTTTTTGCATGTGAGCCAACCACCCAACCATAACGTAAACTGGGAACACCTTCGTGATTCAAAAAGTAAAACAAATGGGCTTTCGCTCACTACTTATAAACCTATAAGTATATAGTAGTTTGAGGTAGTATAAGTAGTTCATCCCTAGCGAATAAACCTATATAAAGATAGACAAGTCGTGCACGCCCAGTCAATTTCATAATACATCAAGATGCGATTGCTTTGTCAACAACATTATAGCGCTCAGAAGACAGCTTGAAAAACCTCATAAAGTATATATGTTTTTGATCAGACTCGAATTCGCAATGCACCTAGGCACGTTTATCTGTTCGTATGTCCATCTGCCCGTTTCCCCAACGGTGCAGAATCTTGCGGTAAACAGAAGTGGAAACATCGCCGAACCGGTTAAAAGACACATCAGTCTAGTGCGACAAAAGTAGATAACATCTTTGCTTTCCTGGTGTTTTGCTCGTTACTCACAAACTACGATAGAGACGCGTTATGTATTATTCTACATAAAAAAAAAAAATCAGCCGCACTCATCTAATATTATAGTAGAGTATGAAAATTTTTTTAGTCTATGAAAACGGTGACGGCTATAAAAGATTCGGTCATTGACTTGCCTGTTTTGTGCTGACAAAAGGCAAAAGTTGATTTCAATCTACTTGAAATTGACAAAGCTTTTTACTATAAATTGGGCGTTCATTCAAAACTTGAAAGCATTTGATTTTTAATATCAATATCAAGCTAATTTTATATCAAACTTTTTCGGTTTTCACGCTGTCGTTGGAGTTTTAACAACCAACCTCAGCATGTTGCTCAATTTAAAAAAAAAAAAAAAAAAGGAAAGAATAAAAAATTTCATCACCAAGCGGTCAAACGTGGCCAACAAATTGAGAATTAGATAGAGAATTAGAATACAGAATAAAGAATTATTATTCTTAAATGGATTATGGGCCTGAAGTGAAATATACAGGCCTAATCCATGTTTTTTTTTTTCTATAAACCAAAAAAAAAAAAAAAAATATATCAAACTTTTTTATATAAAAATAAAAGGTTCTTGAAGCGGCCTTTAATCTTCGCGATATTAAATTGGGAAACTTAAATTGACTAAAACATATATCCTTTCTGATTCCAAGTAAGCACCACATTATTCCAGTAGTGAATTTTTATGTAGTACACATGTGCAGAGGTTAGAAAGAGAAGTTTAAAAGTTGGGCATACTATTGACTGCAACGTAAGGCAATTTTTTGGTAAAACGAAAATTTGTTTGACTAGAATAGTGTGGGGAGAAATGCTTTGCAATACAGTGTTAAGATCGCATTCGCGATTTCAATGGATTAATAGACGACGAAAAGACGTTTAAAATAATTGACCGACGACTTCGTTTTTCGTTTCCCTCTAAATTGTGGTATTTGGCCACAATTAAGGAGAAAATATAAAAGAAAGTTGACCACACAGGAAACGAGTTACATTCGAGCAGAGCGACGCGTTTTTTATAATAAGTTTATTATAGAAAAATATTCAATGCTACAACGCTCGACGTGGGCTAGTGCCACTGTTTCCCTTTGCGCTATGGATTGACGAAATAAATGAACTCCATTAGGGGAGCAAGCGGGCTACGAAATTACACGTTTTCTATGTAATGTTTATAATAATATAAGTAAGAAAGTTATATTCGATTGTGGCTGAATCCACCAGCAATAAAATCTTTGGCCCCCCTTGCTTTCACTTACCGTCATCATAAAGTGAACGGGATAAAATATTTATGTTTCAACTTTTACTTTACTAAAAGATATAGTATCGTAATGTCAACCATAATTAATTTAGAATTAACGCATTTAGCTTTTCGCGCTCTCCTTTCCAAGTCCTTTTATATGATACCCATATCGCTAATATTATTAAAAAAAAAATTAATCCGCCACTGTCGTAACGTCCACCATAATTAACTTAGAACTAACACAATTATCTTTTCGCATTCTATTCTCTAAGCCCTTTTATATGATACCCATATCGCTGGTATCATTAAAAAAAAATTAATCCACGAGATCGCGGTATCTACCATATTCATTTTAGAATTAACCCATTTTTGGGCAGATAATATATTTTCATTCATAGAGGAATTTACAAAATGGTTTTAAATAGACTTTGTTGTTTGTCTTATGGTAAATAAACATATCGCCTCAAGAAAGTGAAAAAAACATAATTTAATCATTTGAAACTTTGTGTGGGCGTGATCAATTTTTCCATTTTTTCACATAAAATAAAAGTGGAAAATTTCAATCTTCCAACTTATATAATTTCTAAATAACGAGCAAAAACACACAACTTTTTGTTAAAGAAAACTGAGTTGCGTTCAGTTTACGCTCCAGTGCGCCCTTCTGCTCTGCCCAATTCAGCCCAACTTCAATACCAGCTTGCCCAATATTTTTACTAAATTTGAAGTGGACACTTTCATTTTTGCGACTAGAAGAGCTCCAACAACGAACACCACACATACACATAGACAGAGAGACAGACATGGCTTAATCAATTCATAATTTCGCGCTGATCAAGAACGTGTGTACTTTGCTGGGTCTCTGAAGCTTCCTTTTGCGTGTTACATATATTATGCAAAAAAAAAAAAAAAACAAAATAAATATATCCCCATTCTTCAGTGGTGGGTATAAACAGCGCAAAGTTCGTCACCATATCGTCACGACCTAGTACGACGTCAGCGATAAGAAATTTGCATTTCCTTTTTTTGCGATGAAACATCAGTTCGTATTTGGGCACAAATGACTAAAAGAGCAAAGTATTAAACTAGAAAACAAAGCTAATTAAATGTTAAGTTTTTCCATTTAACAATAAACACAATTGAAATAATTTTTTTTTAAGCAAATTGCTTCCATAACAAACGAAACTAGTTAAGAGCATTTTAATTGCTTTTAATAACTGGCCTATTGCTGGCCTGCTATTTTATTGTAGCCTTAATCACATTCCATACATAAATGGGTTTTCTTTTAGAATTGGAAAAAGGAGAAGGATATGAAAAACAACTTTTGTTGTTTTGTTTATTTAACAAAAACAATTAGCGTAGATTGGAATTATTTTAACACATCATTCGATATGTCTCCCGTCTGAAACATATAGGCCATTGGCTGTTGACAGATCCCTATGATTTCTGGTTAGCAGCAAACTTCAAACGATGCGTGGTAAAATTTCATAACATTCTGACAATTAGCTTGCATGTTACAGTGGTTTTAGTGAAGCCACTTCTCTTATTTTGGAAGCAGTGGAAAATTGTTGATAAACGTTGCTTTTTGATGAGAAGAAATACCGTTAACAATCAGCTTTGCCTTGACAGATGTGATGACGACTTATCTTATCTATGGAAAAGTGAATGCGTGGGTGGTCTGCTAGTTTTGAACCAAGACATATGGTCACCGTTCGTTGGAATTGGGCAGTTGTTCCAAAAAAAATAGAAAAATGCATCCAAAATTCCTACTGGAAAACCGAAAAAGTTGCTTGAGGCAGACCATCCATCGTTTTGGATGAACATTTATCTATAAGAAAGGCGCGCTCGAAATGGCCGCCGCGGTTGTTCACTTTAGAACAAAAGCAAGACCTTATTCAGGCGAAAAGAAAAGGGGGTTTTCATGCGATATGCGACAATGGATGAAAAATTGAACCGTCATTGCCCTCGAAAGTCAAATCGGCAATCATCCGAGCGACAGTAGGCGGCCAAAGCTGTCCAAAGCGACCGAAAAGGTAAAAGTCGACTGATAAGGTTATGGCGTCCGCGTTTTGGGAAGCGCATCGTATAATATTCATCGACGAAGGGTCAATAATGAATTCTATGTAAAATCGGAATGACGAACTTGTCAAAAATAGCAAGTTAGACCAGAAACCTATTGAGTGATGTGATATCTATTCGTGTTTTTACTCTTCGGATTAATTTTGTTCAATTTTTGCATACCCAACACTGCAGGACAGATATCACTTGTATTTTGATCGATAACATTAGGAGCGAAACATCGAATATCCTATGAGATGGACATGTCGTTGATTATCGTTGAAATTTGGTGTTGCCTGATACCAGTCCGTGGAACACTTGCGATTACAAAACTTGAGATAGAAAGCTGCTCACAGATCTAGTTTGAAAATGGGCGTTACCGACCTCGGCTTACAAAAACTGTAACTTACAATTTATATATCGATCTTGCATTTACTGCAAAAGGAATTTTTACGCTATTTGAAGCTTTAGTGGAAAATTGGCTTTAATTCATCTGCAAGGGTATTGCAGCAATAATCGAAAGATTGCAACTTTCATTCTATAAGAAGTGCTTGTCCAAAAAAAAAGGACTAACTAAAAGTTCAATGTGAAAATGATTCAGTTCGCAAACTTTCACGCTGAGCAATATATTTCACAGAAATAATTTGACGTGACGCCCATCCATGATCTTTCCTCAAGCGAATAAAACTTCCTTCCTTGCTACCGTTCATACGGAATATTATTTATTATTACGAAAGTAAGTTTTCATGAAGTTGGGCACTAATCAGAATTATGTTTCTTGTTTGCTGAGCAAAGAGAAATATCTTTGAACGATGAAAGTTCGCCTCCAATGTTTATGTGTAGGAAAGTATGGCAAATGATAGAAAGTTCCTGTGAGATAATATTTATTTTTGTGAAAGAGAATTGAAAATTTATGATTATTTCGGTTACGTTGTTGAGCAGATGAAAATATTCATCTGCTGTTTCATTTTAATTACTTGAATCGTTCCAAGTAACTATTGCTAGATCTTTGAGACATAGAATAAATTAAAATCAGGGAATCGTATAACAGCATTATGCCATATGTTAATAAATTTAAATAAATATATACTTGTGAAGGTGATATTAAAATTAAATAAATTTAAAGTTAACCTTCAAGTGAACAGCGCATTAACAGCGACCGGAGTAGAAAACACTTATAAAATTTGATGATTAGAAAAAAGAAACAAAGTTTATAAACACATGTACATGAATGCATGCATGTTTGTATGAATATGTGTTTACGTACATATATGTACATATAGTGCGTGTTAAAAGCGTATGAGTCATCGTTAGGACGATTGGTTGATGTTGGATCCGTTTTATGTTTAAACTCATGCGAAGAGTTCAACAAACATCACAAACGTTAAGTGCCGAAAGGTCATTGGAGTCAAATATTTTTTATGATGAGTTTTCAGCTTATGCTTATGCTTCAACAGCTAAAACAGATTTCGAAAAAAACAAGATAAGAAAATTGTGTTCGCTATAATAAGAGTCGTTGATATTCCAGGGAATGTTTATACCATGATCTACACACTTTAAGTTGCACGTCTGTATTTCACTGAAGTCTTTATTTTACCTGGCAATATATTGCGCCAACTTTAAGGTTAAGGTAAATTGCAAATATTTGTTCATTGTGTGCGTTGGTTGTTATGGATCAAATTTCTTATCTAAAGACTAAGTTTTGGAAGTAAGCTGTCCCTGTGCAGGTGACAGAAAAGCAACCAGTCGGGTGGATGCACAGGCCAAGAAGATGTTGAATGGATTAGATCTATCACGTGCAGGTGTCTCGGTTCTACAATCTAATTAAAATCCTCATTCCTCTATGGTTGGGGTCTAAAAGTCATAAAATCTGCTTCTCGCTTATTGAAGAATACGCTGAAGAGTACGCTGCCCAAGGTACATATTTGATATTCCTATGCCTTGTAGCTATTGTTCTTGCTTTTAACTTTGCGTAAAGACGCAATACGAGTGAAAGAACAGGTGCAAGCCAAGCAAGGTTGATTCTACACCACTCCGTTTAATACAATTCTTCATTTCACGTTTTGAGTATCGCGCGAAGATACTCAAAACGTGAACCAACCAACCAACCAACGTGACCACAAGAAAACTGACTGTTTATTTGATTGTTTATCAAGTTCCTTTATAAAAGTCAAAAATGAGGTTTGTTTGCTGTAAACAACTACTTTCGGTGATAATCCTTATGGGCGAAGCAGTTGAAAAGGTAGACCTTAGTCGCTTTATGTCAGCTTATAATTTTGTATCAACTTTCATTACAGGATACTAAAAATTAAACCTTCTTGCTAATGGTTTTTTTTTTGTAATCACGTATCACGAGAGCGGGTCCAAAAAATGCTGTCACCTCTCCAAAAATTTTCCACATTCGTTTACTGTGGCACATACAATGTCCTTGCAAATGTTTTTCATAGAACGGTTTTTTCAAAATTATTATGTTAGGTGGAGAACAGTCGTAAGGATGGGCTGCTCTAACCAATTCTCAATAGGGTTTCTTCTTTGACCAAAGCATGGTATTTTATCACAACATCTTGAAAATTACAAACTATAATTTGAACACAGAAAATAATACAAAAACATAGAAGGACGGAAGGACTGACATACTTGAATCAATTCAGAAAATGATTCTAAATTGATTGGCACAATAGTAGACCTAATCAAGCCTTTCTGACTGTTGAACACATGCGTACAAACTTAATATCATCTTACCATAATTGGCATAGTGGATAGCTACGTTCACTTTAAGCGCGAGTTACACAAAAAACGAGAATATTTTTGCATTTATGTCAAATCTTTAAGTAATTATATGAAACTTTGGACTAATCTCTCCTATAACCTCCTATAAGACTTTGTTACTTTTTTAATGCTGAGCAGGCGGTTGCGAGCGAATTGCGTCGAGATTCAAAATCAACCTGCGACCAGCATTTAAACACCACAATGAATAAATATTAAGCTTTTTATGAAAATTTTTAAGATCTGAGAAATTAACAGACGGTCCCACGAATATTGGCAAATATATGCAGAAAGTCAAATCGATTATCAAGTCTGACGTTTATGTCTCTCTGTAATAAATTGCATCGCCACTCTTCGTTGGCGAGTGTAATATATTTTATTACCATTTGAGAAGAAATCAAAAATAATAGCATACAGTGTCACCACCGCTTTCAACAAACTCATAAAATTGCATTTATGCATTTACGTCTATATCGATGCAAACACTTGAAGGTATACACGCGTAAGCGCAAGTAACAAAGTGTTCAATACCAAGTCATACAATACTCGTTTTGTTGCTTTAAAAGCTTTTTCCGATATGAGACATCACGTACATGAAACGGCAAGGAAGAAAGGACGAAATAGTAAGGTACAAATTATACTAACACACATCTACACGAAGCTCTCAAACATTACAATATTCAAGTTATGTATTTAATTGAGAACAGAAGTAAGAGAAAAGAAAAGAAAAAAAGAAAAAAAGAAAAAAACGTGAAAAAGTCAAAAACATAACTTATACTATCAACCTACACGAACGATGATTCATTCTTTTGGCAATCCATACACATTCGTTCTCATTCTCTGCTTATGTAAAAGAAAACTAAAAAAAGAGAGAGACAGAGAAAGCAAAGAAAAGTCATTTTCTAATATGCATGCAGATGAAGAGTTTTACTATTATTTGCTACTGTGTGGCATCCAATATAGTGCTTTTGATATAAAATACGATTATATTGTCCGCAAGCCGTAATCAACTAAACGTAAATATTATCAAGATGTCAACGTTGTTAAGTTGTTAAGTTAAGTTAAATTAAGGGTTGACTTAAACACAAAGTATTAGTGAGTCTAAGAAATATTGAACTTTCAATAAATCATCTTTCATATGCTTATACGCCGGAAGAATTATCACTGTCTTTATGGTTGAATTAAAGATTTTTCAAATTTTATTTAAGGCTGAGCACTGGCTGAGCACATGCAAGTTGTCTGTTAGACTTTAGAGATCCCATAAAGGATATACGCGTTAAACGACAAGTGTGCGCACTGGAATCAAATTATTTTTTTTTTTTTCTTACAAATACTAATAATAGCTTCACATCTCTAAAATATTATAACATTATCTTCAACATGTTCATATGTACGATCCTGTCTGCAGGGAATGGACGAAATAATATGAACACACTATTCGTTATAGTAACATCTCGTTGCATGATTTTAGTCCAATCGTCTGTGATGAAAACAGCTAAACTCTTTAACGTTCATCGCGCGACGCGGTAATGATGGCAAACACAAAAGATGATAAAACATCGTCGGCGAAGAGAAATAGTAAACGAAACTGAAAGTTAATTAGCAGAGGCTGACGGATATTAAAAGAGGGGTGTGGCCAGATAGCATAAAATTACCGAGATAGAACTCAACGCACGCTTTAGTAACACCTTTCCGATAAATACAGTGCGGCGGAAATCCCATGAATCGAACACTTCCGAAAAGCCTGCAATTAGAAAATCCTTCATAACGGAAGCCAAAAAATGGGCTGCCACGATCATAAAACCCCGACACTTGATAATTGGAAAGATGTGGTATGGTCCGAAGAATCATGGTTCACATTGTTTCCCACAAGTCGTCGGGTATGGAGAATACCAAAAGAAGCCTACGATCCGAACTGCCTGCTCACTACAGTCAAGGCAATGTTTTATCATGATATGCGGCTACAGCGTGCTGTTCAGCTGGTCCTCTCTCGTTCATCTCACTAGCCGGATTACGGCAAATCCTCAATGATAAAGTTTTTACCATGCTTGGAAAGTTGCTGTCAATAATATGCTCCTATATACAGCGAAAAAAGTTCATTATTGGTTTGAGCAGCGTCAGAATATCCTCAAACGTCTTTTCCTACTAGCAAACGGTGGCCTAGTACCAGTGGTGTTGTGCTAATTTTTTTTTATTTTTTTTTTTTTTTACCGGAACGCGTATATATAATTATATAGCCAAGGCCGATCCTGAGTAGGCGGCCGCTCTGTGCGGTCTCATGTCCCAAATTTGACGACGAGGGGGAAATTTCCCCCAATTTTCCCCCGTCTTCTAATGTTTATTATAAATTCTCGTTATCAGAAATCATTTTTAGTTCCGGAACGCGTTCCTGTTCAAAAAGGAAGTACCGGAACGACGTTCCGGAGCGTTCCGGCTCGACAAGACCACTGTCTAGTACTCTGTTAATAAATAAATACAGGTGAAGCGGTCATATTGCTTCTAGGAGCATTTCGCTTTTTGATACGTTCGACTATCAACGACTGCTGGGCAAAAAGTCGCCATTCGGAAGCTGAATTTCGTGTTCGTGGCAATTTGCGATAGTTCGCTTAGATCACAAGCTTCTTGTTATTGCAAAGTATAGCATGTAAAGTGAAACTGAATACAATGAGTTAAAGTCTGTAGCTCCAATGAACTTAAGAACCTAAGTCTAATAAACAAAAAACATTAGCGAATTGTAACCACGTCTTCGTTTGATTTTTCTATGTTGCTCTTAGATACACAAACACTATTGTATTTCTGACGCGCTTTTAAAGCATTTATGAGTCATTTAGTGTTCAACAATTTAGAGAAAGAGAAAAGTAGATGGAAATAAAAATTTTTTCAGTTTATCGAATGTAATTGAACCTTTGCGTGCCTTGTGCAGCTTGAAATTCTCCTAATGATATCCTAGTGTCATAATATGTTTTATGCATAATATGTTCGGTGATATAATTCGACTTTAATGCCGATAAACTAACTTATGTTAACCTTTTAGCTGCAGCACATAAAGTGAACAAATTGTATGCGAATGAAACAAAGCAATGATAAAATATGAACGTTACACTAAAGTGGAATTCAAAAATAAAATGCAAGCAGGCACAAGCTCTTCGACCAATTTATTTCAAAAACACTGACAACC
Source organism: Glossina pallidipes (assembly GCA_000688715.1). Taxonomy (NCBI): domain Eukaryota; kingdom Metazoa; phylum Arthropoda; class Insecta; order Diptera; family Glossinidae; genus Glossina; species Glossina pallidipes. The sequence goes on along the minus strand of KK499869.1, from coordinate 437,639 downwards.
AACATTAAACGTGCATACAATTTAAACTTGGAGTTATGTTCAGGCGAGACCGAACATAACGAACACTTGCTAAGGTAAAAAGAATTTCTGTGCCAGCCATGCCTAAGAAATCTCAATTAGGAACAATTTCAAACCATTTCATTATCAATTAGAAGCTTGCTTTGAATCTTGTCTAACCATAAAAAAGTTGCAATCGAAGTTTTCGCCAGGAAAATATATCACTAAGCTTTAGTATTTCACTGGTGTACATTACGCTCAAAAGAGGAAAATTTTGTCGGACAAGTGTACTGGTTTTAAAGAGCGAGCCCCAACATTCTGTAATTTTTTCTTGTTCTATCTGAAGACTTAACAACCGTTGAGTCAGTTCGCCAACAAGATGCCCTGACTATTTTTTTTTTCGTTTTGTTTAGTACACACATTTCATCAGCTATCTATGGAAAACTCAATTTACATTAGGGCAACGTGGTGCGCGAGAGGGAGCCCTTTCTTTTCTACTACACTTTTTCAAATCCTTTTATCAGACCATGCCAACAATCTCTAGAATTTGACCTCTGCACTACAAAGGCTTAATATATGAGGGTGCAACGACATAGCGTCATTTAGGTACCGCAACAATCCCCATCAGCCTCTGCGAAACTGATTGAACAGCCGTCAGGACAAACCCAGAGCACTGGGAGCGAGCCCTGTTATACCGGCGTTGCTTAGTGCTATTTTGTAAAGTGGCAGCTAACATCTTAGCAAACAGAAAGCGCCCATATCCACCTGACTAGCAGATTAGTGAAGAACCGTAACTACCAAGTCAGTGTTCGCGAGTCCAAATCTCCAGTGCGGTAGAGTTTTCTTTGGTCGTAGCTGTAATGAGTGCTCACTTACCGATTGGCTCACAGACTCACTGCGGCCGTTGCCTCCCGATTTCTTTCTTTTTCTTCTCTTCTTCATTTTGGCGGTCACCATATTACACGAATAGGGGACATCCCCTGGGTGATTGATCATATTAAAAAAAAACAAAAGAAAATGTATGTATGTATATATATATCTTCGATAAAAAATTACTGCTAACATTCCACAGAGTTTTAACGTCCACGAAGAAATATCGACACAACTACTACTGCTTAGGTATTTAGTACTACAGCGAACTGACATGGCCTCAACATTAGTGAATCTAGAGAAAAGAAGGCCTCTGACAAAAGGAGAAACCGCTCCGATATATCCTTTGTCTGTGAAGAAACATCAGAAATCACCTTTTATCCAAAATTACACAATAATTTCGTTCGTTCGCTCATTTCGATATCATCTCTGGGTTTTCGAATATATTAGCACTGAAGAGTTCTTTTCCGCACAATTTCCACTTTCTATCAAAAGTAATGTGAATCAAGCGGTTAGAGAGTCAAACACGGGCGATTTACTCATTAAAATGTTTTATAAAAACATTATCAGCCGATAGAAAGGATTTTTACAGAAAAGGATTTGCTTGGAAACTTCCTGTTTTTAGATTTCAATTTCTTCGATGTCCGTTCCCTAGTAAGGAGACAGAAAATATCTTACAAGAAACGAGCACACTTTGAAAGTTAGACCACTTTTTTTGTAAAGGATTTACATTTGTGCGGAAGTAAGAATGAGTCAACTTTGCATTCGCTACCCAAAAGTGGAGGTACACAAAATCAGTTCTTGTGTTTGCAACGCTCAACGCTTCAAAGACTCATTATTACGCCAGCGTAGTCCTACTCTTGACATCAGTTGGTGCCTCTACTAGGCTTTTGGAGAGCTCAAGGTCGCAAAAATTGAAATAGAAAACTAAAATTTGCCACTCACTCTGAACGATAAGTGAAAATGATTCGTGCATGATCTAAAAGTTGGGAGAAAGTTTCCAGTGTTCAAAAGCTTTTTATACACCTGATCAAGGTAAATAAACGCATCGTCGTAGCTTATCACGTTATCAGAATATGTCACTTCTGATAATTGAGGAATCGCTTAAATCGGGTCGTGAATTCACCCGCAATTACCGTAAACTGATAACTTTTAGTTTTTCGCTTTCTTTAAAGTTTTTTGAAGCCTTTTTCTTTGAAATTTTAACTGTCTTCATAAATTCATTCCTAATAGAATCACTTTGTCAATTACCAAAAGCCCACATGTGAATTTGGTGGACTATGTTTTTTGTTTAGGACCAAATTGTATAAAACTGTCGTTTGAAATTCCATAAGACATTTTATATGCGACACAACGTACAAGAGTCGATATGGGACGTATGGGACTTTCGTTCCATGCTGCATTCGAGCATTGTATAGAAATTAGAAATGGGATTTGGATCAAGCCGAACTTGTAACTTCTTCAGCTTCTTTTTAACTTTTTCTTACCTTACTTTTTACTGTTCGCACTTTGCTAACAGTTCTGCCAAAGAGAGTAAAGGATTATAATTTTAAAAGGAAGAATAGCCGTACATAAGATATCTTTAGTCACTTTGATTACAGGCGGATTTGTTGGTGTATAAATCTTACTTCTCAACCTTGATCTAGCGAAATCTATTACGGGAGCAACCAACTTTGAGAAGGTTAAGTGTAAGCAAAGAGAAAAACATGGTTAAATCAACTTTGAATTATTACTTCATAGATGTTACAAGCATGATGAATAACTTAGTATACCTTCATCCTACAACAGGTATTACAAGAAAATTTATATCCCATATTAACTTATTTTGACCAAAGTGTAATATATTGCCGAAGAGCGATGTGGGAAAGCAAAGAGTGGGGGAAATAGAATGAGATGGTGGTGGTGAGTGAGAAGTGGGGAGAGAGGAAGAGAGACAGAAAGAGATAGTACATATTTATGCATATATGTAGAGGAGAAAACAATGTGTGTTAGAGAAATGTCCTTCTAAGCAATTGAAAATAGTGTACACAAAATTGAAGTTAAGACAGATGACTCATAACTTTGCACTAGCAACGAACGAACATAAAACAATGTTACAACATAGAAAGCTGACGAGTATTATTAAATAGCTATGGATAAAGAAGAGAAGGAGAATAGCGTTATTCAAACGAAGAAGTTATTAAGGCTTCAATACGAATCTTGGACACGCATGGAACAAATTTCTTATTGATAATGGGGGCGTGCCAGTGGCTTTACCATGGCAGAATGGTATTCTGCCTATACTGGTAAGCGAATACTAGAATAGATTGTAAAATCTTGTACTTAGTAGCAGATAGCATTCCGACTAATGCTAAATGTTAAGTTACGTGGGTGTAGGTCTGTGAACTGTGAATAATTGAAGAAAGAATTTCATTCGCCAGAATTTTTAGAGACAACTTTACATTCGCTCGAAATTTTCATCAACATCTAGTTGCGTTACTATACTATATTGCTAAGATAGTCCGAGAAAAGGTATTTTTTGGTATTTGGGTTTCTTCTAAATCTGGTATCTTTCAAAATTACTACCTATTATGGCGGCGAAGAGAATGAAAAAATCAAAAAACTCGTGTACTTTGATGGCAAGTAAAAGTAAAAAAAGCGATAGATTTTTATTGGTTTACTTGTGCTCTTCCCAAATAAATGCACATCGTTTTTTCATACAAACTGTAGGCAAACAAATTAAATTGTCTTGAACGTCTGTCAGTATTTTATAGTTAAAAGAAAAGCAAAAGAGAAAAAAAAAGCAGAGATTAGATTGAATCTCAAAATTTTATTATCTTAACAATATGTCTACTACTTAGAGTTCATTTCATTGTTGTTGGTTTTAAATCAATTGGCTTAAGGGTTGATATTTTTTTTGTTTTCTCCTTCATTAACACTAGAAATACCGAGTAGGTCAAAAACGGTTACAAAGCATGTAATGTGCCTGTAATCACTTTTTGCTCACGTAGTCCACGTAGTTTTCGAGATACCGATGACATATAACTATTTCTACCAAAAAGGACTCATTTTGATCCCTTATTTTTGTCGACTTGCAAACTAAAATTGGGTACAAGAATTCCCTGGTCGATTAAGAATCTATTGGTAAAAAAATGCAAACGACCTCGAAACAGAAGATATTTCGGAAAACCTAGTAGCTAAATACTCATCAAATCTGCATCCTTGTTCCAAAAATGGTGCCGATCGGTTTACTAATACGCCCACAGTTTAATATATAATTGGAATTCCCGTCATAAACTATCAAAAAATACAATTTATTGCCATATAAATCTTTACATGGAAAGCTCTGCGAAAAATAGGCCTATATGGCCCAAAGTACTAGTTTGCATCATACACTACTAAAAAATAAATCATGTTGCTATATTTTATTGTAAGAAGTCTCTAGGTGCTTAACTTGGATACGCTCCCTGAAGGCTTAACCCCAGGGTGCTCAATGGCACACGGAGTGAGGAAACGAACACTCCGGGCCCCGAGGAAAATCTCGAGTTCGAGGTTCGAACCACTCGCTCGAGTGGAGATACGTTTATGGGCGTATCTCTGGTGCGAGCGAGGCACTATCAAAAACCTCTGTCTTCTTTGGGTTAGACACCCGGTTGCTATGCAAATCCACACCGAGCGGCGGCTCTTCCCGCGATTTGGGCCAACCACAGTCACCACTAAATTATTGTAAATATTATGGTAAAATTAGTTTTAGAGAGGGTTTACAAATAAAGATCCCTCTCAAATTTTTCGTTTCACTCCTTTTGAAAACTAAAATGAATACTTTCGTCATAAAATAATAAAAGTGGAAAATCCTTTTTCTTATAATAACTTTTTCAAAATAGATCTTAATATGCAGGACGACCTTAAACCCGATTCGAATCAATTCATTTGCCTTTAGTTCAATTTATGGACATGTATGTCGAAAACAAAATTGAAACGGGACAGAAATGAAACGGAAAACCCAGCAGAAATAGCACATCGTTCAATAAGTTCGCAAGATGGCATATAGATATCGTCATTACTGACGAATTCAACCATAACTTATAAACTAACGGTCAGAGCGTCATTAAATGCTGGCACATTTCGTTTGAAGGTTTGAAGCCCCACGTGAAATGGACTCGCCAATAGCCATCCCACATATTCATGTCATCTTATGAACTTATTGAGTGATGTGCGAATAAAATCAGTTTGGATTGGTTATATATAAAAAAATGCGAATCTATACCATGTCACTCTGGGTGTTGCGTAAGCCCGGACTCGTGGGGTGTAAACAATAGCTTAACTTCTGTTCTCCAATACGTACAAGAATACTACAACTATTTATGTTACGAGATTTTTGCAATAACACTTTGAGATAAAAGGCACCTTTAACAGCGAGTAGCGATTAAATCGATTTAGAATTTTATGGCAAAATTTAAATTTTGTATATCTATTCGGTATATAAATAATATACCGAAATAAAAAAATTTCACTTGAACTTTACTCGTATCAAACAACTTTCGGTTGTATCAAGCATTACACTTTTTTTTATGTCATTTTGTTCACTTTTACGCGACTAATCTTCTGTAAGCGTTGTCTATTCGCCTTTGTATTTCCCTTTGATTTAAAGAATTTCCCGATTTCGCGCGAATATTTTCAATTGCATAAATGTTGCGCGTAAACCAACTCCATGTAATCAGCAAAATTTTTTTTAAGCGAATTCCTTACACGAGCATTTTTTTGGAAATGTGTATATAACTCATAGAGGTATACTCTCTACGGGCGAAATGACACAATTAGCACAAGCTCATCATTAGAAATGCTTTAGAATAGGGAGAGAGAGAAAAAAAAAAGCATTTGCAAACAATTAATCAAAATTATTAGTCAACGCAAGAGCATCATTCCATAAGCAAAAATATAGGCAAGGGGCACTGCTGTTTTGTAAAAGCAAATGCATTAAAACGACTTTAGTAAAAGTGTAGGATGTGAAATTTATTGCCTAAGAAAGAGACAAAAAAGTTTCTTAAAGTATGAAAGGATATCATTATTTATTTATGTGACTGTCAAGCTTAGAAGCCGAAGTCGAAACATAATTACAATGACTGGCCTCATACTAACTTATAGCTTCTGTAACGTACATAAAGCACAGAAAAATTAAATTAACATTTTCTTCCCCCTTTAGTTAAGTAATTTCCGAGTCAATCGTGCGCAATGATGACTGCCGCTTATAAGCTTTACATATAAATGAGAAACTTATTTAGATTTCCGTGCAAAGTGTCATCCAAGTCCTTGAATAGCTTGGAGAATGCAACGGTTAAAATTACCAAGTACCTGTAGATTTTAATACAATTCCTCCAAATGTGGACCATGCCAAGCTAAATAATTAAATGTGAAATAGTCACCATTAAAGGGGTACGGGTACCCTATATACTATAACATGGATAGATAAGACCCTCAAATTGTACAATTTGAGAAACACTTGGACGTGTTATGGGATTGGAAGATTGTATTATAGAACGAAGACTTTCTGGCGCGCCTTTTAAATTAAATACAAGCCGAGTCGGTTTGATTGATACCCTTTTGGTATTTTTCGGAAAAATCCATTATGTCATTACCGTAGAGCTCTGTGTGGCTTCTAGGCGAAAAACTAAACCGAATAATTTTCGCAAGTCCTTCTTAAAGAAGTTATGCTACCATTAAGAAATTTGCGCATGAAACGAAAAGGATAGCAATTGGACGAGTCAAGAGCCAGATAGTTGAGTGATTGTATTACAGTTTCCTAGCTAAGCTCTTTCAAGTTGTGCTCATTTATTAGAAGTGAGCAAAGGTAGGTAAAGGTGATGAAAGACGACGCCTTTTCTGTTGATGATCGAGGTAATAATTCGGTATGCATCACAGGAGAAGAGAATGACTTACGTTCGGACAGATGAAGTCATTCGAATGTACATTTGCAGAGAATTAATTTTGAATGGATAGCATTGAGCAGGTCAAATATTTTGAATCCCATTTGAATCGATCCTTCGACGATATGCACATCACAAGTAACTAATATTTTACTTTTCCTTCCCGATTCCAAAAAAAATCATATTTATATAGTTTTGCTGCCATCCGGTCACCTGCCCTAAATCGCAAAATTTGAAGCCATTATTTTGAAACTGCCCAAGTAGCTAACTAATTATAACAACCAACAATCTTAACTTTCCGGCATATATCCATCAAAGTCAGTCCGGCATATTAAGGGAGCAAAGTAAAAAAAGTATTTTAAAAGAATCTTTAAGATAAAAGGTAGCTTCAGGCTATCGGCTTAAGTTTTAAAAGACTTAAAAGGTAGGAAAACAGTGTCCGTCTCGGAGTGAATTTTGTAAAAATTATTCGTTTATATAAATGTATGACATAAACGAACATTTGCCTTTACTAAAGATCTGTCATAATATATGTCGCCCTATGTTCCGAAAATCGTAACTTATGCGGTTTTTGAGCTAAGGTGAAGTATAAGACTTTTATATACATTTTATTTATTTATTTATTTATTTATTTATTTTTTTTTTTTTGAAATCTGATGAATTTTTAAAACCAAATTATTCTTTACAATGCTTTTCTAATGTCTTTTAAGATTTTAATTTGCCAGTTTATTTCATTGCCTTTAGGAAATTGCTTAAATAGCTTTTTAAAACAAACGCAAGGATCGACACAACTAAAAAGGATCGAACGTCTCGTGAACAAATTTTATTGAGCTTCGCAATGTCCGTAGCGTCAATAAGATGTCGAAATACAAATAATTCCAATAGTTTTTCAAAATTTTAAGTAGAGAGTGCAATTCTAGAAATGTGGCGTACAATGACTTTAGCGATTAGTGCTTTAATAGGATTACTCTGGTTTCCCCAGGATAAAGGGTCCCACATAACGTACACTACATTGCTGCCACTGGCTTGCTCTTGTTCTCTAGTCGCACTTCTTCAACCGCAGCGCCTGCCCTTAAAGCAACCTACCTACAGTATCTTTCCAAAATTCCAAATATTTCCGTTTTGAGGAGCGACATACTAAAATACCATATCTACAAGAGGGTTGGGGGTTAGGGGACATAACCTGACTGCCTACACAAACAAGAACACAAAAAAACATAGAAACCAAATTTGAAAGCCCCCGAACTTTTAGTCGTTTTCGCAAACTTCTTTACTGAGCATTAGCTACATATAGACTCGAGGAAAGAATACGTTTGCGTGATTTTAAGTTTTCTGACTAATTTTTCTTAAAGTTTGAAGAATTTGAAGAAATCTATTAAAAAGTAAGTGCGATTAGATAAATTTTGGATGCCCTGAGTAGTCGAGTAGGTAAGAATCGTGAATACCAGCTTAGTATTCGGAATTCAAAATCCTATTGTATTGTGGCTGCCGTCTTCCTATGATGATTCTGTTGTTTATTGCATAACAAGTAGACATAAAAGCCGAGCGGACGGACTTTCATGCAAGGAGAAATCTTGGAATGTTTTAGTAAACAATAATCGTGAATATGATTTCGTTACATTATCTTACGTTATTTCCACGGACAGACGGACGGAAAGTCAAATATCATTAAATCATATGAGAATGTTACACGCATCAGTATTGTCATGGTGTATGGTATCAAAGAGCATGAGAAATCTAATAAACGGCGTTTTATTGTTCACTCGAGGGAAATATAATTTCCTTCTTATCTCACTATGATCTTATTTATGTTGTGTATGCCTTTCAGCTGGAATTTTTACAATAAGAAAATAATTATTTGTTCGTGTAGTTGATTCCTTGTAAAGTAAATTTTTCTTCATCTCTTTAACAATGAGTCCGTAAAGTAACGCGCCTGCGTTCTAAAGCGTAAAGTGTAAAGTCTACGACTTCCCGGACAATGCTTGTAAAAGCACTTTCAACCCCTAATACTTGATATGAATTTATATATATTCTTACTGTCTGTCATTGTGAATTTTACCCTTACTGTGGGCAGACACTAAACGTTGACGTTCGTATATGACTGCATAAGTGTATTACAAAACATTTCTTTTTTTTTTTTTTTTTTCAAAAAAAAAAAAAAAAAAAATCGATTTTTAAAAATTAAAAAAACGAAAAAAAAATTTAAAAAAAAAAAAAAACAAAAATCTATTATTTAACAAAGCATTTGGGATACAAAGAATTTTTGCTAAAAAATAGGTTTTAAGCCAAAAGAACGAAAAAAAAAATAAAAAACGATTTTGAGGAAAGAAAACTTGAAGAATATGCAAAAGTTGTGAAGAATTTGTATATACATCTGTGCATCAATTTATAGGCGAAATATTAAAGTTTTTCTACGGCCTATAGTATGGAATATGTGCGCATTTGGATATTTAATAATATTTTCTTTGGCTTTAACTACATTTTTAATTATTTTATTAATTTTATTTACGACCAATAAAAAAATTCTATTCGGTTTTTATAATTTACAAAATTCAACTGAAAATATCTCGAACGAAAAAGCGTCTCTTATATTGATAACCAAGAAACCACCAATATTTCAGCAAAGTTTTTAAAGAAATAAATAAATAAGAAACAATTGGTAAAAAAACCTTTATTTCTGTTAACTAAAAAAAAAAAAAAAAAAAATAACTTCATTGAAAATTGAAAATTCATTTATTTTTTCCACAAAATTTACAAAAAAAAAACAATAATATATATGCGGGTAGGTGTAAAATGATGTGTATTGTGTTGGAAGACAAAAGAGAGATTTTTTTTTTTTTGTTTTCTTGGAGAAATTCTCTTTTCTATCAGATTTCATTGCAGAGTCGTTAAAATGAAAAATTTATTAATAAAGGTCAGAAACGTATATATAGATAGAGTCTTGTGTATGCATGTTTGTGTGTGTGAGAGTATGTGTGTGTGCGTGTGTCCTCCTTGTGTACATATGTTTCTTTTGAACATTCGCAAACAATCCAAAGGGATACTGCATCACCCGAACTATTGGCTATGACTAATACAAGTGAATGAAATTGAAATTATCTTTACCTTGGGGTCTTACTTACTAAGCGGAGCAGTATGGACCATTGAAACTAAAATTGAATTTAAAATGAATCAAAAACTTTTGAAATCAAGTGAAATGAAAACAAAACCATAAAGTCTGCCATTTTCATCTTAAAGCGAATTTTGGTATCAAAAATGTTGGTACCGAAAATATTCTATATATATTTTACATCTATATCTGCTTAATAATGTTTTAAAGTAAAAACTTTTTTGCCAGATTTGAGTTTTCTCTGTGAATTTTGAATTTCTTTGGAGATTCCATCCAAGAACATGGATTGACGGAAGACAGACACATATATATTTAAATTGTAAAGCCTACGCTAACATTGTATGACATCTCTGTTGCGAATTTCGGGGTATTGTTAATACAACAAGAGAACCATTTACAACATTTGTCAGACGATGTCTTGCACATCATAAATGCTTTACACTACTTCATCTATATATAATTCTTTCTCTTTGTCATGAAATATCAAAACTAATGCTTTCGCGATATATGGATTAAAAACGATTTCTCATGCGGACTTTTCTGTGGAAAGGTATCTGAAAATTGGACCTGTATAATGTAAACTTTCCCCAGCAAGCTTGTTGCTGTCATATGAACGGAAATTTTTTGTGTAAAAATGTTCATGCAGGTTCATCCCAACCACATTTCCTTAGTACGTCGAAATACTATTTTTCATCGACTTTTTTCTCAATTAACAATTCTTTTAAAATAAGTTATTATAGGTGGAGTGGTTGTAAACACAGTGCGATCCGATGCATTTTTAATAAAGTTCGCTTTTGAATCGAATAATGCATTGAAAATGGCGAAATTGAGATTCAACACAAAAAGCCATGGGCAGACATTGAGCGGACTAACGGACTGACGGACAGACATGCTTAAATCAATTTGAGAAAACGATTTTGATTGCTAATTGCATTGCCTATCTCAAGTTCTTCTAGGTGTTGAACAAGTGACTACTATACTCTATTTTTTATCAAGAGCAATAAAAAAAAACCCTCAAACGACAATTATGTCCGCACCATCTTGAAGCGTTTGCATAACCAGGTCCCTCGCGGTTACATAAAATAGTGAAACGATCGATCTCCAACAGTCAGTACCACATAGGAGAAAGTTTGCCTTTTGCTACCGGTTTTTTAATCCAACCCCCTCTTCCCCCTTAAGTTTTTAAGTCTAATCTGTGGATTTAAGCTAACAAAGAATCTTGATATGTTTCTGTTTTAATCGTTGAAACATTTGGAACATTAATAGGAGTCTGCGATGGAGCAAAGTGAATAACATAAAGTGTGTATGGACATGAGTCTTTGAATCGCTTTCATAGATTTCTAAAAGGATTGTCGATGCATTAGAAAATGATTATAAAAAGACATATTCGTCGTAGGACAGATAAAAAGAACTAATCTATATAATCTGTCTCGTTATCGTGTAAAGGAAAATTAAATAATTGCAGCTAAGAAGTGAATTTTTTATTATCATATAAAAAAAAAGAAAAATGTTATTGCGTTTAAATAAAAAAATTAACTCAAGTGTTAAAAATTAAAAGAGCTTTTATTGTTTGGTGTCACGCGGAAAATTTTCTGTCATTTTGTTGTTTGTTTTTTTTTTATCATTTCTCTGCCCAGGACACTCATACATAGATTTTATGCTCACACGATGAGATGAAATCAAAATTTAATTTTTTTTTTGTAGATTTTTTTGTAAAATTAAAAAATAAACATTAAAAGCAAAATGATTTTTACGTGCGAGAAATATAAACGATTGCGGATTCACTGAGAAATCTCTCTCTTCATTATTCTTTATCATCCGATTCATCTTTACAGGTAATTTTCAACATTTCCTTTTAGTAGTATTTTTTTTCTTTATTGAAGAAAAAGTCTGTCCGTCCTTTATTAATGCTATGATGAGTCATTCAAATAATCTACACGTATACGAATGGAGGAAGAAAACATTTGATTGTTGCTTTTGCTTTTCAATTATTTTTTCTCTGTATGGATTTCATATGCGCAAAGAAAATTTCTTTTTTATCAATTTTTTTTTTTTTTTTTTTTTTTATTACTGCAGTTGTCGATGGAAAAAACTCATTTTATGTCATATGTGGACGTAGATGTTCGGTATAATGAATAGAAATATGCGTCGGACGATTCTAAAATGTTGTACTAGGAATGCTACACTTGAGTGTGTGTTTGTAGTTTTTCGAAAAGAACATTGAAAATACATTATTTTGTTTGAAGACTTTCTCCAACAATATTATAACTCTATCGCTTGAAGATGCCACCCATAGACGCCTTTCGGCCGAAACTGCCAACAATGGCAATTACACCGCACCCGATAAAGAGTGCAACACGGCTGCATTCCAATTTTTAATGGAGCGCTAAAGATGAATCATTCCGTCATTTTCTGTCCATCGTTAAATGCGAATCATATTTTTCGACTACACATCCAACTGCCGGCAGCTTAGGTCTGAATGTATGCATGTGCATGCATTGTCCCGGTAGTAACTCATTATTAACCATGATCTTCTAAAACCAAACGAAGCAGCACTGCACTGCAGCTATGAGATTTTAGACACATAGTGAAATTTCAACTCACTTCAATCGCTGTAATCTCCTGCTGTAATCTGATGCTATTAGCAACTTCGCAAGATTCGTGATGTGCAGGCCTACGGAGCGATTAATATTTTTATTCCAAACCTTGCCGTACATGTATTCTCATACACGAAAGATGATGACGTGCGTAGTCATTTCCTCAAAAAGTTTGTTCAATGCAGAAAGAATTTCAGGCGACCCTCCACACTAAATATATTCCTGATTCCTGATAAGTACTCCTATAGTCCTGATAAGTGTCGAATTTCCAGTCGATTTGAGCAGGCTGTCTGCTCAGTTACTTAGGACTAAATTAAGTCTAATTTAAAATTAAACTAAAATTAAATTATAATTAACTATAATAACTCGCACATTCTTACAAAGTACTAATAAGTACGGTATTTATAAACAACTAAAAGTCACTTCATATGCTATCGCTTAGAGTTCTAGGAAATCACTAGGAATCATTTATCAATTATTTATCAATTGTTTGTAGGAAAAGCTTTAGATTGGTATTGAAGATATCGTCGTAAGGTTCAGTTTATTGAATTGGAATCTCTGTATAGGGTTCAATGTAAGGATCATCATTCAGATTTGTATATAAAAGAGCTGATCCGTTACAGAAAACAAAGAGCCACTGAAAATTTTGAAACATATTATGATGCATTCTTGCCATTGACGGATAGATTAGATTTTTCAATACCTAGTAGTGAATTGGTCGAGATTCTAAAAAGAATTTTTGGTCCTGAAGTTCGCAAAGAATTAATCGATTTTGAAATTTCAATTACACCTTCGCTTAGGAGAATTTTTATTGAGGCACGAGCTTTTAGATGAAGAACTGAATAAGTCTAAATTAGTTAAACCTAACACTCGTCATGTTTCTGAAATGATAGAAGACGAAGAGAATGAATTTGATGGGTGATGGTATTGAAGAATACAAAATAATAACCTGTTGCAACACGTTCGCAACAAAATACGCTGATACAACTCTTATAATAGATAATGTCATGAAATTGAAGGTACAATCAGATTATAACAATCGCGTATTGATACAAGTGTTACAGAAAGCTTTCAATTAGATAGCGGAGCAAGAAGTTACTTAATAATCGGAAGCAAAGAATTCCATATTTTTACTGTTTATTTGTTAATAGAAAAGAGTCTTGTAGTCTGGCAATATAAGATTCATTGCATGCCTAGATTTAACAAACAAAAATTTATTACACAAATACCACTACGCAGTAGTTGTCACCTTTGTAATCCTGCAGACATGCGGAACGCTAATACTAAACTCTAAGATAATTTCATTCTTCATTCATTTATATCAGAGATATTTTCCGGACGGACAGACAAAGATGACTAGATCCCTTTAAAATTTGATAGAATATAGCGGCTCCGCAGTATCTTTCTAATTATTGGCAAAATGAATGTTTCTCCCTGAAAGCTGAGTGCAATAGAGACGTGATGTCTCGATAAATATATAGATACAATATAAATTGAAACATCTGCCCCAATATCAATCGATTATTAGATTAGTTCCCCATAGGCTAGATAATGGATGAATCTTTAATGATATGCGACTTGCACTCGATCCGAACGTTTATTTGCTGTTTCATCCTGCGGTAAATAAATCAAAGTACTTTCTTAGGTTTCTTAAGCTTTCATGGATCCTCTACGTGAGTACGCGGTGATTGTTTGGTCCTCAAACCATTATGTCTACCTCGATCTCTTTGAATCTGTTTAGAAATCTTTTTCAAGCATTGCATTACAGAAGTTGGGCAGAGCTCCCGAACGGATCCTACCTCCTTATGATGGTCACCTAAATGTTACAAGTTTGCCGTCTCTTCAGAAAGGACGAACTTGATTGGTTATGTCATTCATGATAAAATTGTTGAAAGGCGAAGTGGAATCTCCGGATTTCCCCTAATGAAGTGAAAACTAAGATTTCATCTCGAGATGATAGACATTTCGTTTCAATCAAGTTTTCTCGTTATCGAAATGATTACGAATTGTTTCATCCTCAAACACTAATGGGTACTATAATGTGCACCTCTTCGTTGACAAATCATATAAAGGGTATGGCGAAGCTGGATTGTTCTGGGATAACTCTCGCACTTGATTCTAAATTCAGACTTGCGCAGAATTAAAGGATAAATGATCCCTATCGACCTCTTTGACTACTCGTAACTTTCGTAGGTATCGTGAACCTTTTGCTTGCTATTTATTTAGGGGTGTACTTGGCTGTAGAAATTGTAGCATCAGAAATAATTCGAAAAAAAGAAAACGAATTTAATTATATTTAGATTTGGTTTAAATTCTTAACTGTAAGACTTAATTAAGTTTGGTTTGTGAGACTAGCTAAGCATTGAGTGTTTCTTATAGGATTCTTGCAAGTTTTTTAAAGTTATGCGATACTTCCTTTATGTCATGTTATAACTTAGCATATATTTGTACATATCATTCACATGGGCAACGAAATTAATTTTCATATCTGCAGATCCAATAGGTGACGTCTTCGCAATATCTCAGCTAGATTCAGTTAGAAGAGATATTGCCAAAGGCTTCACGTGAATTTAGGGAAAAGCGTTGAATAGGCGAAATCTCAACATCATGCAGGACAGACTGGTTGCAAGCAAGCCATTAAGCATTAGCAAGTAGAAGAGAGATGTTTCAGTGGCCTTTTAATAAAAGTAGCAATAGTTTACAGAGCATACTCTTGTATGAAACTTTGTTCTTTACATTAAAATTCATTTCTAGAAAGATGAGACAATAGTCTGCTCGTTTTTGAGTTAAATAGCTGACGTGCGTTTCGTCTTTGATTGCTGCGCAAATGGCAACAACTGCTGTTAGAGATTTCATTGCCACTCAAAACAAGTCCAAGACCAAGAGACAGCGTGAATTTTTAGCACTCATTTTGATATTTCATTTGTCTGTCTAAAGCACCGTTTTCTTTGAAATAATTTAGTCATTAGGATGAACAAAGGATAATAGGAGTCTTACATCCCTGCTGGCTCAGCTTTCTTTTTATATAATTTAGATCCGTTCAGTTTCAACTTCCAGCGTAGTTTTAAGTAGCAAAGATCTTTTTCACATCTAAGTACACTATACAGTACCCAACACATCGCTCAATAAGTCTCTGGTTTGACGAATATATAACAATGCTGTTGTCAGACACGAATGATTTCTGAAGAGTACCAATCTTCGAACGAAAAGGATGAAAATTTTCCGATATTCCGATAATTAGTTTACAGGGGTCAGTGGTTTCGGCGATCCTATCTTTGTTATTTTCAAAATTATGTGTGATTTTGAATTTCGTTTGTTGATTAAATGTTGGCTTTTTGATTACACAAAATACCGCTAACGCTAAGGTTTGGTTTGAAAGACTCTATGGCTGCTGTTGAGTGTCAAAAAAAAAAAAATTTGTGGGTGACACGGTAATTTTAAAGAAGAACATATGGATAACAATTATGCTGAAATCTCTGGTTTCCCGAATTCGCTAGTTCTTCCAAAAAATATTTAAAAAAAATCGTTTTAGAAGAGCGCAGCGGGAAGTTACGTGAGATCCAAAAGTATGAAAAGTCAGCCCATTCAGCATTTTCCATTAACATTTATGCACGAGAAATATCTGCTTGAAGTGATTGCCGCGGTTGTATATTTTTGACCAACAACAAAACGTATTGAAGCCGTTTAAGATTTTTTCATTCGATATGTGACAATAAATGAAACATGGAAATATCACAACACTCTAGAGCGCAATCAGTAATCAAGCGACTACGCAGAAACTGGCGAAGGACGTAAGGTTATGGCGTGCGTAATTTGGTTCGCGTATTATGTAAACTTCGACTATCTTAACAAGCAGATAAACGATCAATTGTGAATAGCACGTTTGAACGACAAAAATGCCAAAAACGGTAATTTATACCGTAGACTTGTTACTAAGTGATACGATATGTGCAGAATGTATTTCTTCTCCCAAAGATTTTGTGGTTTTTACTACTCGCACCATACACTTTGCTTTTAATTTGTTATACGTATTGGCTTTTTTATTATGTTTTACAGAAACATAACACGAATTTCTTCTCAGCTGTCTGCAAAGCATTTTTGTCTTCAATGAAACCAAATTCGACAACAATGAGACACAAAGTTTACTAGTCTTCGTTGCGAATTGTTCTGTATGCAAAGACATGACTTTAAAACTTTTTGTTGGTCTCTTAAGCAAGCAGAGCGAGTAAAGACATTATGTTCGGAAAAGATTAATAGTCCCATTAAATACCCTACACCATTTCGCCTAATACGATTCTTCAATTATTTTCATGATAAAATACCAAAAATTATAACTTATTCCCATGTAAAAGCCCACTTTTCATAGGAATTGTTATAAAGAAGAGGCCTGAAAATTTGGCTAGCGTGGTCAGAACTAATCTTCTTTTCCTAGACCTTATTACTGTTCACTTAACTCACTCATCGTTAAATATGAAAAATAAGATCTCCTTCCCTTAAAAGGATAAAAAAAAAGCCTACTTTACATGAGAAGTCTTACGAGGAATGGGGTACAATATATATACCTGCATGGTCAAAATTTGAGACATTTAATATTTATGTCAAACGATAATTACAGACAAACCCTTGCTGTGAAATATCAAAAATTGAACAAGCTTGCGATATATAGATTTACTTTTCATAATAAGAGTGGTTAACCCATTGGCCAATGCGGTTTAAATTTTTCACATCAATTTAGTGTTTTGAAATGCTAATGTCCAGGTTTTCTTCTTATAAAGACATTCAAAATAGAGGCTCCCATTGGGAGCGGTTGTAAAAATGGTTCGATTCAATCCGATTTCAATAGGTTTCGTCTCTGGGTCCAAATATATCAGTGTACCGAATTTTTTCAAAATATCTTAACGCAAAAATATATAAGAAGGCATAAAACGGACTGGCATCGATTCAGAAATGATTCCGAAATTATTCCGAATAATTTCAAAATGATTCTGAATCGAAATGATCCTGAATCGATCAGAAATGATTCCGAAATGATTCTGAAACGATTGGATTAGTAGGAGGTAGTCTGTCTTGCAGGTATTTCATGCATACGCTTAAACCCAACCTAATCTGTATCACAAACGGCATACGGATAACTATGTGTGGCCTAATCTGCGTTGACCTATATTTATATCGGGGAAAAAGGCAAAAATAATTTTCAAATCCATTCAATTTTTATTAGCAATGAATGCTATAAAAGCATATACCATGCAGTCAGATTCGTGATCTTTCCCTTCTTTTATTGGGCTCTTAAAAGATATTAAAACAAGATTTCTACTTTTTTTTTTCTTTACAGTTTTGATTAATTATTTCTAGGACCTCTCGCCGCCAAGATGTCGTCGGTTAAAGTGGCGGTGCGAGTGCGTCCGTTTAATTCACGGGAAATTGGCCGTGAATCGAAATGCATTATAGAAATGTTCGATGGCACCACAACTGGTAATGATATTCTAATATTATTTCAATCAATTCAAAATATTTGATATATATTTTCTTATTCATGTTAAGCCATTACGAATCCCAAAGTACCATCCAATTCCAGTGAAGCAATTAAGCGGTTTAATTTTGATTATTCTTATTGGTCACATGATGTAAGTAACTCCTACTGTTATCATAACATCAATTTCCATAATGAACGGATTTTTTCGTACGAATGTTTGTGTAGCCGAAAGATCCCGATTTTTCTACGCAAGCAATGGTCTATCGAGATATTGGCGAGGAAATGTTACAGCATTCCTTCGATGGGTACAATGTATGCATATTCGCTTATGGTCAAACTGGTGCTGGCAAATCATACACCATGATGGGTAAGCAGGAGGAACATCAAGAGGGCATTATACCCATGATTTGCAAAGATCTCTTCTGTCGTATACGTGAAACAGAGTCCGATGAATTAAAATATTCGGTAAATTTTGAAATTTTTTTTCTTTATTTGCCTAGATTTGCATTAATAATTGGATTTACAGGTCGAAGTTTCGTATATGGAAATTTATTGTGAACGTGTACGCGATTTATTAAATCCCAAAAATAAAGGTAATTTGCGGGTACGTGAACATCCTTTGCTGGGACCTTATGTAGAAGATCTTTCCAAGTTGGCAGTAACCAGTTATCAGGACATACATGATTTAATTGATGAAGGGAATAAAGCGCGTACAGTGGCTGCCACCAATATGAATGAGACGAGTTCACGTTCGCATGCTGTTTTTACGATATTCTTTACTCAACGTCGTCACGATCCGATGACCGATTTGACCACAGAAAAAGTATCTAAAATTAGTTTAGTGGATTTAGCCGGTTCAGAAAGGGCTGACTCAACGGGCGCCAAAGGTACACGTCTCAAAGAAGGCGCTAATATTAATAAATCTTTGACTACGCTTGGGAAAGTAATTTCCGCCTTAGCTGAAATTGTAAGTACTAGACGATACGCTTACGTGTTACGAAAATTTTTTCATTTCCTCTCCTTTTAATTTTCCCTCGACTTTTTCACTTTTTCAGTTGACATAATATATATTTATCCACTCACTGTTTACAATTTCTCTGTAAGAAAAGCAAAAATTTCGTTTAATAACTTTATGAACTCACTCTTTTTTCTCGCTTTTTAAACGATCACTAAATAACTTGAAAACCGAATTTTTTAACAGTCCGTAAGTATTCTGAAGAAAAAAAATTCTTTTAATTTTTATATCAAGAATATATTGAAAATTTCTAAATTATTTTGGAAATTAATCCCGAATGTTAATGCTTAAGCATATAGGATTTCTTACCAAAGGCATACCTTGCGGGTACCATGTTGCGAAGTCTTGCCGAAGAAAACCTCCTTATGTCAGAGAAGAAAGATTTACCTGGAGCTCTTACAACATAACGTCGTAGTGCATGCTATTAACTGTTTCGGCTCTGTCTCGTTCATTGAAAGAAAGTACGGCACAATGACGAAGCTGTCATGACAATTCGTCGTTAGAATAGCATCCCATGAAAAGCTTTTGCAATTTGTTTCACTAACGAGCCGGTTACAGCGAAACGATACTTTATGATAAAAAATCGCCGTCCCCTTCGATGTGCTCAAGAGTCCGAGTATTCGAGTGCCGATTTGCAAGACGAAGCTGTAGCTACACTTATAGTCCAGTGCATTATAAAAAGGAAAAGTTTTCCCAAAATATACCATGAAATCACAGATCATCCTCAATACTCGCGCGTACAACTCTAATCATCTCTTTTGCTCTATTGTACCTTAATATTTTAGGAACCCTATAAAATGGTTTTTTTTTTTTTTCATAAAATGTTCAACTGTTTGTTCATTTTTGATAGAACTTTAAGCAAAACATCAGACAAGTATCACAATCTAAGTTCAAAGACAGCGAATGACGTATAGACGCCCCTATAATTGTTTTCAATTCGTTGATTTTCATTTCAACGTTATTCCAAGGGCTTGCCCTGCATAGAAGGCATAGGAAGGAGATCTGTAGAAACTATTTTTTTTTTTTTTGTAATTTTCTCTAAACCACGTTATTGCAAAAATTGATCTGCTAGCTACACGTTCTTTTTTGATATATTGTACAATCACAGAATTCTTGTTTAGTTTCCATTTTTAAATCATTGCATTAAACATCTCTTACAAATTCAATTTTTGACAAATAAGTTTTAAATAATCGTCAAAAAAATAATTGCTAGGCTTCCAAAAATAAGAAATCGAAAAAAGCAGATTTTATACCATATCGAGATTCGGTGCTTACTTGGTTATTACGCGAAAATCTAGGCGGAAATTCCAAAACTGCTATGATTGCTGCCATATCGCCAGCAGATATTAATTACGATGAAACTTTAAGCACTTTAAGGTACTAACTGAACCCTTATTTTTATCCCTTCGTTTTAATTTTCAATCAAAATTTTCTCTTTATTTTAATTTCATATTCAAAGATATGCGGATCGTGCTAAACAAATTGTCTGCAAAGCTGTGGTTAATGAAGATGCTAATGCGAAGCTTATCCGCGAACTTAAAGAAGAAATTCAGAAATTACGTGATCTCTTAAAAGCTGAAGGCATTGAAGTCCAAGAAGGTAATTGACTCATAAAAATGTTTAGCGAAATAACGAGGAGGAGGAGTTGTTGTTGTAAAACGAGAACAAAGAATGACAAAAGCATTTCCTTGAATCCTTTTTGGCATAGTTAGATGTAATTTAATTGAATTACTTTATCTATATATATATACGAATTAGAATCGCTTATTTACAAAAACAAAGCATACTTTTTACATACACTGTATCTATCCTTTAATTTCAATTCATTATTACTATCATTATCAATAATTATTTAGGGCCCGATGGCAAAGTGGTTTGCGAGAAGCGCGATACAAATAGTAAGTAAAGCTCTAACCACTCATTCATTCTTTATTACTGTGTGTTCGTCTCTGGCATATGCTGACATACAAGCAAACACATAGATATATAATGATAACAAACACTCTATGCTTTGCTGGCTATAATATTATTCCTTTTTTAATTTATTTATATATAAAATTATTTTTGGTTTTTTCTTCTTCTTCTTTTTAAAGAATTATTTACCAATTTAAATATGCGGTAATGCTTTCCTTCACCGATCTCGGTGTTGATTTCCACAAGGAATGCACTTAATTATTAGTTACTCTAAAATATATGAAACCCTCAAGAAATCAATTATTCCAGTGAATGTTTCACAGGCACAAAGATTTGAGATTAAGTAACGTAATAATTTTATATGTAAACATAACACATATATAAACTTAGGTGTTTGCAAAAATGCTGATCACTTTTTCACTTGGAATAGGCATTTGGTGTCTTAATCAAAACACTTTCCATCATTTTCTACCAGAATTTACAAAATTTATGATAACATGGCAATATCACGTTGAAAGAGCTTATATTGGTTTAGCAGCGATCCATCCACTGACCCATTTTCGCACTCCTTCAACTTTACGGATCCGCGTGCCAGCCAACAAATGCTAATCAGGAGGCGCCATGTCTGGTGAGTGCGCTTGGTGTGGCAGAACTTCCCATTTGAGCTGCAACAGTGTATCCTGGACAACTCTTGTAACAAGTGGCCAAAAAATGGCATTTTCAGTCAATTTCTGCCGCCCCTTTCAAACCCTTAAAACCAAAACCGACAATTGGGATATGATGGACCAGCATCACCATCTAAACGTGTTCGCTGGGCTTCGGCGGTAAGATTTTTTCAAATAAATAACAAAAGTAAGAAATTTGAAAGAAGAAGAATTTTGAGTGCGCTCTGATTAACGTCGACGTACGCTGAATAAATCGATTATAATAAATGCAAAACTGTGATTTTAGGTAGAGGAAGGTCAAAACCATCGAATTCAACCGTTATGTACATTAGTATTTCCTATTACTTCATCATTTTCACCTCTACAAGCCGGTGATCAAAATTTCTGCAAACACCTTATAAGAAAAATAGTAATAAAACTGGAATTAAATATATATCTACATTACTTGGGTTAAATATATTTTAAACTATTTAGTATTTATACGATCCAAGATCAAAGAGGAAGAAGAACTCTTTCACCCACTTTTAGGAATAAAAATGTAAATTTTTTATTCTCTCATTTTATTAGGATTTTATCTAATAGAACTTGAAATCCATTCAGAATTTTTTATTATTTCATACCTATACCTATACACAAAACGTTACATATGTATGTAGTATACACTTTCTTGTATATATCATATAAAATAGAAATATTAAAGCAAGTACGAACATTACAGTTAGACAAGGTCAAGCTACCCTCGCTTCGTCTAGTACAACTCTTCACTCATTTTCGTGCTAAAGAGTCGTATAATAAAAATTTGCTTATTTTCCTCTTTTCTTGAGTAAAGGTCTAAAAATAGATCTATGTGGTCCATATTTAGCAACATATCTTAGTACTTCACATGAATACTTTGATCATATTTTATCAGAGTCAAAGCTAAAAAGTACAGTTAGACAAGGTCAGGTTACCCTCGCTTCGTCTAATACAACTCTTCACTCATTTTCGTGCTAAAGAGTCGTATAATAAAAATTTGCTTATTTTCCTCTTTTCTTGAGTAAAGGTCTAAAAATAGATCTATGTGGTCCATATTTAGCAACATATCTTAGTACTTCACATCAATACTATGAGCATATTTTATCTGAGTCAAATCTAAAATGTGGACCATGTTGTCGGGACCTATGTCAGAAGGGCTTCAATAAACGGTCCCACCCTATCGAAATTTTCCACATTCGGTTAGTTCACTAGCACACACTATTTTTTATCGATTTCGATGGAGAATTATTTAAAATAGAAAACTTTTTTGTGTTTTGTTTTCTGCGGATGTACGCAACAACCAGAACCTACTTTTTACTATTTACTAAAATATTAGCTTTTTTATATAAATCGGGTTTGATTTATTTTCTGAATTAACAACCATGTCTATCGAAATTTTTGCCTGATATCTGCCCATGTAACTATATACTAAAGCGAAATGTCAAATTTTCGAGATGCTTTAGTGAAATTTGAAACGCTGACATATTTTGACCCCAGCACGAGCGCTATTGAAAACTACAATTTACAAAACACATACGTACATACATACAGATTTGAAGCGGATAGACCAGCAAACATTTTTAAATCGACGGAGGAAATGATCTTGCGTATAATAAGAGATGAGTTTATCTCAAGTCATTTCGTCTGTTTCGCAGACGCTGAAAAGTTTAATCCGCTCTTCTTACGAATGGTGAAGGGTATACTAAATTATTTTCATTGTACTTACTACTGCGATTCTTGAAAGCAGACTTTGCCGACACATAGGGACAAATATGTAGGGAAGTGATTGCTAAAGACATTCGAATCAACGTTTAACGAAATGGGAAAAATGCTTTATAATTAGTAGACGAAATTATGTTCGGCTTAAGAGTAATTAATTAATACCTTGAAGTAATTTAAAATAAGCAAACTCTCGACACGGCGGACGTATGTAACAGCCAGAAGGACTTAAAGTAGATCCACCTATTGTTTTACCGATCGATTTAACGCTGTTTCTCCGTCTGTCCATCTATCCGCATTTTTCTATTTAAGCTGCAGGTCGCAATTTTTGATACATTTTGATGAAATTTAGTACACTGACGTACCTTGGTCCATGGACGAACGCTGTTGAAAATGGTTCGAATCGACCCATTTTTTCGACCACTCTCCCTATTATGAAAAGTCGTTATATGGAAAGAAATTGGAATTTTCAAAATTTCTCCGCAAAAGGGACTAGGTATTAGTATTTTGCCATTCTGCATTGGTGTGAAAATTTTGCACTCTCTCTCATATAACCGTTCCTGCGGAAATTAAAGCTTTATATGTCGAACAAATGTCGAATTTTAAATATTTCATGGCGGAAATTGGCTCATAATAGTGATTTGGCAAAGACATCTACCTTACCGAATTTGGAATTTGATAGAATTATTTTTCGGATACCACCGCATATAAAGATTCTCATAAAACGTAGATCCTTATATGCTAAAATAGTGTAGTTATAAATTTTTTTGTGATGAAAATTTGTTCGTGATAATTATCAAATAAAAAAATTAAGTAGACCTAACTTGAACTACATGGGGCTATTTCTTTCCCCACTTCACATAAGATATCTCATGATATCTTAGCGTTTAAGCAAAAAAAATTAAAGGTAGGGAGTTCGGAATTTGGAAATAGGTCTATTTCTTTTGGACCCCCACTTTATATAGGCGCTATCGCAAAACGCAAACTCTTATATGGAGAGAAAATCGAACCTTCCTGTATGCGGGCTTTCAAGAAAATTATGCCTTTGCATGAAAATAATGTGCACTTTTTGGTGCATTATCACCAAAACGAGTAAACTGTATTAGGCGAAGCTGTGTAGGGTATGTAAAGATCAGCGTCGCCCAAGTACAATGTTCTTAACTATTTTATATAAACCTTATGAGTTTAAATCAATTAGATTTTGATTCCATCCAAGAGTAACGCAACTCCTCTTACAAAGCTTCCGCTTGCCAGGTTTGGCAAAGAATGCTTTTAGCGAGTAAATTAAAGGGTTAGTGCATAACGCAATTGTTATAACCTTCTGCGAATTTAAAATTTTTAATTAATTGTAACCGAAATATTTTCACTTCATGTGAGAAGGCAGAGAAGGCAGTGTACAGTTAATTGGATAAAAGTCAATTAACTTCGGAAAATGATTTATCGAAGAACCAGTGATAGCAATAACAATAAACATTAACAAGCAATTATTATAAATATTTAAGAGGGTAAATAAGTTGCAGATTAACAAAGGAGCAATATTTTCTCGTTACTGCAAATTTTCTTATCATTTTTGCCATTGCATTGTGTCGTATTTATTTATTATAATTTCTTGTTTTT
The DNA here is from genome assembly GCA_000688715.1 of Glossina pallidipes. Classification (NCBI taxonomy): domain Eukaryota; kingdom Metazoa; phylum Arthropoda; class Insecta; order Diptera; family Glossinidae; genus Glossina; species Glossina pallidipes. The sequence continues at coordinate 412,745 of KK499869.1, read as the reverse complement.
TTTTTTTCTTTTGTCTTTTCGTCCTTAACGAATATCCTTAATAGCAATTGGTATCGCTTTGTTCATTGTAAATACGTAAATTGCTTTTTTAGTATATAACTATATATATTTATATATATATGTATATGTATATATATAAATATCTAATGCCTTCATAAGCACGCTTTTCTAAATTCTAATATCAAAGTTATGACTAATTTAAGAACATTGCCTTACGAAAAGACTGTACGCAAAAAAATTCTCACATTTTCCAGAGGATGAAATTAAGATTGGTAACGGTATAAAGACACCAGTCAATAATAATCGTAATCGTAATGGTTCCACCGCTGAAATGGCCGTAGATCAGCTACAAGCGAGTGAAAAATTGATAGCAGGTTTGTAAGACGACAAAGACGAGTCCTTAACGGATTTTTTCGTAAATTGAAAAATTTGCTTGTTTATCGTTTAGAATTAAATGAGACTTGGGAAGAGAAATTGAAGCGTACCGAAGAGATACGTTTGCAACGCGAAGCTGTTTTCGCCGAAATGGGTGTGGCCGTTAAAGAAGATGGTATTACTGTGGGTGTGTTCTCACCTAAGAAAACTCCTCATTTGGTTAACTTGAATGAGGATCCAAATCTGTCAGAATGCTTACTCTATTACATTAAGGATGGTATTACCCGTCTAGGCACTCACGAGGCTAATGTACCGCAAGATATTCAATTATCCGGTTCCCATATATTGAAAGAACATTGCACCTTTGAGAATCGCAGTAATACAGTGACCTTAATACCGCACAAAGATGCCATGGTCTATTTGAATGGTCGTAAGTTGGTAGAACCAGAAATATTGCGGACCGGGTCTCGTGTTATTTTGGGTAAAAATCATGTATTCCGTTTCACTAATCCCGAACAAGCAAGAGAGATACGCGAGAAAATGGCGGAAAGTGCTGAGAATGAAATGGAGAAATGCGATGATGCTCAAGATATCGATTGGAATTTTGCTCAATGTGAGTTATTAGAAAAACAAGGCATTGATTTAAAGGCGGAGATGCAAAAACGCTTGGACAATTTAGAAGAGCAATATAAACGAGAAAAGCTTCAAGCCGATCAAGAGTTTGAAGAACAACGTAAAGTAAGTACTAATGAATGACTTATACTGAGTATCTGAAAGTAAATTGTTTTCAATTTGCACGCCTACAGTCCTACGAAGCGCGTATTGATGCTTTGCAAAAGCAAGTAGAAGAACAATCGATGACAATGTCCATGTATAGCACTTACACCACGGAAGATATGCCCGAAGAAGATGTCTACTGTAAATATCGCATATTAATAACTCTGTTGAAATGTTCTATAGCCTAACCTTTTTTTCTTTGCCTTAAGCAAATCCAGCTTATGAAAGTTGCTGGTCTGCACGTGAAGCCGGCTTAGCTGCTTGGGCATTTCGCAAATGGCGTTATCATCAGTTTACCTCCTTGCGCGATGACTTATGGGGCAATGCAATATTTTTAAAGGAAGCCAATGCCATCTCAGTAGAATTGAAAAAGAAGGTAAAACCTTGCGAGAAAGCTAAAGTCCTTCCTATTGTTTTCTTCATTAGGGGCAGCAAAGAATATTCTTTTTAAAAATTCTTTCGTTTAGGTGGTTGCGCAGCACATCACGACGTGCTGTTGAAAACACCTTCTTAGTAAAGTCAATTTCAACGATTCCTTTTAAAATTACTCGGTTAATATGAGGCAGCGGCGATCGTCTATATCTGCTATGACCGGACGAAAGTAACAAAGGGGTTAATTGCAACGTTTCAAACTATTAAACAAATCCGAAATTGCAGCCTGTTGGCGAAGTTATTAATTCAAATAAGCCCTTTCGCTAACAAAGATTTTGTTGAGAAAACCACTACTTTTCTTGCTATAGCCTAGTCTTCTATAGCCTAAAGTTCTCTAGTCTTTTCTTAATAGCAATTACTCTGCAAAGTAGTCCCACAAACATCTTACTCGCATCAAGGGCGAACGATGGAAAGACAACTGCAACATTCGCGTCATCTCGCGAATATTACGTAATGTGTTGTCCGATTGAAGAACATTCAATTATTGAACATATCACAACGAATCAATTCAGAATTTTCCGCTGATCAGGAATACATATACTTTATAGAGTGTCTAAAGCCTCCTTTTGGGTATCACGTACTTTATAACAAAAACCAAGATGAGTATATTCCCATCCTTCAGTGAATATGAAATAAAATACACGTAAGATGTATAGAGAAAAGCGATGTCATCACTAGTTGGCTTCCTACAGTTGAATTTGTATTTTAAATTTTAAAAAATTTACCTAATTTTGTAAACATTCCTCAGTTAAGTGATAGGCTCTGATAAGAAAGTGTAGTGTAAATATCTCGAAATATCTTTAAAACAAAAATGCGAAAATGTGTTCCACTTTGGCAAACATCTAACAAAACTTTTCTCTTCTATTCCAATTCTTCTTTTGTACTTCAAAACACTCAGGTGCAATTTCAATTTACTCTATTAACTGATACCTTATATTCCCCTCTACCGCCGGAGTTGGCGTCGGCAGCTTCTCCCATACAAAATGAAGATGAGTTTGGTGTGCCACCAGTGTCAAAGACCATAGTGGCTGTCGAGGTTACCGATACCAAAAACGGCGCAACACACTATTGGTCCCTGGAGAAGTTACGGTGAGCCTAAAGTTTTCTTTTCGTATTTTGGTGTTTTATTTCGTTAAGAAACTGTTCTAAAAAGCACCATTTTAATTATGTTCATTTTTATTTATTTAATTATAATTTTAAATTTTAATTTAAATTTTCTGTTTTCATTTTCCTTTTCTTTCGCCATTAAATTTTTACTCAAAGGCATTCTTTTGTATTTTAGTTGCTTTAGAGAGATTTCTTTTCAATCATTTTCGTACTATGGAACGCCTCTCCCGTTATATAATCTTTTGTTGTTTTACTTTTTCGTGCATGGTGGTTGTTTTGTTGTTATCACTTTTTAAGAAATATTTTTTTTTGCAGAACAAACCAAAGAATTGAAAATGAAAACCTTTTAGATAAAGTTTTAAAGCTTTTGCGATATATACACTAAACCACCATAACACGAAGTCATCTCATCTTTTTCTAGTTTTCTTTACTTCATATTCCTTGTTAGTTTTTTGTTTTTTTCTTTTTTTGATTTCTTTTTTTTTTTTTTTTGTTTTTTCTTATAATATCTAAAGATCCTTTCTATATCCTTGCCAAGAAAAAAAAAAAATCGCAACCATATACATGCGTTTAATTAACATTCATCACACATATACTTAGTTACCGTTTGGAAATGATGCGACAAATTTACAATGTGGAATCGCCACCCTCATCAATGTTATTCGATACAACGAATTTATGTGAGAATGCTTCTTCCACATCATCAAATGGTTCCAGTCTTACAAATTCTCTCGGGAATGTCGAGGCACAGCCTCAGCAGCAGATTTCACAACCTAAAACCAGTCAACAACAATTAACTAAATCGAACAGCAACAGCTCTCCATCCCGTTTATCATTGGCAAATCTAATGCCTTCTAGGTTGGCTTTCATTTTGTCGAGGTTTTTAATTTTTTTTTTTCTTAAATTATCTTTTTTATGCAAATGTTGCTTTATTCTATCTTTCTCTTCTTATTTGTAATCTATCAATATATATACATATATATATATAAACAAAATTACTCACTTGTACCCCACGTAGATAACACCATTAAAAGTTGGTTTCAGGTTTTAGGCAGGCAGGCAGAGCATAACAGAGTATGCTTTGAACACACATTTATAAGCTTTATATTGTCCGATATCTGACTGTGTTACAATAAAAATTTACATCGTCCATTTCGCGATACAGTCGGTCCATAACAGCCGAAACAAGACCTGCCAGTCTATGAATGAAAAGGTGTTGCGTATTAAGATCAGGCTGCAAGAGTTGCATTACGGCAGCAGGTCCTTTGAAGGGCTGAAGGTCATTTGAAGGACTGAAGGTCATTTGATAACTGGCTTTTGAGAAAAGGCAGACGTCCAATAAGCGTTGAAACTCTTACACGTAGATCTAACGATTAAACCCAAACCTGTCGTAAATACTAAAATTTCAGAGCTCATCAAAATAACAATCGATAGATAGTTTAGTCGTTTTCGTTCCGAATATATTGGTTTTCAAAACATTTTTTGCAGAGTGCAATAAATGAATTTCGTGATTCAAAAAATCGGAAAGAACAAGAAATCAATAATAATCATCGATAGTGACTAAACATCCAATCCCCTCTAATAGTGATTGATTCGTTAAAGAGACTCAACTACCAAAAACATTCCGATGTTGGTTGCCACAAAATCGTATTCAGAAACTTTAGTCACAAAATCCTTATTAGTAAAACTCTGCTGGAAAGTAACTCAAAAGTCTTTTGACAAGTTTGCAAAAAGATGAATAAGTGGGGAAAGCGATGGTGATAGGAGCCAAGGGAAGCCCCGTAGCCTGAGATAAAGTCCGCATGGACAAGAAAGATTAAGTTATATAGAAACAACGGACAAGGATTGTGCATCACGTCAGTGAAGTTTGGAGATTAACGTTGATGTCTCTGACAACGCGAAGAACACATCCGACACTCATCAGTAGATGTTGAAAAAGAGCTAATTAATAGTAGAGGGAACCTGACATCTAGTTATTTATTAACATAGGTTTGGCACTGCCAGTCCCCATATGTTTTGGTCCTTTTAGAGTTTCCTGAAGGGTCTTGATTTTAAAAGTAACTCAAGAACGGCAAATTTTATGGATCCTTAACCATAATGCAAGCAGAATTAAAACGCTAGGAACTCAGCACCGCAGTTTGCCAATAACACTAAATGATTTCTTAATTTGATCTCAATATTTATTGAGGACCTGCTAGTCCATAAAATCACAAATCAAAAAACAATTGTTTAAATTGAGTTGAGTACGAAATGAAAAAGAGAATGAATTAATAAGAAGAATATATAAAATCTTAATAACTAAAGGTAGCACAACACGATCTACACACTACTTAAGTAACATATTCGCATGATTTGAAGCTTCACATTTATCATAATTCTATTTTCAAAATTTCATATGCAATTAATTGTGATTTTATTGTTTCCAATGCCTTTGGGAGAAGTTTTCATTTGGTTTCACAGGAAATATTCAGCTACTTTTGCTTACTGCTGCACCTATATACGTCCTAGCTTTTAACATAGCATTCGTTGCAAAGTAATATTAACTTCTAACTGTAATTCGTCAATCATTTACTTAATATATATTTATATATATAATGCACACATTATATGCAACTTTATGCTTGAACGATTGTTTGCTCGAATGCATCTCAGTACACATTATTACTAATTGGCTTTCAGTGTATTCATCTTTTATCAAATTTTTAAGGACTTTTATCAACAGTTTACGTTATTTCTTGACTATATGTTAAGTAGAAAAATGAAAGTACGCGTGCGTTCATTTGTTTTCAGACAACGTTTGGAATTAATGCGTGAAATGTATCATAATGAAGCTGAACTAAGTCCGACTTCACCCGATCATAATGTTGAATCGTTAACTGGTGGGGATCCATTTTACGATCGATTTCCTTGGTTTCGTATGGTCGGACGGTCTTTTGTCTATTTAAGTAACCTTTTGTATCCGGTACCATTGGTTCATAAGGTGGCCATTGTCAATGAACGTGGCGATGTACGGGGTTATTTGCGTGTAGCCGTGCAGCCGGTATTAGTAAGTTTTTCCTGATCGTAATCAAAAGTGCTTTTTTATATTTCTCTTTCAACGAATTTCCAGGACGAAGAAACAATTGATTTTAACAATGGCGTTAAACAATCGGCTCGCTTGATCTTTAATGAGGAGGATGCTAAACCCAAATATCGTAACCTCAATGAAAAAGATGACGTGCAACGTTACATTGATCATGGCGGTTTGGATACAAAGTTGGAAGGTATATGTTCGGATCTATTTTTGATAATACTTTTGCTTTTACCATTCATCAAGAGATCGGTGTAGTAAAATTTTGTCATTCCACTTTAAAATCGCCTCTTGCTCAGATCTCAATTTGATTTTCGAAAGATGATATTTTTTATAAATTCTTTCTTAACAAATATTTGCTTATATGGTATGTGACCTTTCATAGTATAGGCTCTTTACCGAAATTGCAAAGATGTCAACACGACAGTGGCGCAGAACTGTCACCAGGAACTGTTCACGTCACCACTAACTTTGTCACATAAAGCCATACTGTTTTCTTCACTCCTTGCAAGCCTCTATCTTATTATTGACGAGATTTGAGTGATGTTCGAACGTCTTCCAATACTCTCCTCACAGTGCGGGCAATAGCAACTCTACACGGAGAAGCCGTCAAAAGCATCGAAAATCGCCTGATTCTAAAGACTTCTGTACTCAGCTAAGACTTGGATCTATTTTGAAGGTCCAAAATTGACCAAACTCTCCCTTCTGGGCAAGGGAATGAATGTCTAACATTTCTAAATGTTTAGTTCCGCCTTGATTTTGGGGTACCCAGAGCAATCCCGATACCTCTCGAAAGGCGGTACTCAGTAGTCGTGATCTGCCCCTTTAGACCATAGTTGAGCCTATAATGTTCGCAGTTATCGGAATTATGCCGCTTTTATTATAGTTACTCTTGCATTTGGATTATGCATATATCCTGGAGCGCCATTCAACTTTTTCCAATTGGATATCGACCAGGCAACACCGGGCGGCCAATAGTATCACTACTTCTATAGTCCCTCATTAAGAAGACAAATCTGTAATAAAGCTGATTATGAAGTTTAGAAATCTACAAACAGGCAAATCCCTCCCCGCTCGATGGCTTTTCCTTTGTAGGTTCACGCCGGATGCTTGCACAGAAACATTAGAAATTTATGAAGAAAGACAAAAATGGGCTTAATCACGTGTAGCATGGGCCAGAGGTAAACTTTCAAACCTTTGTGTAAACGCGTAGGCCAAGTAGCTTCGCGTAGAACGGCTACTTGCAGAAGGGTGTGTGGAGTGTTTTTGTCCAACTTTCTTGGGGAAGTTCCGTGGTGACTGTGGTTACCCCTAAAAAAATAATGTAGTTCTTGGCAGGTTGAGCTTATCTTAAGTCCTCGGTACTCGGTATTGCATATCTCCCCACAATTTTAATCCTTTTACCCCGAAGCGATCTAGGTTGCAATAATAGATTCTCACAAGTTGAAACGTGTAAAGAAGTAGCGATAGAAGTAACGATATAACCTCAAAAGAAAAAAAAGAACAACAATAACAAGAAAACTTTCTTCACACTGAATAGATATTTAATTTGATGTCTTAGACGAATAAAGTTTTCTTCATTGTCTCTTCTTCCTCACCTAGAGCTTGAAGATGCTGATTCAGGCCGTGGCATTGACTCGAACTCGGCGTCGGAGTGTCAGGAGGCTAACGACGAGCCTGGCGAGCATTTACATTCAGGCAAAGAATTTACATTCCGAGTTACAGTATTACAGGCTACGGGTATTGGAGCCGAGTATGCCGATATATTCTGTCAATTTAAGTTAGTTGGAATAAACTTATGTTTGATGTTGCGCTCCATTTTACTAAAATTATCTGCAATTTTACTTTTTTAGTTTCTTGCATCGACATGAGGAGGCCTTCTCCACGGAACCGGTAAAAAATGCAGCAGCTGGCGCACCCTTGGGTTTCTACCACGTGCAAAATGTGAATATTCACCTTAATCGCTTCAGTTCACATTTATTGTTTTGTATTTTTAGATAACTGTTCCCGTTACCAAATCGTTTATTGAGTACTTAAAAACTCAACCGATTATGTTTAAAATTTTTGGACACTATCAAACGCATCCTTTGCATAAGGATGCTAAACAGGAATTCGTTTCGCGTCCACCGCCCAGACGTATGCTGCCACCCAGTATACCGATATCACAGCCTGTGCGTAGCCCCAAATTTGGTCCTTTACCCTGTCCACCGTCTTCAACAGTCTTAGCTAAACACGATGTTTTGGTATGGTTTGAAATATGTGAACTGGCTCCTAATGGTGAATACGTACCAGCGGTAAGTTTAGCTTCTTTGTTTTCTAGAATCAAAAAATTAAAATTTTTCATGTTTCCTTGTGTGTAGGTGGTGGAACATAGTGATGATCTTGCTTGCCGAGGATTGTTTCTTTTACATCAAGGCATACAGCGACGTATACGTATAACGATTGTACATGAACCCACACCTGAAGTTAAATGGAAAGACATACGTGAATTAGTTGTAGGACGTATACGTAATACTCCTGAATCTTCAGAAGACGATGAAGATTCATGTGTTTTGTCTTTGGGCTTGTTTCCGGGCGAAGTATTGGAGGTAGCCGGAGATGATCGTTCATTCTTCAGATTTGAGGCCGCCTGGGATTCCAGTTTACATAATTCAGCTTTGCTCAATCGCGTTTCTCAGGGCGGTGAAACGGTTTACATAACTTTGAGTGCTTATTTAGAAGTAAGTTTCTAAAAAAGCCACAACGTAGTCGAGGTTTATTTCCTTCATTTTTTTTTTTTTTTTGCAGCTGGATAGCTGTGCTCGTCCGGCTATAATTACTAAAGATCTAAGTATGATTATTTATGGACGAGATGCTCGCACGGCGCCTCGCTCCTTGAAACACTTATTCTCTGGACAATACCGTAACCCAGAAGCTAATCGTTTAACGGGCGTCTATGAATTGTCATTAAGAAGAGCATCCGATGCAGGTAGTCCAGGTAGAAATTTTTTGGCGTAGTAATTGTTGTTGTTGTATATACACATGTATTAAAAAACTCTAGCTTCAATGAAAGAAATGTAACTTTCCTTAGTTTAGTAATTTTTTGTTATTTTCTTGCAAGGTGTACAACGTCGACAACGGCGGGTTCTGGATACAAGTTCAACTTATGTTCGAGGTGAAGAGAATCTTCATGGTTGGCGTCCTCGGGGCGATTCTCTTATATTCGATCATCAGTGGGAATTAGAGAAATTGACACGCCTCGAAGAGGTTGGTCGAGTTCGCCATTTATTATTATTGCGCGAACGTTTGGGTATGGACATCAATCCAAATCCGACCACAAAAACTGAAAAAGATGTTTGCAATCTGGCCGCTAAAGCTGCCACCTCACCCGTTCATATGGTTTTGCCACCATCACCGCAAACTCCGGTTAAAGACCCGCAGCAGATCATACCCGAACGAGACTATAACGAACGTGAACGGGATCTTATGTTAAAATGTTTGAAATTAATACAAGGTAAGATAACAGAAATGAAGGAAGAGTTTATTTAAAAGAAATATATCTTAGGACGATTTAATAAATCAGATAATGCGGATAACCAAATCCAATCAGATGTTTCGCCCAGTGATGAGGGCTGTGCTGACATGACTGTCAGTTGTATATCCAGCAATTCCATGGAGTGAGTATTTCGTTTGTTTTCTAGCGGTTTTCATGGGATATTTCACTTACCAAATTTTTTTTTTTAATCTGGTTAAAAGTAAATCCTAATTTTTTCAATTTTTCTTTTTATTTATATTTATATAAAAAAAAAATACTTGATTTGGTTTCCACATTAGACGAAGGTAAATTTTTTATTCTGTTTTATTTAATTTCTTCTAGTATTCTTTGTTTCTATGCATGTAAACGTATGTATGTATACATATATAACATGTAAATTGAGCTTAAGAAAAAAGGCTTTTTTTTTAAAAATTTTGATTTTTTTTTATTCGTTTAGATTATGCTCCCCTGATCGTGCAGATGCACCTAATGGTTGGGAGGCCCCAGCTCCGGCTACCCAACCAGCTCTTCCTCTTCGCTTATATGTACCCGAGTTAGAAGAAATTCGTGTTAGCCCAGTAGTGGCCCGTAAAGGTCTGCTAAATGTTCTCGAACATGGCGGTTCAGGGTGGAAGAAACGTTGGGTGGTAAATATCGTAAAAGCTTTTAACCACCGCTGACTTTCTCATAGTAATGAATTTTTTCAGGTTGTCCGACGTCCCTATGTATTTATTTATAAATCTGAAAAAGATCCCGTTGAACGGGCCATTTTAAATTTGGGTACAGCACAAGTTGAATGCAGTGAAGATCAAGCAGCCATGGTTAAGATACCAAACACTTTTAGGTAATCGAAAATTAATATTTCCCCTTACACTTTCAAGCTTTAAAATTCGAAACCTTTTCCAGTGTGGTTACCAAGCATCGCGGATACTTGTTGCAAACTTTAGGGGACAAGGAAGTTCACGATTGGCTCTATGCTATCAATCCACTGTTGGCTGGACAAATCAAGTAAGTTGTAAAAGTCGAAAAAAAAAAATTACAAAACAAGAAAAGGAAAGAAAACTTTTGCATTTTGTCTAGGTCCCGTTTGGCTAGACGTACACAAGATACTGTTTCGCAGACAGTCTCGCAAATTCAAGCCACTACAGCCGCAAACCAAGCCGCCAACACCAAATGAGATACAATTACGATGGAATCTGTCTTGGTTTATTAATTATAGTTTCATGGCATTAAACACTAAAAAAAAAACAATTACAAAACCAAAAATTTTGAAGAAAAGTCAAAGCAAATTGAAAATTGTGCAATACATTCAGGATTCCATCGTTAAAAAAAAAAATGAAAATAAACCAAAAAACATTTGAAATGCAGGCGTTGATTGACTTACGACCCATTAATATTATGAAACGAAATTATGAAGACAAGTAAAATGATAATAATAAAAAGGAAATAAAACAAAAAGTATAATAGTAGGACACATGTTATTCGGCTTCGGTCAGATTAATTATTGATACCCACCACTAGAATCATAACCTTTTTAAAAAAATTCATTGTGATAACAAATTAGAAAAACACGAGCTATGCTTAGAGCGAAATTATAGTTTAGACGGTCATAAGAATTGATTTACACAGTTTGCAATAATTGATTAAAAACTGATGATGTATTTAAAGTGGTGGTTACTCCGAAAAGTATTAGTTTCCAATCACCATTGATTATTTTTATATTTTGATCAGACGAGAAGGCGTTTAACCCGTGGACGTAAATGAAGTTTATAGACATGCACTGCGCGTGCTTGTAGATGCAATAGCACTCCTATATCCTTAGTATTATAGAACCAAAAAAGAAGAAATGTGTTTTTGCAAGCACTCACTGATTTTAAAGTGAGCGTCAACGTGTTAAAAGAAGCCAAGTGATCGCCAAGAAACCGATGTCTGAGAAAAGAGAAGATATCCTCCCAATATCCGGCGATGTTATGCAATGTTTTATATATAAAATCCAATGAAAATTACTTTTACCTATTAAGCAAAAAAGGTCTTTACTTTATTTGACCTAAGAAAGCTCTAAAAGAGACATACGACGTGACAAACTTATTATAGATTCACTGGTGGTAGGTATAGAAAAAAAAAAAAAAAAAAACGTGAAAAAAACTATACATAATTTATGTAATACGTTTATAAATATATTATACATAATTTAGGAGAAAGCAGAAAAATCTTAAATATTTACGTCAACATATATAACAAAATTGGTCTCAAAATATAAATGTATTTATTATTCATTGATCTTTTTTTCCTTTCGGTTTTAAGATATTTAATAAAACAAAAAAAAAACCGTTGACTTTTATCTTAACAATGTGTGTGGTAACACATAAAGCCCATATTAAATATTAAATGAAAATTAAACCGCAAACAATATCTATGACGTGCTAATAATAACGCGAGGGGGCAGAAAACCAATTAAAGCTTAATTGCAGAATTTGTAGCAAAATGTTTTCCTTTTTTATTTTTCTTTGCTTAATTTGTAGATTTGTAGTTGAAAGCTCTATTCCAACAAAAATTATTTTTGAAACAATTTTTCCTTAGTTTCTTAATTCGTCTCTCATTTCTTGGTTGGCTAGTTATAAGAGCATATGATTTGAATATCTATCTGGCTTGCTAGGAATATTTTTTGTACATATATATATGAATTTTTCTTTTTATCTAAGAAATAAGCAAAAGAATCTCATCCAGCACACAGAAGTATTAAAAACATTTAAGTATTTATAAAAAATTTATTAAATATAAAAATAAAAAAAAATCAATAATTTATATGTTTATGATTCTCTTATATAAAATAATTTATAAATATATATGTGAAAAACTTAAAGAAATAAAAACAAAACAGTTTATTCATGTTATAATCAAATAAAATGAAAATGAAAATAATAATAATAATAAAAAAAAAAAAAAAAAAATAAGAAAAGCTTACATACGGCCTAAGACCAATGTCTATATATATTTGAGTAACAGATGAACACAACACAAAAATTCAATAATCATGAAAATAGGTCGAAAAGCGTTTTACCAACTGGAAAATTTTTCTAAGCAAGGGTTTATTTAAAGAACTATTCGCTTTAGACAAGAACATTCCTGGGTTCGTCCTTCAAGGAAAAAAATAAAAGAAATGCAAATGTCGCCTTTTTCTTATAGAGTTGAATTTTAGAAAAAATTTGTCCCATTGGGCAAAAACGTTAAGACAAACTATGGAGATTGACCTTTAAGGAACTTTGTCCTTTTACCTTTCCTTATGCAAGTTATAAAACAGCAGGTAAGAGTGGTCCAACTCTGACGTGTGCTCGAGAAGACAGTTTGACCGAGTGTCAGATGAGAATTGCTTTCGTCCTCTACTTTTGCGGGAAGAATCTTTTGCTGTACACATCTTCAACCATCTACAACTAAAGTCAAAGTAGACGATATGCCTGAGAATGATATATTTTTCGATGTTGCTTTAGGCCGAGGCATACCTTTGTGATAAAATGGCAGATTTTAACAAGTTTAAACGTAAAACGTTATCGTAACAAGGCTTCGTAAGAATTAAAGAAAGATAGTGTCGTAGATCGTATTTATCTATTACGATCTCTCAAGTTGTGATTTATAAAACTGTGTCCAGCACAGATCACTCTTCAAGTAAAGTTCACTTTTGACGTTATCAACCTTTTATTTAAAGATAATTCCTTGCTTTTCATCAAATTTTCTCCTCTAGAGCATTGCCACTATCCTTAATACTCATTCAACCGTGTTTTATCTGCTCAAAGTGGCTTTGATAATTCGTTAAATTGGACTTGAGAAATGATGGAAGAGAATGATGGCAGCTTCAAAATAAATTGTTTTTTCTATGCTGGGATAAGCCGACCCGTTTTGCACTGATTTCGTCTACACGACCTGTATTGACAAACGCACATTTTCTTTCTTCTTATGACTGGTGATCGTCAAAGTGCCTTTATACATTTAACATGTTTTTCTCTTGCCTCCTAATGTCAACCCCAATGAACTGCACCATACCTCGTACTTTTAGTCACACCGTGGCGACTTGACATGGATTTCAACGCGTAAACTGAACTAACCGCTGCTGCCTGTTGATTTGTATTTCGCAAATTGCACTTTAAATAGGCATAAACTAAATGCTTGTCGTTTTCTAAATTGCTTGCAACTAATTTTGCTTATGATTTGCCTGAGTGTCTTATTTCTTCTCGTTTGCATGAAGAGAAAAACGAAGACATAATGGAGTTAAGTTTAATTTTTAGATTAAATTGCAGACAATGAATGAATAGGCTTTGAATTTTGTTATTGTGCTGAATGTTTTCAAGAGACTTGTGACTTTTCGCAACTTGACCAATATCTATACCCACCATCGAAAGATCGGGATATATTCATATTGTTGCAACATTTTCCTATTTCTCAGAAGCAAGCTTCAGAGACCATATTAAGTATGTATGTATGTTTTTTGGGTGATCCTACAAAACCAGCAGGTAAATGAGAAAAATCGAAAGCGCTACCCAACAGGCGCACCAAAAAAAGCTATAACTGGCCATCTTTGAGGTGGGTACTGCGCACTCTACTTATCTGCTATATTGCTGTGACGCGCTTCTACTAAAGTGATAGAAATTGAGGAAGCATTTTGGTTAAATGAGAAATTGAGGGCGATTCAGTTAGATTCAAGAGGTATGCGTGCTCAGATCACATATGATAAGGAGAGTAAAGAATTCGTTTTGCACACTTTGAACCAACTAAGTGTTGAGTGGGTAATTTGGGCAGGTAATAATAGCAAATAATAGCTTGCAATGTACGGCCTGAAGACTACGTCCGAACACAGCTTTTCATATTGCCCTTGCCAATGAGCAGTTACCTTGCAAGGCTAGAGAAAGGCAGTATTTTTTATTTAATATTTAAAATATTTTACTTTAAAACTTACGAAACCACCGAGTGAGGATTGCTTCAGATTATCTTGTTGTGCCGGAAAGCTTGCAATATTGACTATCAAAATTTGATTTATTTTTAAATTTTTTTTTTTTAGGATAAAAATTGTGAGTATAAAAGGATATAATTTTTCGATTTCTTTTCTCTTTAAAATATATTTCAATAAATTGATAAAGTTTCTTAGAACTTTTGTTTGATTGTACAAGGAAAGTTCTCCATTGGTTTGTCTTATATCATTTGTCACCATTTGTTGTATTGTGTGCGATGTAATTATGAGGCAAAAATCCATTTTGTTTTTATATTTAATTTAATGTAATATTTTCTATTACTGCTAATGTGATTGTTTGCCTCACCTAACACAAAGAGTTCTTCGAACGTGGAAAGACATCAGAATATATGCCTTAACAAACAAATCTATTCTAATACTCAACTCTATGATGGAAACACATTTTACTTTAAGCAGTTCATACATTTTTCTTTTACATAATTTTTCATACTTTATTTACAATCGTAACTTAAAGCTTGTGAAGCTTTAAAGCTTTATGATTACTATTAACGTATCCGCAATATAAAATTGAAAATTGATAATCTTTTCATTCGTATTTACTAGAAAATACAAACTGTTAAGAATTTGGGAAGAGAGAAACGACAATTAATAAATGTATATAAAGAAATGGTACTAAAGATTTTTTGATATTCCATAAGCCTTATTTAATTTTCACAGATTCCGCGACAATAATGGAAATGGAATTATATTTAAAATTTTTAAAATTGATTTTTTGCTTTAACACTTGGACTTTGGCAATTACCTAAAGACATATTAGAATTTGCGACTTTAACTCTATCACAGATATATATAATTAGGACAAGTCACACGAAACCCTAAGCCGTACGCTTCATCTAATGGAATTATTTGGATTTTAGACGCGATCTACTTTAATGAAATTGCTAAATGTCGCCATTCACCGAATTACGGGTTATTTTTTTTTTCTAAATGAAAATTAGTAAATTTCTTTCAATATTTTAAATTTATTAAATAAAAAAATAAAAAATTTATATGTAAAATAGTAAAATATTGAGTTTTTTTTTCTGTTAAACCATATTTTACTTTGTATAAATTTAAGTAAAATGGAGAAATTGAATTGAAAAACTCAAAAAAAAGAAGACAAGAGGCATCCGCCTCTGGTTACCCTTTTCACAGTAATATATAATTAAAACTTGTCCTTGGCTTTCGCCAAGAAAAAAAACAAGGACGAAAATGTTTAAAACAAAAATGTATGTCATTTTTTTTCAATATGTGTGTATGCAAAGCTACCTAAAATATATATAAATGTAATTATGTAATGTACGTATATACACGGAAAAAAAGGAGACCCAAACATTCCAGTCGAAAGAATAATCGAGTAAATAATAAATCGAGAAATATACATATAAAGTAAAAACAGAAAATTCATTATTCATTGTCTTGAAAATATCTGCATATATGTGCAAGAGTTTACCATCACTCTATTAAGTAAGTAATGTAAATACTTGAAATGGAAAAGCCTTTTATATCACCATAAGACGGACTTCACTGTGCCTTATTTTCAAAAAGTAAACAATCTCTAAAGACATGATTTTACAACTCTTATAAGCTCTTCTGACCCGAACATAAACTGTAAAGGGTATACGCGAGGAATTGAAAGCACTTGCCATTGTTATATGTGGAGGCATCGTTGTCCAATGTGTTCGACTGCTCCAGCAACTGATTTTTCATTACCTTTTATGTAACAAAGTATGTAATTTAGACAAAATTTTAACAAAATTCATAAAACAATGATTTGGTGTCTATTGAATTTGGCGGCACTTTGAAATTTTAGGTAAATGAAGAATCACTTTCCTAAGAAACGTTATGGTTACATTCAGGTTTCCTTAATTTATGGGAATTAAATAAAATATCACCCAATAATTTTCACTATTTTTTTTTTTACTTCTTTTACTAATTTTAATTAAAAAATGACCAAAAATTTCCACTTTCGAAAGAGTATCTTAACTATTAAAAATTTATTTCAAATACTATGAAAGACGGGACTTTCTACGGAACAAAAGTTTGGTTGAATTGTTTATCTACTTCTACTATTAATTGAAAAAAAATTTATCACATCATTAATTTATTTTTCCTATTTTCAGGCAAATTTTTTTATTAGGATTCGTGGTTTTAATTTAGTGAATACCGACGTAATTAGAAGAGTTCGAGGTAGGAATTATTCTAAATTTTTCGGTTTTTGTACCACCGTGCAGTAGAGCTTTTAATTAAGCCGATAGATATCCTTAGATCGTTAGTGCTTCAAAACTCTAGTCTTAGAATGTATTTCTTCGATTAAATTAATAATAATAATAATGAACTTACTACGACTGCAAACAGCCTTTAAAAATGTCTTAGACTCCATATGAGTTGAAATATGTTTCTGAATACTTGAAACGGGTTAAAAAAACTCGGTGATGGATTTATCTTAAGTTCAATCTTTCTATTTGATTTTCAAATATACATGATAAGCATTAATGCAAAATTTTCGATTGACGTCCGCAACGGGAATCGGGCAAACGCCCAAATTTGTTAGCAATAAAAACACTTACAAAATAAAATTCTTTCGTAAAATATTTGTTGTAATGATCAGTTCTCTATATATTATAGATTTTCTCATCAAAAATCATTGCAGTCATCATTGTGAAGTTTTAAGTACAGTTATAGTGGAAAACAAATAATCCCATTGCCATGGAGCAATCAGAATTAATCGTCCGATTATTAACACACATACGCGTGGAGTAACTTTTCGGTGAGTTCGTTCAGTCTCACGCGCGATTCCAAAATTTTCCACCTTTGGTACCATTATGAAATATTTTTCAAGTTCCTTGACGCTTTAACGCCTTTTCGGTATTATCGAAATCCTTATACTTTACGGGCAAGACGCTCGCTTTCTTTAGGAACTATTAACGTAGTCTGCTAATTGTAGCTCAAGCTCCAAGCGTAGTTTTTTTTTTTATCTTAAGCACTTGCATTTTTATTAATATCTTAAATTAGTTGTAGTTTCATTGAAATCAAAATACTTGTGCAATTAAATATTTAAACTAAATTTGCAGAGATGTAGATTTGTTCTAAACTTTATCGACCAAACCATTCACGCGTTCCTCTACTTTAGCCATCTCTTTATTAATTGTATTCAGATTTTCTGCAAATGTCTCCTCCACGGAATGTAACAATTCTCTGTTATTAACCAAAGTAGTACTAATAGTTGTTTGTTTCTCCTCAATTTCAAAGATGATTTTAGCAAAATTCATAGCTAAAATTTGTAAGATTAATTAAAAGCGTATAATCACTATAATTCCAACTCTTGACCTCGCTTACCATATTTATGTAAGGCTTCTAACGCCTGCATCCTTTCAATAATATCTGCCAATACATCGGCTACCGGTTCAGTTCTTTTAGCAATATTGTACAGTTCAATAATTTTCTGATCACGTTTAGCATCCTCAGAAGAACCGCTAGACTTCTCTGCAATCGCATCCATTTTGGTGATCAATGAGCCTAAACGTGATTCTATGCATTCGACCTTCTCTGCTTGCAGCATAGCCGACTTGGTGCTAAGTTGTCGCACTGCGTCCACAATGTTCGTATGTTGCGTAAGCGAAGCTAAACGGCTAAGCTTTTCCGGTTGGGCACCAACAGCTTGTTCTAATTGATGTAAACGATGTTCTAACTTTGCGACACGAGCTGTTGCCGCTAAATCGTTACCAGAAGGTTCTATGGCTGTTAAAATACCAGATTTCTTGTATTCATCCACTTGATTGATTAGAGCTTTAACTTCTTTATCAGCCATATCGGGGGTTTGCTCTTTACCTAACACTTGCTCCAGACGCAAAGAATCCAGAACTTTTTTGGCGGTAGCTATTACGCTAGCAACCGCGTTGTATGATGTCTTTTCTTCTTCCTTCAACTTGCGGTCATTTTGTAAAGCAGACACTTCATCCATTAACTCATTCATTTCCCATTGTAGTCGGCGGCACTTTTGCACTGGTGTTTCTTTCTCTCCCACACCAGCTATTTCCAACTCTCCCCAAGCAGCACCGTAACCACGACAAGCTCGTTTATTAATACGTTCGGAAAAATCTACAGGACCTTCCAGGCGAGCATGACGAAAGCGTTGATAAGAGTTTTGTGTAGATATATGCAAACGTTCAATGGCCTCGTTTTCAGGCTCCTCCTCATAATAATCTGAAGTCTCTTGTTCAGGGTTATCAGGTGTCTCGTATACATCAGGTTGGTCATAAGTCTGAGAAACAACGAAAACCATTTAATGATTCCCTTCCCGTTTACATGAAATCTTATAATTGAATAAATGAGCAAAAATACGCTATTCATCGTAGATTTCTGGCCATTACCAAATATGTTTCGCATTTCACTCATTTTTAAAAATCATGCAACTAAAGGTACATTATGCTTCTATTGCAATGAGTGTCGGTTTACAGAGAAGGAATTGTCCTAGTTAATATTCTTGTTTACACTCTAAAGATGTAAAATTAATTAGTTGGATTTTTGCTCCGCGAATTTTTTGCATTGTTTTGCATTGTTTTTGCATTTAGCAATTTTTTTTGATTTGAGGGTTTGATGAGACTATATTGCTAGCTCGTCAACGGCTCTTATATAAGCTACATCTTCAAATTGAGTCTTCCTTTCCTTAAACAGACCTTGCCCTTCCATTGACACCAAACTCTACCAAGACCCCGACACACAAAACCATTAAAAATCTGCTAAAAAAAAATCATATTTACCATTCCTCTCTTCCTCTCTTCTTCGGTTAAAATAAAAACTAGAGAACTTTTTAGCATTTCTTTCATTTTTGGTAAACTCGGAACATAGAGAAAAATCAACATTTTTTTTTTACTTACAATGCCTGGCAAATTTTCGAATTTTGGGTTGGCCATTATGACGGGCAATGCGTTCAATTATTTCTAGCAGCGACGTGATGACAGTTTTCCTTTAGTTTTTGCTTTTTGTATTTTATTGGACGCCTTTTTTATAATTTTTTTATATATGGTTAAATTTCCTTTGCGATATTAAGGTAAATCTGTGAACTCATCGCTTGTATAAAAAATACTCAGTGTTAGAAAGTGAAAGATTTTTTCCTTTAAAAAGTTGCCATTGCGATATTAAATGCATTGAAAGAATGCCATTGTGGCACTACAAAGGAGTGAAGGCGATAGCAACATTAAACGAACTCCATCTAGCCGTGCGAATTACAATTCTTCTTAAGAGTAATTCATATTATAAATAATAAATTTAAAATAGAATATTTTTCCTGATAGTTTCGGCGTCTTCTTTTGTGTTGCTATCTTTTTCTATCACACGCAAACGATAGGTAAATCAAAACAAGACATAACCGGCAACTCAATAAACAAGAAATTTGAAAAAAAATCAGCTGTTGCCTAAGCAAGAGAAATGGTATTTATTTTTTTTTAATAATGGAGTCTTGGGAATGCCTATTATATCCTACTTTTTTCAAAGAAAAAATAAAGGGATTTCATGACTTTGTTTTAAAAGTATTTTTACTGTTGTATATTTAAGCCTTCTTTTCAGTTTTCTTAGGCAATAATACGGCCTGAATATTTGGTAAGACGCCACCTTGAGCAATGGTTACACCCGACAAAAGCTTGTTCAATTCTTCATCATTCCGAATGGCCAACTGCAAATGACGAGGAATTATTCTGGTTTTCTTGTTGTCTCGAGCTGCATTGCCAGCTAACTCCAGAACTTCGGCTGCCAAATACTCCATAACTGCCGCCAAATATACAGGAGCTCCAGCACCTACCCGTTCCGCATAATTGCCTTTCCGCAGTAAACGATGGATACGGCCAACGGGAAATTGCAAACCGGCACGATTGGAGCGTGATTTAGCTTTACCTTTAGCTTTTCCACCTTTGCCGCGACCAGACATATTTTATTTTTCTTTTCTTTTTAATATATTATCTTAAAACACACACCAATGAGCGCACTCACACGATTGATAACGCGTCACTGCAATATATCTTGTATATATACTTTTTTTAGCTACTAAACAGTTACTAAACAGAGTTGAATTTTTACCACTTGATAACATCGCTGCTAAAAAGCGCTTGAATGATGTAGAAGAAAATATTTGCATATTATGTTTAATATCACATATCGATATTTAAAAAATTTCCTGAAATAGGTAACCAAAAATAGCGAAAAACTTCAAAGGATAATTACGAAAAATACAAAAAGAAAAAATGGCTACATAGATAAAGTATTAAGGCGAATTGAATATATTGTAGGCGTTGAATATTATGAATTGTTTTTCCAATTCGCATTTGCACATTTGACTTGGCTTGTTATAATAAAAGTGAAGCTATCAAAAGTGAGAAAAGTACAACGGTTTTTGATGGTTAGCATATGAATGTGTATTGCTCTCAATTAAAGTAATATTGGCTGAAATGTAAATTGAGAATAAAATCACAATTACTCAACTTTTTAAGAGAAGGACCACAGTAGGAACGATCTTATATTAATACCGTAAACATACGCCCATACGGCCAAACGTTCATTCATTGCTCGCCCAGCTCGATACCGTACTATGCCTTCGCATACATTGAAAATCTTTGAAGACTGCTTGAAAATTTTTGGAATAAAATTGGCCTTATTCTTAAACCCGTAAATGATACTAGGTCATAAAGCACAATGATTCTTAGAAGTCTTTCAGCTCTTTCTCTACATATATTTTCTAACTAATGCATTTATGACTTTATGTGTTGATGACTTTATAGAAATAAAGAAATTTTTAAGGAAAACAATTAGCCTTTCACAACGGCTTAACATTCAACCTACGTCAAGAAAATCAATCCCCTACTCCAAGAAAATCAATCCCATACACCAAGAAATAATTTTATTCAACCGACATCAAGAAATAATTTCAATCAATCTACATGAAGAAATAATTGAATTGAAGCCATTACCAAGCAATAATTCAAGCCTACACCAAGAAATAACCGTAGGAAGAAATTAGAACAAAGAGGAAAAATAGACAAAATTACTAACAAAACGAATTTAATATCACATTGTATTTGCAATGTCGAAGTTCATATGCCCTCTTTATTTAGTGATTTACTTATTCAACATTCATGCGAATATATAGATACCATAGCTGTTGATGGATCGATTGTTCGCTTATTCTGTTTTCATTTCCCAAGTTAATCCAGGCAAATTGAATCTTCATCTCCAAAAATCGGTGGTTGCATTTGCTTTCGCTTTTTTTAAGTTCTTTTATATAATTCCTCCTTTGCTTTGTTTACCGTTTTAAGGCTTATTACGTTCACACCACCACCGTGTTTTTCTCTTTTTCGCAAAGCTTTTCTAGCAGCATTTGCCGAAATTGGCGGCATAACTGTATTTCTTTGTTCTACACAGTAGTCCAATAAAATCTACATACAGCACGAAACATTAAAGTTCCTTTTAATGAAGACTGCATTTATTATTGGTGGCAAAAAAATATATTTCTTTATAATCAAAAACTTAAACGTAAAAAAATATATTTCTGAATAAACAAAAACTTGTATTAAATAACAAAAAATGTACTTTAATCCCAAAAAAGTGTACATACAGCGAAAATATATCACTAGGAGGATCGAAAAAGAAAAATACCTTTAATTGAGGGTACTTAGGTCTTGTACTTGATTCCAATTAAAATGAGTTTCTTTATTTCTTTTTTTACA
Organism: Glossina pallidipes; assembly: GCA_000688715.1. Taxonomy (NCBI): domain Eukaryota; kingdom Metazoa; phylum Arthropoda; class Insecta; order Diptera; family Glossinidae; genus Glossina; species Glossina pallidipes. The sequence goes on along the minus strand of KK499869.1, from coordinate 390,753 downwards.
AAATATACAAGAAAGTTAAGCGAGGAAAAATCATATAGAGAAATAGCAAAAACAATTTAAATTAGTTGTGCTTCTAATTAAACTATTATAAAAAACTACAATACACACACACACATTGACAAATAAGCGCAAATCAGGCCGACCACACAAACTTAAAGAGCGCGAAAAACTAGGCATTACCAGAATTGCAACAGATGAACAAAAGCCCGGTGCAGAAGACCTAAGAAAATATAAGTCAATTAGTATTCAATTATTCATAGACATGCATCCCGCAAGTTTTGAAAGACCCTCTAAAAAAAAATTTTACGATTGCTTTTGTATTTCTGAACGACCCTTATGTTAAGGTCGTCATTGTGTGTCACTGTGCTCTGGTTACCATTGTTTTATTTTCGAAAAATTTTTAACAAATGTTCCAATGGTTTCGTAAATATAAGAGGTTTATTTTTTGAAGAAAACCCTCTTATATACAGGCTTGTAACTCCAGATGAGTCTTGTTTTTTGCTATTAAATTCTCAGTTATATCATCGAATTTTTACTGTTGTTCTATATATGCATGTATATATGTGTATATACATTTGTATGAATGTATATTTTATATTATTTTGCATTAAAACATTTACTTTGAAAGCAATATTTGGCTTTTATTTATAACTAATGCTTATGTCAGTATTTGTACCATAGAATCCGTACATTAAACATTACCTTGTTTTACAATTATTAATATGCTTTGTTTTTTTTTTGGTTTTGGAAATACAAGTAATGAGAATGACAAAAAAAAAAAAAGGAAGAGTAGTTTAAGCGCGTTCTCCACGTATACGTCTAGCCAACTGAATGTCTTTAGGCATAATTGTTACACGCTTGGCATGAATGGCGCATAAATTGGTATCTTCGAAAAGGCCGACCAAATAAGCCTCACTAGCTTCCTGCAAAGCCATAACAGCAGAACTCTGGAAACGTAGATCAGTTTTGAAATCCTGAGCAATTTCACGTACTAAACGTTGGAAGGGTAATTTTCGTATTAACAATTCGGTACTTTTCTGATAGCGACGAATTTCACGCAAAGCAACCGTGCCGGGGCGATAACGATGTGGTTTCTTAACACCGCCAGTAGCTGGAGCACTTTTACGGGCGGCCTTAGTAGCTAATTGTTTTCGTGGCGCTTTACCGCCAGTAGATTTACGAGCCGTTTGTTTTGTACGAGCCATTTTTCACTTTTTTTTACTTGATTCTGCAGCCGTTTAAATAATTTTTCCAATAGCTTCGAATAGTCTTCACTGATCACTTTACAATAAATGTTCTCTTGTACGATTACGAGTCGCACTTATATAGAAAATTCCACTAAAGGAAAGAGAAAGAAAGAAATGATTCGCGCTCATTTAGGTAGTCGTGTTTACGAGGCCATATTTACGCACATTACTTTAAATGTGCTCATGCATGTGTTTCGTTTGCTCAAAAATTGTGTTGAAATTTATATAAATAGTGGCGCATTAACACAAGCCAGCAGCGTTTATTAAGTCCTTACGTGAGCATATTCGGAAGAGAAAAATTAACAAAAAGAGAATAGAATAAAGCGACTGATAGTGATAAAGGCGGGAAAACTTTGCGCATATGTGGCGCCAAACGTCATCGTAAACCATTGCTTGATATCGTATGGAAAGTGTTGCTAACTATAGCGCATTTGTCTCATTGTAACGATATTAGACGTATTTGTTTCCTTTTAATGGTGTTTAGAAACTATTAAAAGTCTTACTCGTTATCCCCCTACTTACGCCTGGCAGGCAAAATGAAAAATATTTAACACCATGAAAGCCGTTCGTGCCCTGATGTGAGAAGGTCGCGTATTTAATGGTTAAATCACAATAATTTAAAGGATTATGTATGGTCCATCTTTATCGAGAACATTAATGATTAGAAAAAGATGTGTTTAGGATTCCTTTCCTCTATATAGTGAGTGGAATGCGCGCATTCTTGGTGGGCTTCCACAATAAATAAAAATACCCGTCAGAGAGAACTATAATGTATTGGTCACAGACTCATCCTAGGATAAATATAATTTTCTCAATTTATGTATGTTTGCTGGTTTCCAAAAAACGAAAAAAAGAAGATGAATATGACCTATCCAGCTTGAGATTGATTGCTCTCTCTTTATCATGATTTCATATATGTTTTCCGGTACGATATTGGATTCATATTGAAATGCAAAGAAGGCACAATGAAAACCGCACACAACGTTTTGCTCCATTTTTTTTTATTGGCTTTTTGAACGCTAAACCTTGAATTTTGAAGTTTAATTTTGGTATTTAATGGGTTTATTTTTTAAGATATTAAGAAAGTACATAATTATAAAAGACTAGACCAACGGTAACAAATGCTCAATCAAGAACATATATATTTTCTTAAATTTCTACTCTTATCTTTTTTTTTTAGTGTTGTAAGCATTTCATTTCCATATGAAAACAGCACAAAACAGAAAGGTTGTTTTCTTTCGTATATGCACTACAGACCAAAGATATATTGAATTCAAATTTCTTGCACATAGCTTTTCTACTTCTCTCGCACTCTCTTTCTCTCTTCCCCTCTTGTCAAACCATTTAATATCGTTATTTTTCTATGTGTTATGTAGTTTTTGTTATTAGTTTAATTAAAGGTACGAAGAGAAAAACAAACAAGAGCAGATGTAATTTTTCGTTTGGGCTCTGACGAAGAAGGAGTAGCAGAAGTAATAAAAATAAAAAAAACCGGTCGAATGAAAGCGAAACATATAAAAAAAAAGGCTTTTTATTATTATAGAATATGTTTTCGTTCTCTTTCCAGTTGTTATCGCCTTTTATTATTATGCATAATAGGGTGGAAAAACAACGAAGTGCATACATACATCATTATACGTTTTATTAAATTGATGTACCATAATAAAATTGAAAACCAACAAAAACAACAAAGCATCACCACTGTATGTACAAGAAATTTCGTGAAAGCAAAGTGGAAATGGCAACAATTGAATATCTCAGATATCTTTCATATGCTACCGCCACTAAATGCTTCTTGATGACGTGCCAGTACTATTAACACTTATATCATTTTAATCTGCAGTTACAGGACTTCCAGCGCAAAGAAAGGCACTTGCATCGCAATTTCTGGAGCCCTGTTCCTCTATTTTATCATAAACTTGGATGCAAAGTTGATCGAGTAAATATTTAATAATCTCTTCCGAAACGAGACAATTTTGCTGGTATGGTATTGGCTTTTGGCGATAATTTACCAAACCAAAGCAAATACAACAGTTTATCGCTAAATAATAAAATAAGAGTTTGTTGTATTGATTCAAAAATCGGATTGAATCTACGGTATCATTGCATTTCTTGTCTGCAAAAGAAATAAATTCCTTCGAGGAAGGCATTAAATTCGTTTAAAACGTGGCTAGTATTTACTTTACCGCAAGTTACGGTTTTGTCTCAAAATTACTCGCGGAGTAACATACTAAGTCATACATTAATAGGTTCATTCATTCTCACAACAGTAAGTTCTAGGTAGATTATTATTTTGCACAAGCACTTTATGCTTTCTATATACGTGCGTAGTCACTTCATAAAACATTTGCTTTTAAAATGAAAAAAAAAAACAAAACTTTTTCTATGTGCAGATGATATATTAAATAATCTGCTCCAGGGTTGAATGTAGTTTTCGCGCGTTACGTACGTCGCCGCAAGCTTAATATGCCCTGTATCACAAGTGGTGTACGGCATAAATATTTTTATACCTCGGACGACTAGTTGTTCATCTTTGTAAGAATGAGATGATGAACGGGCAGTCTTTTGACATACTCCCATGTTGCTCTTAATATTTAAAGCTCTACTGCTGTCTAATGGATAAACGCTTCATTAGTTTTTAGGCTACATGTGGTATCTCAGGTTTACTTAAATTTCATTTTTAATCCGTTTACTTGCCGGTTTAATACAATATTCTCTTTCTATTAACTGGTTAATTATTTCTCAGCGCAGACGAGTACATCCAACGTAAGAAGAGTGAAATTTGCATGCTTCATGAAGTTGTTGTAATAAAAAAATAAAGCGTTTTCTGTTGGTTTGTAGAAAAAGCATATCGTTAACGAATAAAATTTAATTCATTGATAAAAAATATTCCATATAAAGACAAATTTTGTATCACTACAGAAATGACAAAAAAAAAACATGTAAAGCCTTATAATATCAGGTCAGTGTTGCCGCCTTTTTCTAACTTTGTACAGGTATTCAACGATTGTCCGTATGTCCCAATTTTTATCGTTGTATCCACTGTGTGCTATAAGTAAAGAAAAAGAAAACTTAATTCTTTTTTGTATTTTTACCTTATGTTGTACTGCGTGCGGATGCTTCAGTTTATCTAGAAGGTCCATTTTTTAATAAATCCGTATACAGCCTTCTTCAAGGAAAAAAAGTGCAGATGTGTTACAGTGGGTTAACGTAGGGTTCTGTCGTGGAGACTACGGTGCTCGATGGCACACGGAGGGAGAAAGCGTCACCTACACCGGACAGGGAATAGGGAGGCACCTATGCAGTTCCAGATCAAGGGCATGTGTATGGCATGTCTTTCCCTCTGACGGGTGCGAGGCCTACCTAACACCTCAAATATTTAATGTTCTCGCGATTTTGGGGGCAACCATAGGCACCACGAAACTGCCTTAAGGACCGTCTCCCGTTGAGTCAGGTAGAAGACCCACACTACACAGATTCTGTTGCAGCAAAAATTGCAGCCAGCAGTTCCACACAGAGGGGATCGTCTGGCCAACCTGAACCCCGTGGTATCTTAATTATTTTAAAAGTAGAAAAAAGTACAGATCTGTGTCTGTGTGTTTTACGTCTGCATCTGGCGCGGAGCCTTAATCAGACGGGTTCCCTACAACCGCAATCGAGAGATAAGTTGATTGACGACCCCTCCGGGCGAGAGACAGTCCCCATTGAAGGGGGGCACTCTACCGTGACTTTGGGATGACCACAGCCACCATGAATACTCCCCGAAGGGCCGTACCCAGCAGTCAGGCAAAAAGGCATTCGTCCGGCATTCCGATGGGTTGTGTGCATTTTCCTGCCGGAGCAATTCTACTTTGGGCAATCTGACCGCCGTGGACATCCTTTAACTTCTTGGGTTATCGTTCAAACCAGAACTTACACCAAGCTATACAGCTTTGGGTGATCTCATACTGTACGCTTTTAGCTCTTGCCTTTGGACTATCCACACGTCCCGGACGGCCAAGCCTAACTATCCTTTCTCAAGGGAAATAATCCTTCCAGGGTTGTCGTCGCACAGTACACACACCCAGCTGTGCCCCAGCCCACTTGATATCGCTGGCCATCATCATTAGATGACCTCCACCAAGAGAACCAAATAGAGAAAGAAATGCTCCTTTTCAATTTAGAAAAGAAGCCCCTTCCGACTAGACCCCTTCCGCTTCCAATGAGAAAAACCTATTGCTAGGTTATAGATAGTAAGCCTTAAACCTTTCTTTGCCATTGACTGTGCGACTCTTAAAACCAAAGGAAATGTAGAGCCATAATGCAGCAGAAAATGTTTTATAGGGTGCACCACGAAGAGGTGAAGGTTTCGACACATCTATGGGTGAACCAAGGAACCCCATAGTTTCGCTCCCCGAAAAAAAGTACAGTTGATTCGTGGATCTATTGTACGGATGCACCTTTTTTTTATCTGCATGATGACTACACTCGACATAAACAATTGAAAGATTAAAGCGACAGGTAAACAAGATTCACTTCGAGATGATTAAAATTTACATTTATGTTTTATAGGGCAATGTGATAAAAAAGGTAGCGAAACGGCATATCGATAAAGCTTGTAAATTATTTACTCATCAAGTGCCTATCAGTTTATATTATGGCGTTACTAAGTCGTGTTAAAATAAAAAGGTTTCTTCTATAATTTCAAAATTGTCTGCTTGCAACAAATTTGAGAATGAAAAAAAGCTCAACAGTTTACATTGCTTGAGCTCCCATAATTAATTATTTAACTTATGATATGAATACATTGATAGTACGTCCTCTGCGTGCGAACGTATTTATTGGATGCTTCTGTTTGTATGCAACTTTTTGTTGCAGACGATGTCACAATAAAATGTCTGACATAATATTCATTAACATCGTTACGAAAGTTTAGTTCTTTCGTGCTCGTTCCTTATTATTTCCAGTGAATTTCATATTCCGCTCGCAATCAAAAGCACTATAGGTATCTTTTTGTGCGTGTTTTGCTGCCTCGAATCTTGCTAATGTGATAAATATTTTTAATTAACTGACGTTTGCTTAAATGAAAATGGCTTACTATGTGCTTCTGATTGTATGATTGACTGACTGAGTAACTGACTGGCTGACTGGCTGACTGACGCCGTTAGCTGAGAGAATACAAAATATTGAAAAATATTATTATACGATGGTCATACAGGAATAAATTCAGACAGTTTTGCAACAAACATTGCATCCTTGTCATAAATTTCCTATCTTTTAAAAGAAATAAAAACAAATAAAAAAATTATATTCGGTTGTCATCGAATTTTTTATGCCCATCATCGTTATCCTAAAGGACACAAAAAGAGTAAGACAAAATTTTCATGCTCTATAATATGGTATTAGCGAAACTGGATTTTTTCTATTTTCATAATAAAGTTTTTGTCTCATAGGGAGGTGTGCGTTGCAGGGGTGCCCTTTGAAAAGTATAGGTGACGTGCACGTCACGGTTTTTCGTCTCCATTTTCGCTAACGGGAGAATGTTTACTACAGAAACCACACAGATGGACAGACGGACGGATGGACGGACATTCTAAGGTGCGTTCCAAATTTGACACTGGGCAAGAATTTATATACTTAATGGAGTTTGTAAAGCTTGTTTCTGCGCGCTGTAAAAGTATTAAAAAAAATATTAAATTTTGAAACATTATAATATTGGGTAGGCGTGGCCAATTTTTACGTTTTGTACAGCTGCTACAGAATATATGTTCAAATTTTTGTACATTTATCTGATATAGTTTATGAGTAATTGGCGAAAAACCGTTTTTTTATTCGTTTTGAAAAAACAGGGGTGTTCTCAGTTTACGTGTTATTGTAGGCGCGTCCTTCGACCGATTTGACCAGTTTTCCATACCATCCTGTGTGCAAGAATTTCTATTGTTTCTGCCAAATTTGAGCTCGATAGCTTCATTTTTGCATCCAGAAAAATATTTACAACAGACATTACACAGACGGACAGCCGGAAAGGCGGACAGACAGAAATGCTTAAATCGACTTAGAATTTGATGCTGATCAAGAATATATAGACTTTGTGGAGTCTCTAAAGCTTCTTTGTGAGAGTTGCAAACGCTTTGACAAAATTAATGTGTCCCCCATTTTTCGGTGATGGGTATAAAAAGGTTCATCATCTTTTTTTTAAATCTACAGTTTATAAGGATTTTCAAAAACGTTAATACGCACATCATGCATCATTTCCTTCGATTTTCAATTTCTTTGCTTTGTTTTAATTTTTTGCATAACGTTCGCTTTCACCTTTGGTGCTTGCTGTAAATAATGCTGACAATCGTTTCTTGGGAGAATATGTCGTTGAAATTGCATGCATTTGTGAATCTTTTATGAATTTCGTAATCTGTTAAGAATTATTATGCAAACATATACGACGTTAATTCCAGAAGTACTGAACCGACTGGACGTATAGACGGCGATTGTTTGAAAGTAATTAATGGCTTCAGTTCGAAAGTTTGTATATCCATCACCGAAGAATGAACGGTGTATTCATTTTACCAAGGCTATTGCAACGCCCAGAATGAAGCATCGTTCTGAACCAATTTAAGCATGTCCGTCTGTCCGCCTGTTTTTCTGTCCGTCTTTGTGTCTGTCCGTCTCTATGTCTGTCCGTCTGTACAAAGTGTGTTGTAAACATTGTCCTGGTCGCATAAATAAAGCTGTCCAATCTCAACCTGATCCAAACCCGACCAAATGTGGCAAAACTATTGGAAATGCTTGCACGCAGGTTGGTATTAAAAATGAGCCAAAGCGCTTGAAGGACACGGTAACGTCACCACGTAAACAGAGAGACACCTCTGTTTTTCAAAAGAAATAAAAAGTTGTTTTTTTGATCATTACTCATAAACTATAGCATATAAATCTATAAAAATTTGAGCGTATATTCTGTGGGGGATGTTGTACCTGCTGTATCTGTACAAAAATGGAAAAAATTTACCGCGCCTATCCAATATTAGCGTAGTGTATCAAAATATAATTTTTTCAATGTCGTTATAATTAGTAGAAACGAGCTTCAATAAGCTCACAAAATTAATAAATTCTTGATAAAATTTTCAATGGGTCTAAGCATGTCTGTCTGTCTATCTGCCCGTCTGCCCAACAATATAGTATCTGATGGTCCACATGATAGGCATTTGTAATAGGCTTATAAATATGTGGGTGAGACGATTGGAAAAAACCAGTGTTTGGCGAAGAATTTTAGCAATAAAGCCAGGTGTTTGTGTTGGTTCGTAATCCTGAGTGTGAAATATGGCTTCCTCATTACACATAGGGGAGTACGTCAATTGACTGATTTGAATGGTAAGGATCGGAGTCCAAAGACGCCTAAGCCAGTTGTAGGTTATGCTTAATAAAGAAGAAGAAATCAAGACAAACCGCATAAGCGAAAAACGCCGTTTTATTTTCGCGTTTTATCTGCCGTAAAGGTAATAACAAAAAAGCTCAACTTCGAATTATTTCGTTAAATATCTTATTTACCAGATAAAGTCACTCCTGGTATTAATTTCTCTTAGCGAACTGACGAAACCTTTGACAACAAAGAAAAGTGAGTTCTGTTTTGTGGAGTTCGCTTCTCACCATAAAGAAGGGCCGAATCTACTGAATTCCGCTAGGGAACGTTTATCAAACTAGAAGAGGATTGCGTTGAGAAAAAAGAAGATTTTTTTCCAAATTTTTAGTGTGTGCTTTTTCAGGCCGACTGCCTCTGCCATTACCCTCATATTAGATCAAGCTTTATATTTTTATACCCTACACCACGGGGTATATGTATAGTAACTGCAAGGGATAAGGGTAGACATATTTTCTAATATACCGAACGGTTTTGAATGATTTTCCGAACCGATTTAAGCACATTTTAAAGACGGATTTTTATGAACGACAAACTTTCTTGTAGCAAAAAGCCATTATGTTCAAAATTCTATGATGCAAAATCGTCCATACAAGTAATTTCACATAATTAACTGTGGAAAATTTCGATCACGTTACTCGGTTTTTTCGGCTTCACCCGTTATGAGGCTCGTTAATCCTTGAATGCGCGACCTCTTCCTTTGCATCTGAAAAAAATGTTTTTGATACGTAAAAAATTATTTAAACAAGTAAGAAAGTTATATTCAGCGGGGGCCGATTCTCGCATACCCACTTCTACGCTTTTCGCATTCTACTCTCCAAGTTCTTTCATTTGATGCCCATATTGCTTATTATTATTAATTCACCAGGTCGTGGTTTCAACCATATCCATTTTAACATCAACCCATATTTAGGCAGATGATATATCTCCATTTGTACAGTGTACAAAATAGTTTTAAACATTTGTTCGCCTTATGTTAAGTAAACATAACGCCTCAAGAAAGTAAAAAAATAAAATTTGTTCACATCAAATTTTGTGAGGGCATGGCCTATTTATTCCATTTCTGCACTTAGAGAGTGGGGTGTTTCGTCAAGTAAATGTGGAAATTATCAGTTTTCTAACTTTAATAATTTCTGAGTAACGAGCAAAAACCCACAAATTTTCCTTAAGAAAAATCTAGTTACGCTTAGTTTACGCTCCACTGCGGACTTCTGCTCTAACCAATTTGAGCCATTTCCAGTACCAACCTGCTTGCAGAAACTTGTAATGTTTCTAGCAAATTTGAAGTCGACATCTACATTTTTGCGGCCAGGAGAGTGCCAACAACATACATTACATAGACACAGAGACGGACGGACAAGGCCTAATAAACTCAGAATTTCACGCTGATCAAGAACTTATATACTTTATAGGGTCTCTGAAGCTTCCTTTTGGGTGTTACATATATTTAAAAAAAAACAAAATGGGTACATCCCCATCTTACAGTGGTGGGTATAAAAATTAGGTAATAAAATTGAGTAATTATTTTGAAAGAAATGGAATGTTGACTTTTGGCAGCAATGGGCAATTGCGTATACATCTCGCATACGTTGGATACTCAAGGCAGACAAGCAGTGATCTCACAAACTAACAGCTCGCCTTCGTGTGCCACGAATCATTTTTTAGATGTTTCTTTTGGCCTGGCAATTTCTTCCATGATATCAGCAGCTGATATAGGGATTTCAGTTCGTCGGTAGTCAACCATTATTGAGCGGAAGTTGTACTTCTCGTCCTTGGGTATCCTGAGAGTTTTCAAAAAAGGCTAATGTGCTATGTATCTCACTTCGAGTGCATCCGGTATCGCAATTTTCCTGGAACCGGCTTGTAAAAAACCCCTTTCAAATTCATCACATGATATACCATAAAGTTATGACTGTAAAGATACACAAGGTACATCTTGTATAATATCCACAATTTCGTTGATTACCGCCTGCATGTCTGATGAACATATATTAATTAATGGATCATTAATATAGATTACATTTATAGGTTTGTTTATCGATATTGTTTTTTTTCTTTACAAGTGCAAATATTATTAAAAAGAAACTGTCTTCGATTTTTAACTCAACTTTTAGAAAAAGCGATAGGAAAAGAAAAATTCTTGAACGGCTGTCTTTCACTTTTAATATAATTCTTCTTCTTCTTAAAGGAGAGTCAACAACAGATAATTCACTGCCAAATGGCCTAATGTGTATGCGAAGTACTTTGTCCAGGCCTTAGTAAAACTGGCCGATAGTTTTGTCTTATTTTTTTTTGTTTTGTACATTTAATTATTTCTTCATTTAAATCAATTTGTTATTAAGTTTTGCTCGCTTTATGTCCGCCACATTTTTCTTCGTTTTTTTTTTTATATATTTGCGTGTGAAGTCTGAAAAAATATCTTCTACTCTCGCTTACTTACATTTATTGCTGTAATTGTTTTCATCCATCAAGCATAAGATTGACATCATTGACAAATTGTGAATAAATTTTATGGAATCGAAACCGCTCTATACAAAATACAACTTAATTATTATTATATTAATTATAATTACAAAAATATATATTAATAATACAAAAAAAATAAATTCGAAGACTAAAGTCTGAAAACCATTTGCGGCGAAGGTCATCAGCTCTACACAAAATTCTACAGCAGTCGAGATTTGAACTCACGAGCATTGAATTGTTAATCAAGACTCTTTGGCTCCTCGGCCACTCAGGCGGATGGAACACTTCCTGTTTTAATAAATTTGAAATTCTATGTAGAACGCAACAAGAACATCACTCATACAGTTTGCGGATTTATTTTCGATTCTTTAAATCGATTTACATGACTTATAGTTTATTGTATTCACCGCAGCGGTCCGCTTGAACTTGAGCGCGAGTATCTCTTTTCATTGTAAGCACAAGTTTTCAAGATGAACTTTTCTTGACCATTTCCAGACATTATCTGCAATAAAAAATGGCTCTGAATATTATAGCTATGATCCTTATCCATACTAAGTACGATATAAGTCACTTGATCCTTTTTATCCATCATGTAGCTAGCTTTAGGTAACAAATAAATTGAATTTCTTCATAAGTGTATGTAGCCCACATGCGACCGTCTGATTAGATATTAAGCAAGCAATTTGAAGGTCCAGTTCCCGCGCTTTCTCGCACAACTTTATTAAATTATTTGAAAAAAAATCCGCCTGAGTGACCGAGTAGGCAACGAATCTCGCCTGGCAACACAATGATCGTGGGTTGGAATCTTAAGTGCAGTAGAGTTTTTAATAAATCCGCGATAGCCTTAGATGCTAGTGCTTTAAGACTTTAGTCTTTGAATTTATTTCTCTGACCAGTTAAGATCCTATACGTTTTTATTTCATTTTTTTAAACGATTTGGCTTTGCATGAACCATATTATAGCATATTCAAGCTGCACGTTGCAAAAAAAGGAAAAATAAAGCAACTTCTTCTTCTACATAAAGATGCGATTATGTTCTATAAATGAGATTTTTTAATTATGTTGAATGCATAGACATTGTCTTGATGACCACCCACACCGAAAGATATACGTGCGTGTTGAAATACTTCAAGGTCAACTTGAGTTCTTATGCCATATTAAAATAAACTATGCATGTCCTTGCCGAAAGTAATAGCAATAAATTTTATATTATCTACACATGTTCGGCATATAATCTGAGTAAATTAATCAATTCAAGTTAAGTTTTACGTAAGGTTAAGTTCAAGTTTAATAATAGGTAAGAATTGAACTTTCATGTCATTTTGTTTCAGTTTCATACCTTACCTTAGCTTATGTGTATGCGATTAAATATGAAATGATGAATGAACACAACAAACATTAATATATCTGTTTATCTGCATAAGCAAATATCTAATATAACTGTAATAGCTTACAACCATCTCATAATGGTTGCATTAGTCAACAGGGTATTGGCCTGTGGATCCGCTTTTTCTTTTTGAACCTATGATAAACTAATACACATACACGATTGTTAAATATGCGTAAATAATGAATAACCAAATTATTATGCCATCGGCTGGAAAGCGCACAGCTGGAATGACATGAATCGATGTTTTGCTGAATAATTCAACGGATAGTAAGCAAATATGAATAATAACTGAAAATGAATTTCTCATCTTCGTCCTCAGTCTAATATGAAACAAAATATAATAGAATAAGTACTGTCTTTCACGTTATTACACACAACAATACACACAATACGCTTCATTTAGGTATTATTCGAAATCGTTATAAACACGGTTACCTATTGCAAAATTTTCCATATTTTTTGTCCGATGACTTTGTACAATTTTGTGTTTCTCATACTACAAATCTTGCTCGTAAAATTAAAGCCAAAATGGCTAACATTAGAAATAGTTTGTCGATCGTGAAAGCGATTCGTAATTCCTTCAACTTCAACTGGAACACCATTAACAAAGTGAGGAATGCGCCATGTTGGTCTCTTAGAAAATGAACGAGTAAACTCAGCGACTAAATCCGCAGCTTCCGTACCTTTAATTGTGGGCGAGGCAATGTAAAAGTTTGAAGTTTAAAAATATATTAAAAAAAAGAGTAAAGAGAAAATTTATGAAAAAAAATCGACATTACTGTCGTCCTACTGCTACTGCATATTAATCGGTTCACCTCTAGATCCAGCCAACGTCGGAAGAATCAAGAATCCGATTTGGGCGTACCATTGCCACATGTCTTCTTTTTGAATGCCAAGACCTTTTTAATATCCGAAGATTGGCTTCCGAAACTTCTAACCCTATGGACATCTTGAAAATATCTGGAGAACTTAATATCAATGGAATATTTGACTTTATTGCAGCTGCTTCTGGCTTATCTTAAAATAAAAAGAAGATTTAGAAGAAGAAGAAATATTTGAGTTTATTGTACCTGGTAAACTGACCATCTAATCTGCCTTAAAACAAAAAGAAGAGTTCGCAAGCGATATGTTCATTTTTGCGAGCGGGAGAATGTTTACCACAGATATTACACAACTGCGCAGCGGGACAGATGAAGGGATGCCAGTGCTGAGGTGCATTCCGAATTTGAAACCGGCCAAGAATTCATACACTTTATAAAGTTTTGGACAAGTAGGAAAACTAAATTCCGTCGGGACCGAATCTTTCATACCCATCATCGTTTACCCCAAAAAAAAAGAGAAAAGGAGTAAAGGAACAAAATTCTCATGCTCCATAATATGCAGCGGGCGCAGTTGATTTAATCTGTTTTCAAAATAAAAGTTTTTGTCTTAGAAGCATGTGGGCGTTGTAGGCGTGTCCTTTGAAAAATCCAAACTCTTTTGTAAATTTGTAGGCGATATCTTCATTTTCGCTAACGGAAGAATTTTTACCACAAATAATACAAAATTACGCGAACAGACAGATGGACAGACGAACAAGCGGATATGGTGAGGTGCATTCAAGGGCTATCAGTGGCCAAGACTTTGTACACTTTATGCGATTTCTGAAGCTTTTTTCTGCGCATTATAAAAGGAATTGAAAAAGTAGTTCAATTTTGATTTACTATACTATTGGGTAGGCGTGGCAAATTTTTTCTATTTTTGTGCATAAATTCTACACCATCACCCGTAGAATGTGAAGTCAAATTTTTGTACATTTATTTTCTGTAGCTTATGACGAATGAGCAACAAACTCATTTTTCATTACTTTTGAAAAATAAAGTTTTCCTCAGTTTACGTGATGCTGTGGGCGTATCCTTTGATCGATTTGGCCCATTTTCAATACCAAACTGCGTGCAGGAACTTTCAAAATTTCTGCCAAGTTTGAAGTCGATAGCTTGTGTTTACAATAGAAATGAATAGAGGGACGGACGGTCAAACGGGCAGATGGACAGTCGGCATAAAGCGATTTAAGATTTGCTGCTGATCAAGAATGTATATACTTTGCAGGGATGATTTCTTCTGGGTGTTGCAAGCGCTTTGGCAAAATGAACATACCCCTCAACCTTCGGTGATGCTATAAAAAGAGCAACTTGTCTCTTTTACCAAATAGAGACATAGTGAGTCATATTATCTTCTAATCCGTCGATAATAGCGGAGATAATTTTCGAAATTTTATCGAGAATCTCGCGATGATCGAATATATTTAAGAAGATTTTTGTTATTATATTTTCAAATGTTGCGAACAGAATGAGTTCATTAACATATTTACTAAGAGTGAGGGCAAAATTTCGTGCTCAATATTTGCACAGACTCATAAATCTTAAAAACGTTTATTTGTACAGCTGACAGGTACCAGCCTTGCTTTATATGCGGCTTAATCTTTTTGGGAAATGCCTGCGCGTCAAACCACAGCGAAGAAGGAGTAAACCTTTGCTGAGAAGGATAGCAAATATTGCCGGAAATAATTTATAATTGCCACAGTCAACATGTTTTCTGTTATTTATGATCTTAATTATGAGCGCCAGAATTTATCAGTAATGTTTTTTAACTTGCATTTCCCATGAATGTTAACCATCGAATGGCTATTAAATTTTTCTATAGGTTTACGTGCTAATATGTGTGCATAATATTTTTCATTGTAATTTTTTATGATGGTTGGTGGTGGGCTCGCCTTCGAAAGGCAGTAAAAAATTTCAAATAATAAAGCGAAACGAGAGCGAAAAGAAACAGCCAAGAGTTCAACTAGATAACGATACGTTTTCAAGTATCTGGAGAATGAAATTTAAATTTTCTTTAACTACGGTAGTGATACGAACTTGTGTTAGTGGAATGGCAAATTTTTCTCAGCTTACTTCTGAAAGGATTATCAATGCATTGGAGCAAATTCTTTCAATATGTCGGATCGGATATCTATAAAAACTTACTAACGACTAGGGAGAATTAAAATGATAGCGCAACTGTTCTCGGAAAAAAGCCATTTCTTAGAAGACCTTCTAGCTCGTGTTGTTGTTTGCGATTTTGCGTAGAGAAAAACAACCAAAAAAAAAAATGTTGCGAAATATTACTTAATTACCTCTTAGCGGATTGATCTGACTTAGCAATTTTTCTTTAGTAACCAGTTTGAAAGGATAAATGTCGACGTAGCAGCTGAGAGCAGCGAAGAAGGTGAGAAGCACAGTCTTGAGGTAAACGTAAATTGTAAGTAATATAAAATTTTCCTCGAAGAACGCACTTATCAACAAAGAACGCTATTGATAAATCTGTTAGCTCATTACAAAATACAACAGCATCCAGTTTAAATGCAGTAACTTTAGTCCACAATATCTCATCAAACCCACATGGAAGGAGAAGTAGTAACTACAACAGCGCAAATTGCAATAATATAACAGCAACACAAAATCCCATTACAGCTATTAATGCGACCTCTAATGCAATGAACTGTCAAAGGTATGACCGCCTGCCAAATTAATTAAAACTCTGCCCCAATATTAGTGAATATTTTTGATTCCCATATTTTTTTGTGCGAATACATTGTACGGCGATTTATGTCAATACGAGAATTCATCTTTTACCACCACTCGCAATCACAATGAGTATCCACAGGATTTGCAATCATCGTATTTCTCATATTTATCAATGCTTACCTCTATAGGTAATCCGTTGAAATCTAACTACGTGGGCAGTATGATTAAACAGCCAGTTACCGATATTATGTCAACAAAAGAAAATCGCAAATTCTTTTTTGAAAATTGTTGGTTTAGATACAAAAGATATAGAAACCATCGAAACTGATATTGATAAGGATAAAGAACATTAACATGAATAGCGATTAATTGCAGAAACTCATAAATACTGTAGACGTGCAATCAAAATCTGAAATTGATATTTCCACGACCGGACCAAGAAGTTTTCTAGAAAGTAACGAAGTAGAACACAGGCGAGGCTGCGATAAGTTCCCCTATGACTTGGCTTCCCATCTTATTCAGAAATGTGCAGCGAACTTGATAATGAATTAACCCAAGCTCTCTTTTGCATTCTTAGCGAAAGCATTGGTATTGGTGATCGTGTACTGTTGTTCAGTCAGAGTGTACTTGCGTTAAATTTATTTGAAAAATTTTTGCATGTCAATATTCTTAATCAGCATCAGATTCTGAAACGATTTAAGTTCATCTGTCCGTATGTCCGTCTGTGTATATATGTTTTAAACATTCTCCTGGACGTGAAAATTAAGCTATCGACTTCAAGTTTGACGGAAACATTGCCCAAATGAAAATCGATCAAAAAACACGCGTACAGTGAGACTACCTCTCTTTTTGTTAAGGAATACAAAAATGGTTTTCATTACTCATGAACCCCAACAGATAAATCTACAAAACTTGAAAGTATTTTCTACGGGCGATACTGTAATACCTGTATAAAAATGGAAAAAATTTACCTCACCTATCTAATATTATAATGTATTGATCTGCCTGAGTGGCCGAGTAGGCAAGAGTCTCCACTAGCAATTCAATGGTCGTGGGTCCAAATCTCAAGTGCGGTAGAGTTTTTTAATAATGATAATAATAATAATAATATAATGTATTGAAGTTCTTTCTTTTTTTTTTGCAAAGTTTTTCTCTATTATTTCACTGCGGGAAAATTCTTATTAGATATTTTTTGAAGTGGTTAACCGAAAATAAAGTAGTAAGAATTTTAATGCATGTAAGTACACATGTAAATTTATTTATTTTAAATCGAAATAATGCGTTTATTAATTATCAAAGTTTCAATTACACGAAATTTATTTTTCGCTTTTTAAGATATTTATAGATAAGGCCAAGTTTTCTCTAATATCCTAACCGATATGGCAACTGAACCATGCATATGTCGGTGTTTGTGGATACATCTACTTTAACGATTGATTCATTTTTGAACATTTTCCGATATTTTGCTTTTTTATTAAAATATTCAAAATAATGGCAATAATTTATGCAATCTATAATCTGTGACTCAAATATTTGCCAAAACCTACCCTCTAAGACCCGGGTACAATGTTTGTTAATGACCAGTTGTTCAGAAAAACCCTACGAATCCTATATATTGGGTTATCACAATGAAGACACCAAAAAATATTTTATTTCGGGTTTAAACGACAATGCACATGACGTCCTTATTAGGCAAAATGGCAAGGAAACGCGTGATGTAAAAAAAGACTCCAGACTGTTTAAAGAAAGGTGCCCGCATTTCTTTACAATGTTTAGAGACTGGTGTTCACGTTCAACTATATGTGGAATTGTTAAATCACTACCTATTTCATTCCGAACGGGTCCACTCTCTGATACCAGTTTCTTTGCTAAATCAAGTGATTCTATAATAGTTTTTCCTTTTCCCTCTGTAAACAGGTAATTGGGAAAATAAGAAAAGAACTCAGTGGAGAAACTGAGCAATACTTTAGCGCATAGTAAGAGTTGTACGGAATCAAATGATTTGGGAGTAGAGGTTTCATTCGCTGTAACAACCTGAGAATATTCCAAAAAATCGAAGATCTATGAAAATCTTCAATTGGATTGAAATTGAAGAATTTCAGTTTTTATATAAATCATTTTAGACGTTGCTTTTTTTTCGTTATAGTATAACCAATTTTTTAATTAACGTAGAAAGTATCATCAAAAGAAGATAAGTTGAACTGCACATGTAAATTTTTTAGTTTAACTCTCGTTTTCTCCCACTAAATGTCGAACATAGTTTAAGATCAATAATATTAAGTCCGCTACAGAATTTTGATATAATTAAAATGAACTTTCATTGGCTGATTTTTCCTCCAATGCGTGGAAATTGCTGAAGAAATTGCGAGTCATCAATTTCATCTCAGTGGTTAGATATTCGGGAAATTTGACTAAAATAAATGATTCGGTTTAATGCTATCAAGAGAGAGAGACAATGGTTCAATTTTCTTCTTACTTTTGAATTCTATTATAAGGTCGCCATACTCGTAAGACGGCACACCTCTGCTCTTTGATATGTCATCAACACTTTTATATTTCGGTAGTCCTTCGTTGGGCAGAATTTTGATGTAATCTGGCGAAACAACATCACTAATAGAAACCTTTATTTTCCGCTTATCCAAGGTTTCAATAACGAATCGGAATCCAGTTAGGGCCTGACATAAAGTAATTTCATGAGTATAAACAATATTGTGAAGATTGCGTCTCTTAAACACATCGTGCGGTTTGTCTTCGACAATAAATATTATATCAGAGGGAATTTTCGTGGGAAATCGATCTCCCTCTTCTTTAAAGGAAAAGCGCGTGCCGGCAGTGATCCCCGGTGGTATATTTAAAGTTAAAGTTTTCTTGCGTTTCTCTGTTGTAAGCTCCTCTTTATCTATGAATTCCTGGCGCCAGACATGCATTAGCTTGACGCAACCAAAATATACATCTTCTAGAGATAATGCAACTGTTTTCTCAACCGGTGGCTCTTTTGTGCGAACTCCAATGCCATTATTCTTGTTTGTATAAAGAGGCGGTGGGTTTGTTATAGGATCCATAACGTTCGCATATGGCGAATAAGTGCCAAACACTTCATGGTAAACTTTCATGTGATCGCCATGATAGTTATAGGGGGGAAAATAGCCATTCGGCAAGAGTACGCCCTGTATTAAGCCGGCCTCGCCGTATCGATCATAAATCGAACGATACAAATCGTTGCCTTTTAGGAGAAGAGTACACTTTTTATCTTTATTGTATTTTGTAACCTGAAGAATACGCACCCAAAACATCCAAGGCCATATTAATGTAAGCCCATTGCTTGTTTAAACCCAACGGGGACATATGTGTCAGTTGGTTTTCTTCAGCCAAAGGCACAAATTCTTTGCAGTGCTTGGGATCACGATAAGGGTTTAAGCGGATAGCCAATTTACGATATGCTAAATATATTTCCCCTTTCGTTGCACTTCGTTTCACGTTCAAAATTGTGTAATAATCTAGTTCTGAGAGATTCATGGCTTCAAACAACAAATAAATCAATTTCTCGAAAATATAGATACGTTAATGTGATTTAATTTCCTAAGCAGAATATGGAATATAATGTGAAATTCAATAATATGTATACTTTTTTTATACTCATCACCGAAGGATGCGAGGTATATTGGCTTTGTTAAATCGTTTGCAACGCCCAGAATGAAGCATAAGAGATTCTACAAAGTATACATATTCTTGATCAGCATCAAATTCTAAAACAAATTAACCATGTCCGTCTGTCCATCCGTCTGTCCGTGTAATGGCAATGTAAATATTATCCTGGCCGCAAAACTGAAACAGCGAAAGTTCTTGCACGCAGGTTGGTATTAAAAATTGGCCAAATCGGTCGAAGGGTACGCCCACATCATCACGTCAACCGAGAACACCTCTGCTTTTCAAAAGGAATGAAAAATTGGTTTTTTGCTCATTACTCATACACTATAGCAAATAAATGTGCAAAAATTTGAAAGCGTATTCCATGGGCGATGCTGTAGCATTCGTGAACAAATTGACCACGCCTATTCAATATTATAATGTATCAAGCTTGAATTGTTTTTTTGAATACCTTTATAAAGCGCAGCAACAAGCTTTAAAAATCCCGTAAAGTATACAAATTCTTAGACAGTTTGGTTTGGAATACATGTAAACATGTCAGCCAGCTCGTTTGTCCATCTCTCCGTTTGCGCAACTTTGTAGTATTTGTGGTAAACATTCTCCCGTTAGCCAACATGAAGACATCGCCTACAAATTTGCAAAAGAATTTTAATTGTGTGTTCGACACATTCCCGTTTATTAAGTATTTTTCTATTGAGTAGTTTCCATATTTGTTGCTCCCGCACTTAATTTCACTCAATTTTACCATTTTTCCAAAAATTCCACCTTTTCAAACGGTAAAAAGGAATATAAAAAAGGCACAACTATAAGAGCACTTGAAAATACTGCAAAAAAAAAGAAAAAGAACTAGAAATATATACAATATATATATGAATTTCTTTCATAGGGGCACCTCGCTCCTTTGTGTTTTCAATGTCCTCGTTTATTCGTGGGACCCATTTTAACAGCTTTGGTTCAAAAAGGACACTGCAGCTTAGTGGCGGTCACTAGAAGAACCGTTGCAAGAAAACAACTGAAATTCCTAACGATATACAGACTTAACAAAAATTTCGATTTAACGGTCACGAACCTTTTTCAGAAAGTTAATACCTATGCGTTACACAAGTTTGAAGAACTAACAAAACACACCGTATAGTGAGCGAGGAAGATTGGTCATTGAAAACAAAGATTCATAAGGAGTGTTTTTAATAAGACGGAATATTAATGTTGTACTATACCATTAACAACATTATGAGAAGCTTTCGTCACTTGTCCCATACAGTTTTCTATCAGGAAAAAATATTATTATTTGCTTAATAAATCGCTTAGCAACTTATAATCAACGAAGTGGAAAGGTAAGAGAGAAGGTTTGTATTTTTCTTTTCATTAAATCAAAGCAATTTGTTATATTTAGGCTAGCGGCGGCACTCATATCGCGTCCATAACACCGGCTGTGGTGCAATTACTTGATGTTTTTAGCGCACAAGTGGCTAACGTTGTTCAGGTAAACTTGTGCAATAAATGCAAATTAAATGTATAATGAAAGATTACCATTTTGCAGACACGTACCGACACGTCGCTAGAGGACATCATATGGCATAAAAACATATTAATATCATGCTTCAATATTTGGGAGAGCATTTAAGACTTTAAAAAAATGCTGAAAATAAACAGAATTTAACTTAATATATATCTACTTGGTGTTTGCATGTATTCTGATCATTTATTCACTTGGAAAAGCTTGTTGAGAAAAATTGGTACAATATTTTCTATCTTTCTGCCAACATGGCGATATCATGTCGAACGATCTGTTTTCGCACTTCTTCATCATTATGAAACCCTGTGTTAGTCAAGTCATGGGACATCGATTTAAACAAATGGTAACCAGAAGGCGGTATATTTGGTAATCTCTGATAACGCTTGCCACGTGAGGCCGATAACAAGAGGACGACTTTGTGTCTCTTAACCGCATCGTTTTCTTAATTTTAAGAACAGTGTGTGTGCATATCCACAGAAATATCGGTAACTAAGGTCCTAAGGTAACTGCCAGAGCAGCCGCAGTCCTTACTCATTTCCATACATCCAGGACACAGAGCTGTTACTGGAGCAAAACATATGACCTGAATTATAAGATGATGCCATGTGTTTGGAGGATTTATATAACAAACATAATTATGAGATGGATGTTTGTATAAAAATCTTGATTAAGCTGCAATCGTACATCCTTAAGTGACTCTCAAGTACTTTTTTAGAAAGAATCGAACTGATGGGAAATTTTCAATGAAATTGTAAGAGGACGCAATTCCAATGCATTGAGAGGAAGTCTCCTATGGATCAGCTATTTCCAAAAATGAGTTAAAGTTTTTCAGAATTTGTCAACAAAGTTTGTTTTATTTTTATTTTAAGAAATAAATTAAACTAATTATAAAACAAACTTTTAATTGTTGATTACAAACTCCGTCTATAACAGTGCACCGCAGGAAACTTTAGAATGCTTTCCTTTGTTCCTTTTATATAATTCCCATCTTTACGAGTTTCTTTGTTTTATGTTTGGTAAAGAAAAACTTATCGCTACATCTATACATAAAGCAAAGTTCTTTAGCGATGTACTTTGTTTTTATATATCAACTAGAAAGGTTGACATTATTGTAAGTTCGTCATTCCTTTTCGAGCAATTGTTACAAAGAGTTGAGAAACGTGAAGCCGAGACAAAGAAGCATTTATTTGTGAGGCACAACATTAGGAATTAAAGCACTTGCATACATATTTCAGGAAAAGCAAACACAAGGCTGTCTATATTTTTATGCGCATCCCCGAAGGATGAGGGTTATATTCATTTCGTCAAAACGTTTGCAACGCCCAGAAAGAAGCATCAGAGACCCCACAAAGAATATAGACATGCGATTTAACCATGTCCCTTCGACCGTCTGTCCGTCTGTGTAGTGTCTACGTAAACATTCTCATGGCCGCAAAAATGAAGCAATCGACTTTAAATTTGGCAGAAACAGTGGAAGTTCTTATATGCAGGTTGCTATTGAAAATGATCCAAATCGGTCGAAGGATACGGCAACAGGGTGCGTAAACTGAGAACACATCTGTCAACTGCGCCCGCTCCATATTATAGAGCATGAGAATTTTGCTCTTTTACTTCTTTTGTCGTCTTTTGGGGTAAACGGTGATGGGTATAAAAAATTCGGTCCCGACCGAATTTAATTTTATTACGTGTTTTAAGTAAATTCCAACAGATTTCAAAACTCTTGCAATGTACGGCCCCGTTAAGAAGCATTTCATAAATCAAGTAATCATACAACTGTAGCGATGCAGCGATGCATATGTATACGAATATAATTTGTTTATATATTTATTTTTGGTAGACTCTTTATAATAATGTATAAATAACTTATACACTTGGGAATTAATGGATCGTAAATTGAAACGTGATAATTGCGTAACATTAAAGCTATCAATTAAGTTCTATATAGCAAAAGAAAGAAAAATACTTGAGTATTACGCTGTTTGTAATACTTTTTCTCGACATACTTTTTTGTTAAAACTGAAAGAGTTTTTTAAGATTTTATCCGAAGTGATTTTCACGATTTTTATACCCGTTATCGCAGGGTGAGAAGTGAGCATCGCACACCTCACAAAGTATATGTGCTTGATCAGCATCAAATTCTAAGTCGATTTTAGCATTTCTGCCTGTCCGCTTTTCTGTCTGTCCGTCTGTGCAATGGCCGTTGTAAACATTTTCCTGGACGCAAAAATAAAGCTATCGACTTCAAATTTGGCAGAATCAATGGAAGTTCTTGTTT
This sequence comes from Glossina pallidipes, assembly GCA_000688715.1. Taxonomy (NCBI): domain Eukaryota; kingdom Metazoa; phylum Arthropoda; class Insecta; order Diptera; family Glossinidae; genus Glossina; species Glossina pallidipes. The sequence continues at coordinate 367,276 of KK499869.1, read as the reverse complement.
GCAGGTTGCTATTGAAAACGATCCAAATCGGTCGAAGGACATGGCAACAGGATCACGTAAACTGAGAACACCTCCGTTTTTCGAAGCGACTTAAAGATTGTCTTTTTGCTCACTAGTCATAAAAATGAAAAAAATTGAAAAAATTATTAAATATATATATATTACGTCGTATATATATATACTAGAACATATATATATATTTATATATTATAGTATGTCAACGTTTAATTTTTTTGTCCATGCCTTTCGAAAGCTTCATAAAATTAATAAAGTCCTGGTTGAATTTTCAATGCATCTAAGCGTGTCCGTCTGGTCGTCTGTCGCTCTGTCCGTCTGCTCACTTGTGTAGTATATGTGGTAACGATTCTTCCGTTAATGAAAATGAAATCGCCTACAAATTTGCAAAAGAATTTGGAAGAGACTTTAGCTTTTCCAACGACACGCCTACAAGGTCCGTACGGATATGCGGCGAAAATTTTTGTTTTGAAAATAGAAAAAATCATGGTCTCATTAAGTGCGTACTTAAATCATTTTAACCTGTCGTTACAGAACTTCCAGCGCAGAGAAAGCCATCTGCCTCGGAATTTCCCATGCCCTTCTCATCTATTTGCCTTCTTCGTTTACTTGTCAAGGTCCCGCATAATGGAAAGAATTCAGTCTCTATGAGGAACAAAGACTACTGCGTCTATCGCAGTATATTGGACTGCTATTCTTCATGTGCTTAACAATGGTTTCCCTCTTCTATATTATAATGGATTCGGATGGAAAGTTGATCGAATAAATATTTATAAATCTCTTCCGTAACAAGAGAATTTTGTTGGTATGGAATTGGCCTTGGCACAAGCTTACCAAACCAAAGCAAGTAAACCGTTAACACTTTGTCGCTAAATTAGACAAATAAGAGTTTCTTATGTTGATTCAATTCATTTCTTGTCTATAAAAAACAAAGTCTCTTCCAGAAAGGCATTTTTGCAACATTTTGACCAGTAACTGCTTTACCGTAACTTGTGGCTTTGTCGGAAAATTGTCCAAAGATTAAGTCGTATATTAATAATTTTATTCATCCTAACAACAGTAAGTTCTGATTTTCAAAATCCCAATATATTGTAGACAGCGCTTCTATGCGCTTCTTCAACGTAGCCGCTTTATAAAACATTTACTTTTACAATGAAAACAAATGCGCTTTTTCTATATCCAACCGAGATGTTAAGTCATTATGACGCGTACAGAGTTCAGTGTGCGTGTGTGCGTGCTTCTTTCTGGAGCTAATGTAGGCAATGGAAGGCTTTTCCTTTTGCACAGTGCGCCTTCTCTCGTGTTTTGATATTACCACCCCACTAAAACCATCGTGTATTGCAAAAACAATGGAAGATACAAACATACGAACATTTTATCAACTTAAATGATGGGACAAACAATAAAAATTTTTATAGAAAGCAGAAAAGCAAAAATAAAGTGTCGACCGAAACGCAAAGCCGCTTAACATAACATGTAAAAAGGGGAGTCCACATTCCATTCCATTTTAATTTGACGATCAACCAGCACTACTTGGTGAACTTGAGCTATGTTTTCGTCGATATTTCAGAACGTCCGTCGCCCAAATTGTACGATCACGTTTCAATTTAGCTACAAAAAATTTCAAGGCGGAGCATAAGAGCGCAGAGCCGCCATGTGCAGCGTCCAAATCGTATTTAATTTGTGTGCGCGTATTGCGCTTAATGGCAACTGTAGTTATTACAACAGGCACGAACATATTGCCAAACTTTTGTGGAGAAGTCTCATCAATTTCATGTTCAGGTCGGAAACTTTTCAGCAACATATGCTTTTGTGCACTAAGACATCATTAATTAAAATTAATTAACATAAATTTATGAAATCTACCTAATCTATAATGTTTCATATCACTGTTTGGTGTACGTTTACATTTATTTACTTAGTTACTTGTTGCTTTTGCAATTGTTGCATGTTACATGTGCACGTGGTACGACATCGGCAGAGTTTCTAATGGTCTTTGGGTAAACATTTGCAAACATTTTCATTATAGATCGATATCCAGATAAAACGTAACAATTATTTCTTTAACTCATTTGATTACTTGAATTACCTTCACGTCACCGTAAAGGTCCTAAGCACGGGCGATAGACGGGCAGATGAATGTGTATAGATCGATTTAGATTTTTATGGTTGTCGACTTTATCCATATGACATAATACATACATATACAAACATATATATAAAATTCTAATTCGATTTAGATATATTCACCTGTTTGCCTGCGTTCGGATGGTTTGTTGTTTCTATAGGACATGCGAGGAGAAGAGCAATGCTGGCATAATTTCAGTGTTTTGTTATAAGCAAAAGAAAAAAAAAAAAGACAAAAGAAAATTGAGGCCGCAATTGCGTTAAAAAAAATAGTAGGAAGCAATATGTGTCGAAAGAAGTGTTAAAAATTAAGACTGAAATCTGTATAAAACAGCGAAAATTTTTATGAATTAATTAAATCAGATAAAAAATGAAAAATAGCGGTGGCGTTAAAATTGCTTAAAATTACTTTCGTGTCGTAAAAGCGTTTACCTGTTATATGATGTTAAACAGCGCCAAAACGTACGGCTGCACGTTCCTCCTAGATAAAGTCAAAGGTAGCCGACAGTATTACTTTTATGCAATATTAACTTTTACATAGCATTCCCTGACAGTGATTGATTAAAAATGTACGTCATACTAGCATATGTGCAGCGTAAACACACAATTACCACATCAACTAAAAAGATGTCCGCCGTGCGTAGGCATGCGACAGCATACAATTCCTGCTACATATAAATAAAAAGACAGACAAACAGACATGTTAAGATGAACAAGTTTGTTTTTTGAAAAAAAAAGAAAAAGCGAAAAAACACATAAACGTGCCATCGCTCATAAAGGTAATTACATCAGGATATTTATCATGACTCCTTCTTCTTTTTTTTTTTATATTTTTTCTTTACATTTACCAATCATTTCTGCGTAAGACTTATTGTATTACACACGATCCAGTAATTATTGGTTCAGAGGTATGTACGTATTGTGAACTTGACTGATTGCATGATAGTAGGACAGGCATGAATATCTATAATCATACGCTGACCATATTGTTGTTTTAAAAGTGCATACAAGGCCACTACTCCTTGGTGGCTTGGTTTGCTTTGGTTCAATGAGAATGGATTTCTTTCAAGTTTTATTTCCTCACTTACTTACTTCCAACTTAGAATTCGCGTCTGCTTGCACGAAGCAATTTACGGTCTGCGAAGAGTTAAAAGACATTCGACGACTTGGTTTCATGTCACGTATTTGTAACAATTCAACATTCATTCCCTTTAGGTCTTCGGCCAGGTCTAATGTTGCAATGTATTTGCAACAGTTTTATACAATTTATTGGTGATAATGATTTTATTGCTTATGGCGTTCAGAAAACGGAAAGAGATCATTAAACCTTTATACGCGTTTTATTTCAATGAGTTGGATGATTTTCTGCCTTAGCTTTTACGCAATTGTGTAAATTCTTATTGTCGTCGACAGAATCGAAATGTTTCCTTTACATTGTTGTGCTCCATCCAGCTCCTAGAGTGTAATGCTTGATTTAAATCTAAGTATTTACTCCTTATAGATTATCTTGTAATCTAATCAAACCGTTGGAGTGGATTTAAGCTTAACCGATAAAAGGATGTAAATAAATAGAGCATAAACTGTATGCAAATATTTATTGGCTTTTTTTTTTCGTATGAGTAAATTACGAGAATATGGCGAGTATCAGAATGCCGACCTTTCAAATGGCTCTGATAGCTATTCTTACCATGTTTTCAGTTTCACTTTATTCACTTCGTTCAGTGTACAAATCATTTGGTTTGATTTTCAAGCTTGTTCTCGTAGTCATCAAGTACAAGAATTCGAGTTCGACGCTTCTTAAGTTTCTGAAAAGGCTTCCGTAACATATGGCTTGGCGCTGACAACGTCAGCTTAATAGCATCTCGTCCCCTTGTGATGATATCAATGCCTTGCAGCAAATCGTCATGTAGTCCACTACTACCCGCTGGTCCCACCAAATCAAGAGTAAAGCCCTGGCTTTATCGTTTATGCTATTTGTTGCTTTGATCGGCATAATGGCTTCTTTGACCTTTCGCTTATCATACGTATGCTTTGGGATCCCTATGTTCCAGGTGAAAGTTGGTACAGGAAGAAGGGAGAAAAGGGGTAATGTTTTGCACGAATCGCGTACGTAACACACACGTTGTCTAGATCATATTCATACAACATAGTATCCTTGTGTTCGACCTTAACGAAGTCGGGGACGTTAGGCGATAAGTCTCATTTTCTGAGAGTTAGGTAAAGAAGAATATTGTGTGTCCATCAGGGATGCGGAGGCTATTTGGGGGCGATGAGTGACGCGTGCGCTAACGAGACACGTGGGATTACGCCTTTAAAGCAGAAATCCACGCTAAGCTCCTACAAACATCTGTAGCGTAAAATCTAAAGATCACTGTTTTACATCCAAACGACGACAAGATATTCTCCACTGAGATCTCATTTATATGGGAAAAAGCCTGCAGACAGACTTCTTTCTGTGTAGTTACATCATTATGAAAGTCCATATAGTGCTTAATGGGAAGATTAGCATGGCATAGTTTCTTATGGACTAGAGAAGTAGTTGTGGATCTGAGTGCCTGGCATTGTTGCATGCATACTTCCCCGTGGATATTAAAAATCTATGGAAAAAGGAGACGGCTACATGTTGCAAACTGGTGGGGGCCACTAGCGTCTCTTAGCTCAAGAAGAATTGCTTCGCTTCATTGCTTGCAGAATATCTGGAGCGAAGGTCTCTTTCCTTGTTGTTGGGAACGGCTGCGTGCGGTAGTTTAGTTGTCGCTGCGACCTACGCTAAAATCAAGTCTGAAGCAACGAACGAACTTGAGACCATAGATATTAAAAACATATAGTTCCAGCAGGATGACGCTACGTGCCACATAACTTATGCTACTTTTGATTTCCTGTGAGAGAACTTTGGCGAGAAGTTCGGAGGTTCTCAAGGTGTAGATTTGTGAACTGCCTGCCGCCTCGGTCGTCTGATTCAACGTCAATGGATTTTTTCTTTGGCACTACATCAAACCAGGGTCTATGCTGAAAGCCGCCAACATTAAAACATATGGATGTGAACTTTCGGGGGTCTATCACATAAATAACGCAACTAATCCTGTACAGAGTGAACAACGACAGGAACCGTCTCGTGTGCGTCAGTTGTTTCAATGTTGTGATATGTTTTGTTCCGAGCATAATTTAATGTCTGCGTCAAAGCACAATTTGATTGAATACAAGTAGTTGTTTTTTTGTCAAATTTTCCACAGGACCCTAGGAATTCCTAAACAAATCGCTGCTTTTATATGCTCAGTGGACGTAACAATTTTGAATGCGATAGCAAAATTTTTTGGAGCACATAAATTTCTCTCATGAAGTTTGCATAATATAGGTCTGCGTTTCGGCCCCCTTTTACATGCCGTCTTTCATGAGAAATAGGCCTTTGGGGCACGTCGGTTCTAATTTTTAGCATTTTAAAAGGCAAATTGTTCCAACATAGTGACTTGATAATTAAACTTATGGTGCTTAGTTAGAATCGTGTAGGTGCTATTGAAAGTGAGTCCTTGGATCACGTCTGCCTATATTTTTAACTCCTCCTGTATAAGTGTTCTCAAGAAAAGTAAGCCTTTACATGGCCACAACTTATAATGTGGGACAGAAAGCTGAAGAACTTTAAAGAACTTTGAAGACCTGTCTTAAGCGACGTGGATCCAACTATGTATAGCGCTTTAAATTACTTTTATTTGGTACTATGCCAGTCAACGACAGAGTTTCAGATCAACCACGATTTTCTAAAGTGTTTTTCGTAATTTTCTTAAAGTTTGATAATTTTTTTCTTTTCAATTTTATTCCTTTCTACGTCACATTTCTAATTTAATTTCGCCCGGACTATTCTTTACTTACCTGCCTTTATATATGCAGTCAAACTTTCTAAAAGCAAAAAACTATATTTAATGAACTCTGACAACTTTACAGAGCAGTAAAGTAAAAATCTTCCTATTCGCTTACATTGTAAATCGCCAGACTGCTGCTAAAGCGGACAACGAATAAAGTCAGCATATTAATTAACCAAATGATTTTGTTTATTAAATAAATGTGAAAAAAGTATAAAAATAAAGCTTGTAAAATATTCCTCTGACGCGGCCGAGAGAAGAGCAAAGAAGTAATTGCATGTTGTAAATGATAAACGCCTCCTATGTACGTACAACATGCAATTATTTCTAGTGTAGAGCGATTTTGCCTATTTTGGTATAATAACCAAGAACCAAAACTGGCTTTCAACTGTCTTAAGGGAGTACAAGAAACAAGGCGTGTAATTGGTTTTAATTAGTAGTTTACGAATAAAAACCAAAGAAAACTTACTTCATTACAAGTCGAATTTTGGATACCTATCATTGAACATGAATCTTAAATATTCGTAAAGTCAACGATTCTCAGGCAGGAATGAAATTGAAGAGTCATTCACTTGGGAATCAGCAAATTATTCAAATGCAAAGTTGATTTCGGCACATTGCTCTTCCTCGCCGTCAGTTACTGCTGAGGATTCCAATGTCGAGAAGACCTATCGAATGTCGAGTGAGACCTATCGATTTTCTATGACATTATATATGATCCTATGTACGATAATTAACGTACGCAAGTAATGTTTGACAAAGAGTGAGTTCTAAGAAGGATATAATAGGCTGCAATAATTGCCAAAGACACTAAAAAACTTATTTATATATATTTTTTTTTTTGATAGTTATAAATACGTTTATGGAAGGCCTCTTCACAAGTCAATAATTAACACATAACATCGCCCTAGGGAGAGCTTAGTTGAGTTTCCTGTTTTGATTAATTGATTGGCAGTAGAAGCGATCGTTTATAATGTGCAATGTTTACAGATAGTGTACGAAAATTTCAGATGGACTCGAAGGAAATAATCGAAAAATGTCTTTTAACTGTTAATGCAATTGCTGTAGGATTCAATTTCTTGGGAAGTGCTTTTAAGCAATCATCATCAGAAGACCTTCAAATCGTTATAAAATGTAAAATTTCTCAAAATCAACCCAAAAACAAAAAAACAAGAATGCTTTAGAGCCCCCTGATTATGTATACACATGTGTAAGGCGGTCAATTTTGTGTGTTCCATACGGTATAGCAAAAGTAGTTTGCTTTTTATTCTCTGATGACAGGTCAGAAAAAACATAACTGCAAGAAAACACATATACAACAATAAATTATGTAAATATGCTTACTCAGCATATCTCCACATCATAAAAAAATTATTTCATATTTTTTACACTCCACTCCACATACACGCACTTAAATGCAAATTTACTAATTTTGTCGTTGGCTTCCAACAGCTAAAAATACGGATTGCATGTTGTACATGTTCTTAATCAGCATGAAATTTTAAATCAGTTTACTCACACAACCATCTGTTGTTTAACAAAAAAAAAAAAAAAAAAAAAAAAATAAAAAAATAAAAAAAAATGACCTAAGACTTGGTAAACGCATCGCTAATTATTTTTTTTTGTTTCTAGACGTTATGTTTATAAATGGGCTAAATTTATTTCTGGAAGGCTAAAAACGATCATAAATGAATGTAAGGAAAATTTTCGAACTTTTTTTTTTTTTTTTTTTTTTGAAACTGACAACTTACTGCATGTAACGTATGCTGATCTGAAGTTTATCACAAGAAGTCATGAGGAGCGACAAATGGGATTATGTTTAACACGATTTCAATCGCTTTTCTTCAGAATCGTTGCTTTAGGGATTTGCAAGTATTTATTGTAGTATTATTGCACTATCGTATAAATATTTTTGTGATACGTAACATAAAATAAAGTTCAACGAGTTTTGATGCCAAATTATTTCTTATTTTGTAGTAATTTGCAGTAGATGCAACAGTGGTTTTGTTTTGTAATATAACGCTGCAGAAGGCGCCACCGCACCTACCGAACGGGCAGATCTTAAGTCCTGTGCCATTCTGCACCCTATGATGCTTGTGGCCTATGATACCTTCGAGCCAAGTTTTCTGATGGCACTCCCCGAAGAGTGGCCCGTTCGGTAAGTAGGAAATTTAGGTTTCTTTGCTCGGATGAGCATAGAGCAAAACTTAACATTACCTACGATTCATGGCAAATAGTGGATGGCTTAAGCCTAAATCACAGCTACATCACCATAGTTTCAAGCTTATTTACGAATAAACTCGTCAATGTCAAATATTGCGCCATGTCAGATATCGATTCATCTACGCATGGTATAAAAAGCAATAGTTAAGCCGAGAAAACTAGTGATCTGACAATGGCAATGTGCAGAAAGATCAACAATCACAAGCTGTGTTTACTCAGCCATGATTTCTAATGGGAGTCATGGGAGGAGCACATAGAATGATGATTTTAATAAAACGTTTTCTCAAAAGTTTTTTAATTATTCGAATACTTGTCGATAACAAATTTCCACATCATCATGAACTTGCGAAAAGTACGTTTGCCACAAACACGAAAATTACCCATAAAGCTAAGTTGTTGTCAACTGAGATACACTTCATATTTAGAAGATCGGTGTATTTATAGAGATTTTGACAAAAAAAATAAATAAATGAGACCTTGACACCATGTATAACCGGGTACACGTGGCCGAAGTAGAAAAATAGAAAAATTAGAGTATTAGTTATAAAATGTGCGTGTTGGGTTGAATTCGTAAACATTACACAAACATTATAGATAGCTAGATAAATGTAATCTTTTATTAGAGGACATAAGATAGTTTGTTTACAAACCCAACCCCACTCCAGAAAAGTCATAAATTTTAGCAGCGAAGACCCAACACTATTTATGTGTATTACGGATGTTCAGGGGAAAACTAAAGAAAAGGAAGGAGAGTCAATGGAACCTATAACTGTCTCGAATATGTCTCGAAATATTCTGAGCAAACTTATTCGGAAAACACCTTTGCACGACCAAAGTATACGCATCGTATTCTCTCGTATGATATTTTCTTTAACATAGTTTTATCTGAGGCAAAAATTCGTGACGACCTAGTTTAAAGTATTCCTAGTCACCTGTATGGGATGGCATTCTCTCCAGCATCTTTGTAAATAGCTATGAACATATTCTGTGCCTCCTAACCGATATATTCAATTTATCGTTAACAATGGGTATTTTGCCAGAGTCACATTGTTTCATACTCAGCCTTTTTTTGATATCATTTGAAACCAGCTGATTCGCTTCGATTGAAATTTACATCCGTGTCTTTGCGACTCGCTATACTACAAGCTGCTGCGATGTACCATACATACCGGCTCTATTAAATAGTTTCTACTATAAATTTCATAAGTAAGTATAAGACTAAAAGTGGAGGACATCTTTGGCCGTCGCAGTATACAAACAATTGGTTGGTCAATGATAATGATTGAAGTTTTAATTTCATGAATTTGAATATGCATCGTTAACATCAAATTCTCTGCAACGACCTTTAACTTGTTCTTTCGTTGGCATCTTTCACCTTATGCAGGACCCTTATTGCTTAGTCAGTTTGCGAAGTCTGCTTTTCCTCTTTCAGCAGAGCATGACGAAATTCCACTTGCTTAAAACGTTATTACTCCTCCCATACGTTACGTGAATCTCAATGAACATTTTCGTAAATTATTCGTAACTTAAAATATTCAACGTAAACCAAAGGGTTGTAAGAAATTGCTAACGATGTTTGGTGAAACTTGACTGCGGAACTGTGAATAGGCCAAAAAAAAAAAAAAAAAAAATTTATCTTCTCTCGTAACGTACCTTATCTTTGGCTAAAGAATGTCTTGTGCATGGTGGCGAAGAGTATATCGAAAATATAATTGTTTTATTTTGCATACTTGCAAGCAGATCGCTATAGATTTTTCTTGCTTCTGTACAGATGAGGTCCTCAGTTAGGGAATATTGCGTTCGAAGTTTAATTTATTATAGTTGCATTTAGCATATATAGATATGTAGGGGGTGTTGAAAGTGGAATGGAAAATGTCATATGTCTCCCAGCTCTATGTGATAGGTCGTTAAAAGTTTAAATTTAAAAAAGTGAAAGTCCCTTCATACAATGCTAAGCTTTATACGTATGTATCGTATTGAATGAATGCATAGAGGCCTTCTACCATCAGTGGCCTTATGCTGTAATTGAGCAAAAAGTCTTTGCAACCCTTTTTTTTTTTCTAGAAAAAGAAATATACGGGAAAAAGCATTCAACCCCCATGAATAAATTGCTGCAGGCATAACTAAGCCCCACATACATTTTCATATACGTGAATTACGTAAAACTCTTCTCTATGCAATATGTATGTAATCGTATATGCGTTAAGAGCGTACAGCCTGGAAAAAAAGAAAACACATTTTCCAAATATAACAAAAGGTAAAGGGCAATACAAAGCTGCAATAAAATGTTGTACGCATTGTACAAAGATAAAATTTCGTAATAATTCATTTATGTTGAATTCTTTTTGCAAAAATATTTTCCATGCTACCAAGATTTGATAGAAATCAAAAAAAAAAAACACAAAAAAAAAATAAGAAAATTATTAAATATTTCCTTTGTATTTCGTTATTGTTGTTGTTGTTGTTTTTATGTATGAAACAATTAAAAACATTTGGATACGTCGTCTAAAGCTATTTCTCATTTTTTGAATTTCAATATCTGTTTTAAGTTTAACCAAACTTGAAATAGCATTGCCTAACTCTAGGGGTTCTATTCATGATTTTTTTAATGCCTAATTTATAGGGTAAATATGAACATTTTTAATTATTAATCTTTCCTTTTGGCAGATGCAAATTTTACAAAAAATTTTATTCTATATTTACACAGAATTTTTTTTCTTGTTTAAAGAGATTGAAATTTATTTCAGCATAAGACAAATAGCAAAGCGATTTATTTTCCTTACTTTCCTTATTTTTTTTTCCTTTTTTGTCAGCTTGTAAGAAGGTTTCGTTTAATAAGTAAAACTGACATTTTTTCGAAAGAAAAATATTTTCATATGCGCGCCGAAAACATAGCTGAACTTTATAGTAACTTTGCGGAAAATTATGGTTGCGTGGAAAATTGTGTTTGCGGTAACTCCGTAAGTTGTCTATAAATAAGATAAATTCAATCTAATTTCAGTTGAAAGAATAGTTATGTTAGGTGCAATTGCGTTATTGAAAAGTAGAAGATACATTAAAATTATACTCGGCTGTGATCGAAATGAGCCTTGCCTTACAAAAGACTCTTTAATATATCCTGGGCATGGATGATTTGTTCTATTTTTATGGAAATTTTTTGTCGTTGTTGCTCACGAGTAATAAACGAAAAATCCAGAAATCAAAAGTGTTTTCAGTTTATGAGGCATAGTACTTATGTTGTTTGACCGATTTGGAGCCTTTGGAATACCAGTCTGCGTAAAACATTTCAATGTTTTTGCTTAACTCGAATGAGATATTTAAACATCTTTCCTGCCGGAAGAAAGCTTAGCGCAGATACTACGCAAACCGACAGACAGGTGTGCTTAAATCGATTTATAATTTCATATTGATCAGGAATGTATAGACTTCAGGGGGTCCCTGGTACTTAAGCCTCGATGTTGCGAAAGTGGCCCATGAAGGTTACGTCTGGCTGTTGCAAACGTTTCGACAAGATTAATTTATCTCTATCCTCGGATGGTGAGTATACAAAAGCTTTTTACAAATAGGAAAACATTACGACAGACAATGCGTAGTACCACATGTATCAGAAATAAAACTGCAAAGTAAAGTTCTTTCGTACTTTCCAGCAGTCTTTTGCAGTTGGGGAGGAGGCAAATGCTTTTAGTTCTTTCTACAAAAAAAGCCGGTTATATTAATATGAGCACAGCTATGTGAAAGAAGGGAAATTAGAAAATAGATTCAGTTTTTTATTTTATATGCGTCGCTCTATATGTATATATGACAACAGTTAAATGTATAGTAATTTCAGAAAAACTAAGCTAAGATTCAGGTTACCATAACACAACAGACGATGAAGACGAACAACATGCATAGCGAAGAACGGGATGATAGGGGTAAGAATTTTAAAATTGAAGCCGAAGTTTTCGTAAAGTCTTTATTGGTCTTGGAAAGTAAACGACGCCTAAGCATTTCTTCGAGAAGTAAGTACAATTAAAGACGGACACCGAAGCAGCAGAGAATCGCTTGCTGCATTGGCGGATTTGATTATGAAGAGGTGATCTTTCGTCTGGCCTATCGCATAAAAATTATGTTGACCAAACAAAGGTTTCAAACTGGACTTTGGCAAACATAAGCTCAACATTGATCATCTATATACCCTGGGATATTTACGGTCTGGGATATTTATGTATATAAACAAGTATGTTATGTATATGAACATGTAGTTTGGAAGTCGGGGATATTTACAATCTGAATATTTATGGTCTGGGATATTTATGTATATAAACAGGTATGAAAATCAAATAAGCAAAAATGTTACATTCGTCATAGAGCAATTATACAATGCATAGCAAAAGAGAAAATCATATTTGGATATATATATATATATATATATATATGTAAAAATATATTTCTTATACTCATGCATTATCATTGTTATCTTAAAAGAAAACCAAAGGAAAGTATGCCACTCTACGCTATATATTAGGCGGAGTATGTTGCTTTCATTTTTGTTCATGGAATGTATACGGAAATTTTTATTGGTGTAGTATTTGATCATTGTATCTGTTCAGTTCATATTGCACTGTAGGCATGTTTTTTGTTAACCAACTTCTATGGTTATAAAAATTACAAAGCATTTTATCAAACATGGACGTTGCGGTTACCCAATCGGTAGTGATTTTGATTGACTTTTATGGCTGTAAGCCATATCAGCACTAAGTTTTAAATCACTATACGCGATAGATTATAAATGAAAACTCTTCATACCCACCACCGAATAATGGCGGCATATTCATTTTGAAAAACGTTTGCAACGCTCAGAAGAGAGCTTCTGCCTAGAACTTCTCTGCCTAGTGTACACATTTCTTGTCAGTATCAAGGCCAGTCCATCTGTCCGGGTTTGCAATATCTGTAGCAAACATTCGCTCGGCCGTAGAATGAACTTTCAATTTCGGCAAAAACATTGGAATTTTTTGCACGCGGTTTGATACTGAAAATTCACAATATGGGTCAAAGAATACGCTCGCAGTGCGACATAAACTGGGGGCAATGGCGTTTTCACAAACGAACAAATTGGCTTTTTTTGTACATTACTCATAAATATGACGGTGAGTACATGGATAAAAAGTTCTATGCATATTTTATGAGCGATCCTGCAGTAGGTTCACAAGTATGGAGAAAAACGGCCACGCCTGCCCGGTACTTCAGAATATCAAAATTTCATTTGTTTTGTTGTTTTTCGTCGTTCTTTTCGACAGTTCCTGTGCAGTGGGTATAAAAGATTGGAATATAGTTTTCTTCTGTGTTAATGGTTGTGGTCTAAATTTTAAATCGGTAGCGATCAGTAATTATTGCCCACAAAGGTTTATCTGCCAACTTGCGCATGTCTTCCATTTTAATTCTCACAACTATGAGTGTTTCAATAAAAGCTAGCACATGACAAATGGACAGATACCTTAATACAACGCATCGTCATTCGCTCCTCGATAAAATCGATAGATTTTATTTATTCTCTGACATATCCTATATCTGTACATGTTGCAAACAAAAGGGCAAATCAAGTATAATCGCATTATTTGCTTGTGGATGTAAAAATAAACGACCGTAACATCGTAACATTTTATAATACCTTTCTGCTCAACGTCAACTTGAAATTGTTAAAAGCATTAAAGTAAGAAAAAAAAAGGAAAAAAAGAAACCATGAAACTATAAATCAATTTTTTTTTTGAATGAACTTGTGCTACGCTAAGAAACAAATCCATTTTGAGGAATATTTATATCGTACCGGCTGTTTAAACAGTGCGAGACAGCCGTTTTTGTGTTCCTTGACTATATCGTAAAAGTCAATAGTAATTAAAACTCGTTTACACCCCATCTATCTTTAAAAGAATTCTTTTCACATGATCGTACCTTATTCTCTTCGAAGGCAACAATTAAAATATGTCCATATGTATAATATTTGTTTTTTATTTCTTTGCCTTAAGTAACGAATGATTATCATATTGTTTGTGCAAAAAATATCCGGAATTATTGAAAAGTAAACATTTTTCTCCTCGAAATTCATTTTAATATTTTCAAGATATATTCAAATGCTTGCGAGAAAACTATTTTGACTAAGTCTCCCATACATATATTTTTAACCAATTATGGGACTTATTTGCTCATATCGTTTGAAAAGTATTTGGCTGAAAATTCAAGCAATTATTTTGAACTTTTCATATGCTTGGGCTTTTTACTTACACGATTTACTGTCAGTCTTCCTTGGATTGCGTCTAATGCATTGGATGGCATTTATGTCAATCCTTCGCTCAAGTGATTCTGCAATTGTAGAAATTATGTAGTGCAAAAAAGAAGCACTGACAGATTGAGAGATAAGTTGGGCGGGACAACTACGTATACAGTGATAATGATTTCCAAAAAAGCAAAAAAGGTTTGTTTGCATTTGTGAAACGTAAGTTCCGGCTACTTTATAAACAGAACGTACTGTGGTAGGCTGAAAGGATAATCTACGCGATAATGCGGATTTTTATTTATCCGTTACTATCATATACACCTAATTCTTTTTTTACACGATAGATACGTTCCCAAAAAATACGTGTAAAAAAAATTCGTGTAAAAAGAGAATTAGGTGTAAACAATAGTAAAAAGTTCTTGTTAGGGTTCACTTAATTTATTTCGTGCTTACACATTTTAATTCATTAAATATTTTATAAAAAATAACTTCTACTTTGGGAAAAGGGTATTACATCTGAAATTCATAAATATAATATCGTGTTAAAACAAAATAATTCGTGTAAAAAAAGAAATTTTTTTTCTTTTGAACTCGTGTTAAATCAAATTCGTGTAAAAAAAATCGTGTAAAAAGAGAATTGGGTGTATCTTACTAATGCTAAGTTTAGTTAACTGTCACTAATTTAAAAGCAACTTAATGATAAGTCAACAACAAACATCGTAGGTTTCCATTTTTAATGGACTTGATCAAGGAGTAAATTGTTCATTTGTTTACTAAATAGCGTAAAACAAAAGGCTTTTGCCTTAAAATAATTTATTGCAAATTTCGAATCAGTCCATCAGTTAATTAAACCTATTTATATATACATATATATATATATATATATTGCCTTGTGTGTTATTCAACTAAAATTTCCTATTTAAAGAATTTTTCATTAGACACTGGCTGCCAGAGCAATTACTTTACATATTTCTCTAAGGTAGTGGATGTCCAGAATTCGTCTTAAAAGTAATATAATCTTCTTTTTTATTTTATTTGTATGTTTACATTATCTAGAACTCTGCCAACTTTAGAGGAAAAAGTAAAAAATTATAAGATTTAATGTTGATCGTCTTTATGCAGAAAGAGCAAAAGGTTTCTTCGTATTTTTTTTTTTTTTATTTTTTATATAATTAATGGTAGGACAGAGTTTAAATTTTATCCTCAATTTATGAGTTTTGCTGTCGAATAGCAGCAATAAAATCATTTTGAGAAAGGAAACTTACAATGCTTGACTTACCTTCAACTCAGAAAACTATAATAAACAACTTAGCATGAAATTCGGAGCAATTATTTTAGAACTTTTGCAAAATTTTGCGTTTATGAAACACACTATCTGTAAATAAATTTCTTTTTCTCTTTCTATGCGAACTCTTAGCATACAAAACTTTTTAATTAATAAAAAAAAGGAACAGACCAACCGACAAATTATTTTTAAAGGCATTAAAACTTAAGGCAAAAAAAAAAAAAACGAGAAACTTAACACTTAACATAGCTTTAATTTAATAAAAATCAACTGCACTGAACATCACTGACAGACTGACCAATAAACGAAAAAGAATTGCAACAAAATTTTTGCAAAAACTGTTTATAGTTTTGTTCATTTTTTGTTCTTTTAAAACTTTAAATTATTAAAAAACAACTATACCTTGTTCTAACTATTCAAGAGAACTTTCGAGAGAAATAATTCAGTTTTTCACAAAAAACTTTCTATTTATGCTTCAAATTGTTTCATCTGGAAGAATTCGTTCACTAGAGTTTCTTGGCTTTTTTCATACCACACACATAAAACACGCAGAAACGCACCTATTATTAGATCGATCGATTTAGAACCATTTTGTAAATTGATTTAAGCCTGTCTGTCCGTCTAATGTCTGTCCATGATTATTTGTGTTCAAGCTAAAGTCTGAAGAGATGCGTCGATGAAAGTTGTACAGTGCCGTATTTTGATCCAACGGCGAATGCTATTGAAAATGGTTCGGATCGGTCCACTTTTTCCACCACTCCGTTGTTCTGAAAAGTCGTTATATGGAAAAAAATTGCATATTTCAAAATTTGCCAGGAAAAGTTGCTAAGTAGTAGCATTTGGAAAACTTTGCGCCTGCTTGGGCAATTTTAGAACCCTGTTACATATAACTGAAGTTCATACGACATAAAGATAGTGACCGAGTAGGCAAGAGTCTCGACTAGCAATTCCATGGCCGTGGGTTCAGATCTCAAGTGCCGTAGAGTTTTCATAATAATAATAAAATTAATAAAAATAAAAGCCGAAAGCTTTAGATGCTAGTGCTTTAAGGCATTAGTGTTAGAATTTATTCTCTGGCTAAATTTGAAATAATAATAATAATAATAATAACATAAAAAAATTAACTGCACCAAATTTGGATCATCTCGGCCTCATCCTACCTACTAAAAAGTCTACATTTTAATACGTGGTAATGAAAATTAGCTCATAATACAATATGGTGTAGGGAATTTAAAGGTCGTCCTTGCACCACTATAATGTTTTTTTTTTTTAATTTCAATTGGAACCAGTTATACTGCGTGCAGTAGAGCTCAACATTTATTAACAGTGTGTACAGTTTTGACAGTCCCTAGTCTTTAAACTATTTTTCAATTGTAAAATAATAAAGAAACTAAGAATTAACCTTTAAGTTATCTCTTAACCTTGAAAGCTATAATCCTTCAATTATAATAAAGTGAAGAATAATTGAAAACTACCGCGGGTCTTGTAATGGCAGCTTGACCATATAAAGACGGGCAGTGGAATCTATCAAAACAGACTGCGAAAGTATTCCCAATAAACTCCGGGCTCTAGTGAAAAACCAAATTGTTTGGTTGGCATTTTTATTTATCCAACTAACTACAAAATGTTATAACTAGAGTTTATATAGCTTATTACTAATAAAAGTAAACAAAAGCTATTACAACGTAAGCAATTTGTTAGTCAAAGAAACTTATAAAGCGTTCTTTTCATTACTAGATAATGTGCGCATAGAATACAAACAACTAATGTGCGTAGAGTGTGTCCCAGCCACAGAAGTGAAGGAATGAATGCGCATTCAGCTAATCCGTTTGTGGGTATTGAGTCTTTTATATTGAACTGAAAAAACGGTGAATAGTCAACACTTTGTCAACACAGTGCGTATCGAGGGATTTCTTTCATTTAAAATTCTACAGTGGTTTTTGAAAACCAAACAAATAATGTTTCCCCGATGTTTCCATTTTTTATAATAATTTCCAAAAAAAAACTTTTTTTTTGATACTTAATTACAGGCTTAATAAGCTATCCGAATACTAATGGTTTGTTGCCCTTCTTCCGTCTGAAAAAATGGCCAAAAACCTCCTTACTTTTAAATTGTTATCGCGATGTTACCTCATAAGATACAATGATTTTCGCGTTTGAAGAGAATTTTCAGTTAAGAATAGACACGAGTTCAAACTCAGTTGAATTTTAAGACAGTGCAGGGACAGATAAGATACGATTAAAAGATATCTTCGAAATACATTCAATTTTTTATGGGCCAAGTTTTCCAAAAATTAATTTCTTTCACAATAGATGCAAACTTATCCGAAATAATTAGAGAATGTATTGTGAAAAAAACTTAAAGCGAAAAATTAATTGCATCGACTTGAGACTCATTGCAAGAGAGTACCGAGAAAAGGGAAAGAGCCAAGTTATAAAGCAAATAGTCAGCAGCGAAGACAACAAATAAGAACAGAGTCACTTTAGTAACACTATGTCAATATGCTTTTTTCACACACATACACACACACACAATAGCTCCATCGGCTGAAAACTCTTAAAATTTTGTAGTCAAAAACATAATCAAATGTAATAGCACCGATCGTAATAATAATAGGAGAATATGTAAAATTTTATATTCACTCATTCAATTTGTGTACGCATGCGCAACGCGTTACCTTATATTGCATGGGTACGCGCTGTGTTTTGTTTTTAATATTTAACATATCGCTTGTCGCTGCAGGGCTACGATTGCCTGTTGAAATATTGTTACTACTTGTAAAAGATTTTACAACAAAAGAGCACATCGTGCCATACATCCGCACATACAATGCTTTGAAGAAACCATACCGGAACACTTGAGCCCAAAAGGAATGCAATTTGTTTAGAGAAAAGCAAATGAATTTTTATTATTTGAGAACACATCTGTTTTTTTTCTTATTTTTCTTTTTCAATAGAGTTATGCAAAAAAAGTTTAGTGAAAATGCCGCAATGTCTTCGTTTTATGAGGATAACCTACGGTTTCATCACCATGTTCTAAACAAAAGTTATGAAGAATTCTTTGTGTATGTGTTTGTTCTCTGCCTAAAGGTTCAGTGATTCTTTTCAATTCCACAAAGAAATTCTTATTTTTTTTTTGTTAAAAATTCATAAAATTTCGTCCTAAAGTTTGCTGTTGCTGTCGTAACCACAGATATAATTTATTTTCGTGTATATAATTTTACAACAAATAATTTTGATATTTGTGAACGATTTTCTTAACATTTTTGATATGTATTCTATATGCCTGATTATATAGCATACTAAAGTATATCATCACAATTTTTTTACTCTACCCTACCAGGAGGTCCATTATTACGGATGCGGCAAACAACCACAAATGACGTACGATAATCCCATATTCTTTCGGAATTGCTTTCTATACGTGCACTTTGATAGGGATATTCCTCGAAGAGTCCCGTTAAAAATTTGTATTTTGATAAGCTGAATGTATGTCGGAAGTTTTGATAGAAAGGCGCCTCCGTTCTTCTAAAAAGTAAGTGTCCATGCAACGACCAAGTATAATTTTTAGTATTTTATAATGAACGTTGGCAGGAGAGTGAATCATCTATTGTTAATATGTTGAATTCTAGAAGGACGACAAGAACTAATGGGAATTAATCGCGCCTCATATGGATTTTCTTGAAAAGTAACCAGGTTCGTTGACATGAAAAGTATGCTTATTAAATTTTCACCCCGTCGGTATCCGTTTTACGTTTCATCGCAATAAAAGCGCTCCCATGGAAAGCAACTCTTTGATATCTTAGGATGAAAGTACATAAAGAATGGTATACGCTTTTGCCCGTTTTTACTTACTATAGTCATCATCGAAGAATTGATGCCTGTTCTTTGTGCTAAAGCTTGCAGTACTCAAAAGAAAGTTACGGAGCCCCTTCGAAATGTATGAAGATATTGACATGTTCCCGAGAATTAGGCACTAAACTCCTTTTTTTTTTGGAAACTTATTTTCAGCGAGAAATTTTATTCGTATCGTCGAATAATCATCATGTTCGTTCGGTGTAGCTGCGTATCTCCATATCTTCTTTTCCAAACTTCAAAATGATCAAATGATGATACTTGAAAGTCGGCTTGAGCCAATTGATGTAACTACACTGTGATGTTAACACAAATGAATTCGTTTAAAAGGGTTTCATTTTTAAGAAGGTCATAATAAATTTTGGTGTTCAACAATTTTGGTGTAAGTAAAAAAATTATTTTGTGTTCAGCAGTAATTTTAATATCCGTGACCACAAACAGCGTAAACTTCGAGTGCAAATCATTTCGTAGAGAGCGAAAAATATTTGTAATTAGGATTTTCTTAGATGAATATTTTCTAGATGAGGTAGCTTGTGATGTGCTGCTAGCTGGAAAGTTCATTCCTAATTAACTATTTAGCTTAGATCGGGGCAAATACACTTATATATATACATATATATATATATATATACATATATCTATTTATACAATGAACCGATACGAATATTAAGCTTGTTTTACGAATCAATCGATTGGAAATTAATAACTAAAAGCTAGTACTTATGACAATTCCATGCCTTAGTTGACCATTGCATTATAGCTACAGGTATTCTCGTTGTACATTAATAATTTATTCCCCAAATCGAAACTAATGTTTTTATTATACAAAGATGAATTAAACAACAACCAGTTCTTATACCCACCACCAAAGGATATGCGGTATACTTATAGTGTCATAGTACTTGCAACGTGCAGAAGGGAACTTCGGAGACCTTATAAAGGATCGGCGCCAAATGCTGAGTTGATCTAGCCATGTTCATCCGCCTGTGTGTCTATGCGGTGTTTGTTGGAAACTGAAAGTAATTGTGTTTCTCTCAACAAAAATTTGTAGCTTTTTCCTCAATACCCATAGATTTTAAAATGTAGAAACGTGAAATTATCCAAATTTATTTTATGAAGTCAGCTGTTAAAAATGTTGTCTGTATATAAAATGGCGACTATCCCGAGGAATATCAAATGGATAACTGTCGGCGAAAGGTATCGGGCAATTCCGTATTTCCTTTCGATGCCAATGCATTATAGTGCAAATGGCGGATGCTATAAAGTTGCATGGCTATCTTCTTCTTAATAATCCTTCTAATCGACATATAAAATAAGAAGTGGGCTTGGAGAGAGAATGCAAAGAAGGCAAAGGTGTTAATTCTAAATTATATATGGCGGACATCACTACGTTGTTCATTATTTTTTTCTCAACAATCCCTTTGCTATGGATGTCAAATTAGAGAGTTTCGAGAGTTCATTGTGACAAACTAAGTACGTGAACTGTAAGATGAATATGGCGGATGTGGCGACGTGGTGAATTATTTTGTTTTTTTAATAATCCTGTCGGTATGATGTTAAACACGAGGCCTTGGAGTGTAAGAAGCGACTTGTAATAGACTAAACGGTCTTAAATAAATATTTCCATTTTATTCTAAATAAAATCTGTTAGTAAGATTCACGAAAAATAGTAACAATAACTTGTAGTAGTAATTTTAAACTACCACAACATGATATGGGACGATACAATTGGTAGTGGTATGATCAAATCAACCGTGGTGAGAATACAAGATGCAGATCCAGTCGAATTTTTTTATTCAATTATACAACGTATCAAAAAAGGGTCGCCAGAGTTCCAAGTCAACACGTGTAAGTCTCTAGAAGGGAGAGACTTTGGAAATATCTAGTGCTGTATTCTCTAGTGGGAAGCTAGAAAAAGACCTGTGAAAAATAATATCTTTCTGTAGACCAACAACGCTGCTTGACATGACAATTTTCCCATGTAATTTAATTCTCTACACATTTAATAATGGGGGAGTTGTTTAGACAGTTTTTTGGCCGCCACTTCTTTAAGTCTAGCGTTGTGTGCTGTTGGTTCCAAGCAATAAAATAGAGTAGGTAAGAAAGTTATATTCGGCTGGGGCCCAATCTCGCATAGGCATTACCATTAAAATTTTTCTCTTCCCATGCTTTTATTTCTTGTCATAAAAAAGTGGATGGAATAAAACTTATTTTTCACCCTTTACTCCACTAAAATGTATTGATAGAAAAAAATTAATCCGCTACGTCGCGATGTCGGTGGTATTTAATTTGTAACTAATGCACTTACCTTAGTGCATTTTACTCTGCCACCCGTCATATTTGACCTCGGCATTGAATAGATTGTTAAGTGAAAATTAATCCCCCAGGTCGTGGTGTTCACCATATTTACTTTAGAATGAACGCATCCTTAGGCATCTTTATTTTTGGGAATGTACAGAATAATTTTAAACATTCTGTCTCGTTTACCTTATGATTAACAAGCACAAAACCTCAAAGTGGGCATGGCCCATTTTCTTTTTTGTATTTTTTCTTATGAATAGTAGAGTTTTCCATAAAGTAAATGTAGAAAATGCCAGCCTTTTATCTTTCGTAGGTTGTGAGTAATTACCAAAAACTCACAAATGTTTCCTTAGAGAAAGGGAGTTGTGTTCACTTCACGATTTGCTGCGAGCATATGCTCTAAACAATTTGGCCTATTTTCAATACCAATCTGCGCTCAGAAACCTCCACTGTTTCTATTAAATTTGAAGTCGATATTTTCATCGTTGCGACCAAGAGTGTAGCACACACAGCACACACCACACAGACGCTAAATGGACGGACATAGCTTACACGATTCAAAATATAACACTGATCAAGAATATATAAACTTTATAGGGTTTTCGTTGGCTTTTTTTTGAGTGTCGCAAACATTATGACAAAATGGGTATACCTTCATCCTTCCAGCGAAAAGTAGAAATACTACCATTTAAAGGAATCCATTTTAAATTATTGGGGAGTGAACGTGCTTTAATTACTATTGACTTTTACGTAATTGAGAACTACACACACCGGTGATCCATTCCATCTAAGCCAATAGTATAAAGTACACAGTCTGCCGACTTCTCTTATTGCAATACTGCTCGCCTAGTAAATATTGATTTATGGTTTTAAGTCTTCTTCTCGTTTTCTTGTTTCTCTCCAATACCAATTTAAAGTTGACGTTATACAGAAAAAGATTTATAACATGTTGCGACCGTGTAGTAGTTTGTTTTATATATAACTTTTATTAATGTTAAGGTAATGTTGAAACTTCTTTCTGTCCAATACTAAATGATGCCGCTTTATTAAGCATGGTATTTGTAACGCTGAAAATAAAAGATATTATTTGTACAAGATACTAAAGTACAGATTTGTGGCCTTTTTAAGAGAGGTTTCTGCTTTTTACACAGAGGGAATCTCTATGCAAAAAAGCTTCTTGTGTTTTTTTTATTAATATTAGGTGCTTGCATGTATTTCGATCATTTTTTCATTTAGCCCTTTACTGAGAAAAGCTGGTACAATCGATGTTAATCAAAATATTTCTCAGCTTTCTGGTAACATAGCGATACCGTGGCGGAAGAATCAGATTGGTTTGGCATTCAATCTTCGACCCATTTTTGCACTTCTGCAATATTTCGAAACCGCGTGTGAGTCAAACCATGCTGCATCGATCCGTGCAAGTGGTAATGAGAAAGTCCCACGTCTGGTGAATATACAGGGTGTGGCAGCACTTCCCATTCAAGCTGCAACAGTGTATTCTTCACAACTATTCCAACGTAACGCCGAACGTTGTCACGCAACAAGATCATTTCGCGTCTGTTGACTGCTATTGCTGGACTCTTTTGCAGCAAAATATCATTCAATCGACGTCGATAGACGTCTGCAGCAACAGTTTCATTCGGTTTTAAGAGCCTGGAATATACTACACCTTGCTGATCCCATCACATGCGTAGCAAAGTTTTATGGCTATGGGTATTTTGCTTCGGTGACGATGTGGATGCCTCTCCTAGACTCACCCATGACTTTCATAGTTAATCCGATTTTCATTGTCAACCACAATATGCCGCTAATTCAACTACGACTGCGACATTTATTTTTCTATTAATATTTCTTCTCTTATTTCCGCCTCTTCTCTTATTTCCGTTTCTATTTCCACTGCTATTTCTATCTCCGCTTCTATTAATATCTCTTTCTAAAAATAGGAGTAGAGTGGAAAGAGAATGAAGAGAAAAAATAGAAATAAGAGTAGAGAGTACTCCTATTTCTAGAAAGAGAATTAAGAGAAGAAATCGAAATAAGAATAGAGATAGAAATAGAAATGGAGATAGAAGTTAGAGCAGAAATAGAAATGGAAATAGGAATAGGAGTGCAGATAAATATTGGAGTAGAAAAAGAAATAGAATAAATGTCCCTCGGTCGCTGTAGAAGTAAAAATTGGAGTGAGAATAGATAGAGAAAAAAAAGAACAAACAGAAAAATAGAAGTTCCAATCGCAATTACGCTGCATCTGGCGACAGTACTGCACTTGCTGCATGTGGCCACTGCGCTGGAACTGGCGACTGCGGGAAACTGTTAAAGGAAGTTAAAGACGCGACGGATTCTGATCGAATAATCATTGTTGAAGCTGATTAATTTTCTCAAAAAAGAAGAAGCAGAATGTTGAAACTTCCGAAATTATTTAATAAATAAATGGTGGACATTTTTTCAATTAAAGAAAAAATCCCATGAAAACAGCTCACAGCTTATTTATAAAGATATTAAAAATGTTTTTATGAAACTGCGTTCATCTTAACGAATTTTAATGTGTCTTGGCTTTTGTCATTATGGAAGGTGGTGCGTGCATTTGTCAAGTTGGCCTTACTTTCGAGGACACCTTAACTCCTGCACGTACGTGCACATGCTGAGGCTCCAGCTGTGAAGATAATGTCAATATTAATAAAAACTACATAGGTTTCCGTACGGTATTTGTTGGAGTTTGCCCTAAAGTCGCAGATATCTTTTGTTATCTTTAAATTTTTCATTTCTTCATATTTAGTTTATTACTATGATGAGTAAACCGAACTGATATAAATAGAATATTTATACCTATCATCCAAGGTATGAGATATATTCATTTCGTCAAAACGCTGGCCATAAACGATTGCCAGAATTACGATATCAGCTTCAGGACTTAGTACACAACTTGGAAATTCTTGAATAGGAAATGGTACGACAAGATGGAAAAAAAAATTTGGATATTCTGATCATTACTCATAAATTCCAACTTGTTCTACTAGTACTTAGATAAAAGTAGAGAAAACTCGCCCAGTGTTATACAATAACGAAATGGCATTTTTTCGCTTTTTTGGTAAGTTTTTTTAGGATAAATTTTTAGGTTGTGAAGGGCAAGAGATTCGTTCACAGCCGCATATAATTTTTTTTGTTTCATTTTATTTTATTTTACAGTTCAGTTGAGTCTTATACGAAAGGACAACGCTATTAAAAATATTCTGCACTCGAACTGCAAACTGATAACTTTCTGCAATCTCTGTACAATTGCTGTTTATTACTAATATAAATACCTTTATGGTTAGTCATAATTCCTTCAGTCTATAATTGAATTCAACTAATGCACGAAAATTTCAATGGATTTATCACTTAGTTTTTATTCGTAGCGTACTAATATGCGTCGAAAATACACTGCTTCTCTCATACTTTGTTCTCATGACAAATAAATAAATTTTTTTTTCGATTTATCCACATCTACATACATACAAAAAAAAAGAAAAAAAAACCAAAAGGATTTTGTATTCAAAGTTTTTCACGTATATACATACGTAGCATACATATAAAATTACCTCTGAAAACTACTCAAACGTTTGTTAAAGAAAAGGTATCTTTACATTTATCAGATGCTTTCTCCGCCTATTTCCTTCGGTTTGCAGCATTTATAAGAAAATAGTTTTTGATTTTCTAACGATAGGATAGGAAATCTAACTCGTTTAGTTATAGCAAAGTTTACGTTACGAACGTAGCTTACAATAACATTGACAGGAGCAAGACATGGCAAGTCCACGTAGTATTGAAAGGGACGCAAATCAACTAAAAGGCACTTAGTATTTGTGTTTACAATAGATCGACTAATTAGCTTGACATTTCTTTTTTTTTGTTAATTAAATTAGTAAAATCTTATTTCTTTTCTGATCCTCACCTTATTATTTATTGAATATGCAAGCGTTGTTTTCCATTGAGTTTATATTCCCAACTTCTACTTTTGATAGATATTTTACAATTTTTTGTTTAAACCAACAATACCCGGGAAGCCTTTTTTATTTTCTTTGTTAAGTGCAGCATTGTTATATGTAGGTTTTCGCTGCAGCACGATATACCCATAACTTATAAGTCCACCTATCCTTAGCTTACCCAAATATGTTATACTCGAAGAGTGAAGAGCTTAGAGATTCTATATCTCTGAAAAATATAAATGACATAAGCAGTATAACTACTTGCAGTGCAGATATTTTTACAATTGTGGACCAACGTGTGCATTCATTTCTAAATATAACTAACTAGTTAAGCACACAGGAGTGTTAGCATATTGTTATAAAAATTCCACATTTGATGATTTGGGTTTTCATGAAAATTAATTGATTTTCTAAGAAACGAAATTCCAAAGAAAGAGAAAACCAAGTAGACATTCATGGCACTTTACCTGCGTCATGCAGCTCGCGACTGACATATTTTGAACATGATCTTAATATTGAAATCGGGCATGACTACAATTGACTTCGAACATAACCTCACTAATGAATACGAACATGACCTCCACATTGATAATAAACTCATCATGGATTTTGAAACTTGACTTTATAAATGAAATCGGGTATAACTACAATTCGATTTCGGCTATGACCTCAATATTGAACACGGACAAGACATATGGATTTTATTATTATTATTATTATTATTATAATTTTAGACTAATGAAGTAAATTCTTAGACTAANAAGCTGATTTTAGAAAGTCCAAAGGGTTAATCGCTTTAAATGCAATATGGATTTTGAACATAATTTTAATTTTGAAATCGGACATAACTCCAATTCGATTTTGACTGTGACTTCGTTCGGACATGGGACCAATATTAATTTCAAACAAAACCTCAAAATTGATTTTGAAAATAACGTTAATATTACTAATGTTCTGACGCATTGCATCTAACCATTTTATATTTGAGAGGTTTGTGCATAACCATAATTTTTTCTCTTATGTTCTTATTTCTAGTTTATAACAAAAGTAGTTTGCTTTCAATTACTTTTCATTTTGCCATCATAATAACAATTTTACAGATATATACCGATTGTATGTGTTATAATTGTTTTTTGCACATACATTCATACTCAAGAATATTTCTTATAAGTGAAAAAGTAAGTAAAAAAGCGAAAAAGGTTTCATAAATATTTTTCAACAAGAAATAAATGTCAACGCAATTTGTAGTAATGTCAGCGGTGGTATGTATGTTATCCATGTGAGAAGTGAAATCCTGAAGAAATGAAGTAAGACGAACGGCAATGCAATGCAGCCTTTGTGCACACGTTTGCTCTCAGGGATGGATTATGAATATAGTTGATTGACTAAGCTTTTAAACTGTGATTGTCCCGTTAAATATAAAATTATCTTTAGAGACATAAGCTTGGATTATCTGAATGCTTTCTTTGATTACTAGAAGTTCATGATTGATCTCTCTCTCTGTATATCTGTAATATCTTGCAGATATTTAATATGTTTCTTGTAATTCTCCGTTTGCAACCACAGTGAGCAATGGTTGGCCTTAAATTTTATTAATCTCTTTATGTCATATAAGACCATAACTAAAATAACCAGGCAGCCAGTCGTCGAATCAGTCACAACCAAAAACACTCTTCTGTTGCACTGTTCATATTCATTCATAAAAATGTCAGGTAATTAAAAATGTTTGTCACGTTTCCAATGTCGACATACAAAAGCGCGCATATACGCATATACTATAACTTGCTTGAAGACTGATGTTTGTGTGCGCACTGACATTCGAGAGGGATATGCAACAAGAAGTTGAGCGTGTATTTATTGCCATTGGTGACGATGTTAATAATGGTTATGTCAGACATGCTATTGTGACAGGTTACGCAGCTTTTGTAAACATAAATATATATATATATATATATATATATATATATATATATGTACGACTGTATATATTCATATAAAGTACCATTAACGCATTAATATTATGAGTCAGTCAGTTAATTATGAGCACTCAGTGTTCTATACAAACTGACAACTTTAAAAACAGAAAAACAGAAAAAAAAGAAAGAAATGCAAGTTTTTTGTAAGTAAGTACATGTGTAAGAACAAACGTCAAATGATTTAAGTTGAAGTTTTGACATTAATTAGAGTCGCGGTAATAATATGAACTTAAGGATGCTTGATAAGTAAACATGCCCTTATAAATTTACTAATAAGCTTTATATGGACCAAATGAGTGACAGAAAGTACAAAATACATACCTTTATCAACGCACATATCTTCTCAGAATTTAACAAAATTTCCAAGAGAATATTTCAAGAAATTTTCCCATTTACGTCGTAATTCGTAAATGAACGCTCATCGCGCTTACCACCTTTAAGCGCTTCGCTAAATGACGGCTAACCGGTCGAGCAGAAAGCGAATCCTGCTAAATTCTAAATTTTAGATCGATTGCTGCTGTCGGTTGTTAATGTACAGACGGATACCGTCCACTATTCAACTCAAGGTTGCAAAGGAAATAAGCCAATCAAAGTATGATTTGTTGGCAAATTTATTTATTACTTGAAACAATTTAAGATTAAATTTGTTGTTGAGTTGTTCTCTGTCACGGCTAATCAAAATGCTAAGTATTCATTTTGGATGCACTCACTCCGTTGGTGATGGGCTACGAGTTCGCGGAAAGAGTACAAAGAAAAACATGTTTCTTTTTATTTCTTCAACAGTGTCGTGTCGTTACAGTGTGCAGTTAATGCAATAATAATCAAGATCCAATTTAGTCAGTGGATAAAGCATAAGAAGCAAGATAGCTACACCACATCACAGTTCTCATCTGGACGTCACCTGGCCTCACAATGTATACTTTGCCCAGTGGTCCCTTTTACATGCTCAGTATTTGCTTGGGCCATAAATTGCAGCCATTGCTTTTTAATTTATCCACCGGACGCCTGCTGTCTGGCCTCCTATATGGTTCTTCCACATATTCTTCATTTCGATATTCGGGTGCCATACTGATTTTGCGCTTGCTTATACCTTTGAATTTAATTTTATTGTGCAGCAGTAAGAGGAAATAAAGAAAATGGGTTTTTATATATATAGCTTCAACTTCTACTTAATTAGTTTGGCTGAAGGGGGACAATCGACATTCGAATTGACTGGCTTTTATAGGTCATGCAAATATTGCTCTAGCAGACTACAGTATGAAAAACAAAATTCATTAAGTTAGAAGAGATCGACAAAACCATACAAGTCTACTGTATTGTGTGCCACTTATTGGTAAAAGCAATTTTGTTGAACGCAGGTAATGTTTCTTCTCATCCTGACAAAAACAAAAAAAAAAAAATCATTGTTTTTAATGGCAAACCCACACGCTAATGGTGTTGGCATGAAGTGGAATCATACGGCATGAAACTCCATTATCTCCCATGAATATATGCACTTGTCTGTGCTTTCAGGCATATGAATGTCATTTTCTATTTCCATAACCAAGCAAGCGACGGGCATTCATAGCAAGTCAATAGTAAAAGCATATTAAACATATAAGTGGGTCATTATTGTTGGCATATTTTCCAACGCAGATGCAGATACTTTAGCATATGGGCGAACAAGTGCATACTGTGTGTGTATAAGCATGCAGTTGAATACTTATGTAGCTTTTATCTTGTTGGGTGTGAAATGTGTCTTCTCTCAATATCTGTTAGTTATATTTAATTATACGTCTGGTGTCATGTGTAAGGTGATCGCTTAAATTAATTAATTTGAAATATGTGTCAAGTTGTGAACGTTTTATGTTTTTGGTTAACGAAGATAACGTAGAGTAAAAAGGCTTTAATAATAATAGAAAAAATAGTTAAAAACTTTTCGTGACGTGGGAATAGAGTCTAGTCATAAACAGCTAAGCAGGGAAGGTGTTACCCGGTAATTTGGTTATAATTGATTTCATATCCTTTTAGGAGTTTTTCTCTTACATCATTTCTTTTTTTTGTATTTGTATTTCTCTTTTTCCTTATTTCCATTGATTTCGCTTATGACGCTTTTATTGTCTTCCTTTTAATTGCATAAAACTTCTTCCTAGCAATCGCATGTATATACATATATACACCAATCAAATATTGCAATTTTCAAATAAATAGACTTACGCCCTTTTCAATTATGAAATCGGTCGGAATTGCATTTCATTGCTTTAGCTGCTCGAATTTTGAAAAAACAAAACTGAGCACGCAAGCCACGGACCGCAGTGTGAACGATCACAGTTTAAACAAAAGCTAATATTTAAGCCTCTAGACAACGATTGAGTCGTACGTCGTTCATCGACACATTCATAATTATGTCAGTCACATTACGAGTGCTTTTATTATTATCTTCGTTAGTCAAATCATCATTGAAATCTCAATTGCAAATGCGCCCGCATAGTGTTACAATGGCATAGACTTGTTTACCATCAACAATGCCTGAATTATCTTTACTGGTCGGACTCTTTATCGCATTCAATTTTTTTGCCAACAATTTCGCGTCTGGCGTCATACATGCAAATTGAAGCGAAACTGTGATTTTTACGACTAAAATGAAACGTATGAACTAGATGAAGACTAATTCAATAGTATTGAGTTTTTTTTTTTGTTTTTTTTTTGTTTTTGTGGCAATTGAAAAAATTGCCTTTCCATACTGAAAATATGGAAACATGAATGTCAATCTATTGACTGGCTTGGCGCAGGTTTTATATTTCAACTCCAAAAAAAAAAAAAAGAAAAAGAAAGAAATTCAAATATGTTTATATTATCATCTTATTTGCAACATTCGAAATGATCCGAAATTTTATCCAGCATAGCATGGATTCCGTGTTATTCTGTATAGTGTTTCCATCAATCAATTATAAGTCTACCTTAAAAAGCAATACACCCAACTCTCTTTTTATACGAATTTGATTTAATACGGGTTCAAAAGAAAAAAAATTTCTTTTTCTACACGAATTATTTTGTTTTAACACGATTTTGTATTTATCAATTTCAGATGTAATTCCCTTTTTCCAAAGTAGAAGTTATTTTATATAAAATATTTAATGAATTGAAAAGTGTAAGAACGAAATAAATTAAGTGAACTCTAACAAGAACTTTTTAATATTGTTTACCCCTAATTCTCTTTTTACAGGAATTTTTTTTACACGTATTTTTTGGGAACGTATCTATCGTATAAAAAGAGAATTAGGTGTATATTAAATATGCAAAATGATATAAAAGGATGACTAAAAGCAATTTAAAAACGTGCAAACAAATAAAACACGGTCGGGAAATTGCAGTCCTTCAGACTGTTTAAAGCCATTCAATCAGTTTTATGAAGGACGCATTGCAGATTAGGGGTAGAAAAATTTTCTCAAACCATGTTTCTCGAGCTTGCAATTTCGTTGACGTCTTCAATTCAGCTTCAATGCACTTTCGAAATAAGATTCTCTAATGAGTTACTAATTATTTTTTGGGCAATTATTCTTTGTCATGCTTTAAACTAAGAAACAAACCAAATCCCCCCCTATATTTTTAAAAAAAAAATTAGTTTCCCCCAAAAATTGTCCAATTTTAAGTGATATTTTCTGAGCAAAAAAAAAAACACGACGGTTTTGCGAAGTCCATCGTCGATATTCCTCGTAAAAAAATTAGAAAACAATTTGTTTTCGTTTGTTTTGCATGTACAATAAGTACATTCATAAATCTTTCGATCCTTTATACCCTCCGCCACCTATGATATATAGCAGGTTAAGTTTAAGTCAAGTTGTGGTTGTATGCAACACTTCAAAATGATTTTAGATAGTTCCTCCTTGTATTATATCTATCAGATTATGATTCTGAATTGATGTAAGTTTCTTTATCGCTCCGTCGGGCTGCACCTTCTGTCTGCCGGATTTTTCTCCATATATATTTGTATTCGAACTACAAGTTGCAATTTTTCAGATATGCTGTCGAAATTCGATAAACCGGCCTGTTTTGTCTTAGGAAATAATCTTACTGAAGATTGACTGAAACGGACTGTTTTTATGACTACGCTCTCTATTACGTCTTACTTTGAAAAGATGAAATGAAAGAAATTTGAAAACTTCCCGACAAAAATCACCGACTATATCGGCAAACTAAATCGATATGAACATTTTAGATCGAATAGGTGACCTTTGAATCTTCCTCCATACGAAGAGTAAGTCTTTGCTTTTCCACGGCCAAAGAGTCGAATTTTTAATCGAAAATGTTTGCTTTCGAGCTTTTGTTCGCCAACAAGGTTTAAATTCAAATATCTTGTCACGTAGAAGATTAAGAAGACTTCTGTTAGGAAAATATGCAAATCAGGTATAATTTTTAGAATTTTGTCACGAAAATAATTAAAGAATTGCGTTAGGCAGGTGGTGACGTAGGGCATTCAATGATTGATCTTGCTCAAGTATAATGTTTTTAGCATTTTGTCACGAAAATAGTTAAAGAATTGCGTTAGGCAGGTGGTGACGTAGGGCATTCAATGATCGGCCTTGGTCAACTATAATGTTTTAACTTGTTTTTGCGCAAATTAAAAAAAAAAAAAATTCTATATTTATTTATCCCACAATTGCACAACAAATGAAATTGAAAAAATTAAGAACATTTTCATTTTACTTAATAAGAAGCCGAAAATAATGAGAGAAAGCGCAACTCATTTATTTGCTACTTAAAATTTGATTGGTTAAGTCATTTAAATTATTAAGTGATTAATATGCAACTATAAGTATATGCTTTATTTGCACATATAAACACACGACGAACAATGAAATATGAAGAATAAAAAAACGAAAGAAAATCAAAAGAAAAGAAAAAAAATTATTGACCATTTGAAGAACAAGCAACTCACGCTTCTACAATTTCACGCAGATGATGATAACCATTCTACGTATGTTTTATGTAATCATTTTGCTTTCTCTTTTATTATTTCCAATGCATTGACCAAATCAAAGCAAACAAATGCACAACGATGTAAACTCTGCTTGTCTTTTCTGGATTTTCACATACTTTCACCGAAGTAACAATTTCTTGTTAGTTTTATTGGATATCTTTTATGTTACGACACCGTGGCCACTTGCTTGCTTGCTTGCAAGTGAAATTAGAGATCAAATTTACTGAAATGTCTCCTAATAAAAACGGTCTGTAAATCGGAAATCATTTTAAAATTTATAAGTATTCGGCACAATGTTAGTCTTTTCATTAATTCCGATTCAGTTGGAAATTCGAGTTTTACTAAACCAATTCGGATACTTGTCGATTGGCTTCTTTAGCAGAATATTACATAATTTCCATGGACGAGTATACGAGTGGTTACATTTGTATTTAATATCCTCTCGTATGAATTTCATTTATCCAATTAATAAAACAGCTGTGATGCAGTGGCTGACTGTGAGCGCAAGATTGCTGTATCGGTACTTCTTTGTGGACATTGAATAGCGCAATACGATTAGTTAAAATTCGGGAGTGACTTTTTCTGCCTAATGCCGATATCTCGAAAGCATTATAATCCGAAATGTGAACATGAAGTGTTGGCACAGAGACCTCTTGCTGCTACTTCCACACGTAAAACCAATATATTGTTGATAACACAGTCGTGACAGTAGATTAACACAACACAGTACATATTTCAGATGCCACTTTTACCAATTTTGCTTTAATCCGAGGAGTACCATTCCAGAACGGGTACAGAGAGAGAAGTACTTCCATATGTCCTTTTGATTTCTTTATGGTTATTCCGCTGCCGAATGGGTTGAAAAGCCAGTCACATAGCCGTTCATATGAGGAGCCACCCACTGAAATTCGCTTTGCGTAGAACCGCTGCCTGTATATTTCGATTGTTTGTTTCGACTTGAGTGGGGATGCGTTAGGTAGATCTCACATTGTTCAGGGGAGAGAGTTTGGCCTATACTCAATCTCTTACATCTGGTACTCCAATCAAAGAGCCTTTACGTGATGTGAGATTATTCTGCTTATTGGTGTGCACTGGCTATTGATTACATTTAGCCAATATTTAATCGGCCATCGTCAAAATAAGAATCCATTTAAAGTGCGTCGATGTTTAACAGTAGAGACAATTTATTTAAAAGGGCGGGTGTCCGTGATGCGTTCTTATGTCTCGTTTTCTCTTTTTCTTAAATTTCGATTTTGTCGATGTTTTGCTTTCATGTTTATTTTGCTTGTCATGCAATTTAGTGAAAAAATTAATTTCATTTAATTGAAAATCTATTTCCAGTGTACCTGTCAAGCATAATATCTGTCAGATCTGAGATTTT
Organism: Glossina pallidipes; assembly: GCA_000688715.1. Classification (NCBI taxonomy): domain Eukaryota; kingdom Metazoa; phylum Arthropoda; class Insecta; order Diptera; family Glossinidae; genus Glossina; species Glossina pallidipes. Next base: position 333,078 of record KK499869.1, on the reverse strand, counting down.
TTCTTGTTTGCTTTGTTATAAAAAAAAAAAAAAAAATAGTTTTCAACATTCCCTCTAGTTGTGTTTTATCTTATGGGATTTCACCTACAATAATGGATTTTAGGAAGTGATTCGTATTATAGTCGTTTGAAACAATTACTTTACTTATACTTATGTACCTAAAAAATAGATAGCAAAGTTATCTCCAACTTGCACCGAATATTCATAATATCCACTACATGTACTTGATTGCAATAAAGGAAATTAATTCACTATACGCTATGCTTAGATCCATTAACATACGATATTTAAAATCACATTAGCTTAAGCGTCATTCCAAGAGGAGAGCGTCTTGGAAGTTTTTGTAAAACGCACCGACAATATTTAGTTATGGCAATCGTCCCCAATGTGGATATAGCGTTAACGGTTATTCAGAGTATGACAGCTATGGTTGATCATCACGTTCTTCTGCAGCTGTGATAATCCTTTAGTCTTCGTTAAAACATGTTTTCATGTCTGTTGTATTCACCACATAGGATGTAGGTGTAATATTAATGTCGATATAGTATTTATCGGTGTCCGCGTCAGAAAATCGTTAGCCGATTTAAATATGTTCTTTTGCACACTTCAGTCAATGTGCCAAACTGCCAAACTATATATTTCTGCACACACCCCGAGAGTGTGAAGGTAGTCCTTATACTCTTGCCTCACATTGTCATATATATACATATATATATATATATATATATTAGAAAAGTATATTTCTTGTTGATAACAAGAGATTCTTAGATGTTTCCACCATGTTTTTTCCCATATTCATCGTCGTTTTTTGTTCCAAGCCATTCTGTTGGAGATATTCAAATAGCAAGATAATACTTGGCGTTTACATGTTTTGTTGCACGGATAAGGTCTAGATTTGGATATGGTAATCCTACAGATATGGCAATAAGTAAACGACTATATATTAAATGACTTGGATAATCGCAAAACTACATAAGAGCCGCTGCATAACCGAGTATATATGCATCGCGATCATCAAGTGGGCGTTCGCGGGTTCAAATTAAATCACAATCAATATTGTTATAAAGGAATGGAACACGATTTCTAAGACAACTTTGGATGTCCATCCATCCATTGTAGCTTTTTATTAATTATGCATACCTCTGTTATGCATTGAAAGAAGCGAGATTTTTTATGTCCAACACTACTTGCAAAACAAGGTTATATAAAGTTTGTGCTTTTATAGGCAATGCCCAAAAAGACTTAATATGGACCCACCTTTTGTCATAGCGATCAATTCAGAATTGCTTTCTGAATCTGAATGTTTTCCTACGGGTTGCAGTGTTTGAAATGTTGGTTTGGGCCAAGAATTTTTGCCATTGAAAATGGTTTCAATCAGATTACCTTCTATATTATGCCTTGTTTTGAAGACATTTATCATGCATGACTGCATTAAGCGAAGTGGCGTAGAGTATTTAAGTTTGAGAAATGTTCAAGCTCGATTTATCGCGAATACATGTTTGATACAAAATTCTGGTAAATAGAAATTGAAATTCTTAGGTTTTCTTCGTATGTTCAGCTGTCATCAGTTTTTTTCAAAGGCATTTCGTGACAGTTTATATGTTTAACTTCAACAACGACAAAGATTTAATCAAGTCATCACCTCACGCTGACCGAGTTTATATGTAACATATGTAATGTGAGTAACACATTGCCTGAGAGTAAGTACAAAGCGAATAACAAAACCAGTATACCATGCAAAAAGTCATTGCATTTTATTATACGAATAAATTTTTAACATTTCCTTCATTTTTCCTTAACAGATCTTCCCAGTAATGATGATGTTGTTAAATTACATAAGGAATGTTGAATGCAGTTTTAATTAAAGAAGTTGTTGCCATCCCTTCATCGATTAAACATAATGCTGGAAAAATATTTTAAATATTTAAGATTATAGTGGAAGTAAAGGAAATAAATACATATTAATACGAAAAAGTATTTCTCTTAACAGATTTAAACATGAATAACTGAATAAAAGAGTAAATGGATGGATATTGAGAAACTAGTCGCAATTAACGTAAGTTGCAATAATAAAGTGGCTAAGGATTTAATTTTTTTCATTTTTTCTCCTCTTTTTAAGCGAATTTTTGCAATTGTATTTGAATTAATGAATAGCCTTTGAATTGAACATAAAATGCTTTGGAATAAATTTACCAAGTGAGTTAATGTTAAACTGAGAGGAAGAATTTTCCAGACCTTGACCAGTCAGTTCAGTAATAAAAATGCCCGCGAATTATTTGCATTATCGCTTATGAAAGGCAAAAAGTAATATTCTCTTTCACAGTTAAACGAAATAGAAAACAGCATCATACAAAGCAGACAATGGCAACACATTCCGTATTGTCCGCCGTAAACAAAACCTTCGTAGTTATAATCGAAAAGAAGGAAAGATTCCTATGTGAGGTTTTCCAACATTTTTGTATTTAAACTTTAAATGCATCTTGTTGCCAATTGTCTAGATTCCAGTTCCAGTTTAAAATTAATTTGCAAAAGAGATTGAAATAAAAAAAACTTAAAAATAAGCGATTAAAAACAACAAACACTATGCAAAGGTGTTGTTTAAAGAGATATCAGGCTTTAAGCATACGATGTAGATCTACATCGCTATGCATTTAAGGGTTAAAGGGCATTGTCATATTTATAGAAAAAAATAAATAAAAAGATCTTTACAATCTTTTGTTTACCCGTCTTTCCTTTTGGTATGGAAACTTTCAATCGGTATCTCGGTCACTTCATTATATTCAATCATAGTGGAATTTTGCCTATACCTTTAGTTATGAGTCACATTGCAATGCAGTGCAGCCAATTTTTCTGTGTATTCAGCCAACCGCTAAAATGTAGAAGATTACTATTTTCTTAATAATCCTCTTGATTTCGATGGCTAAGCTTTAAGATATCAAAATAGGAAGCAGAAACACACAGACAGGTACACCGTGGCTTTATTCGCGAAAGTAAACTTGCGCGAATATCTAACTTTTAAGATATCAAATGGAAGGTAGAGAAATAGACTAGAAATGTTCTCTTCATTTTGTAGAACGCTACACGAGAAAAAATCAAAAAATAAAACAAATTATGAAAACAAGGGAGATGTTGACTGCTCAGCTTCAACCTTGCAAAGATTTATTTTCTTCCATAACTATAAACAAAAGCATTTGCATGTATTTCGATAACTTTTTCACTTGAAAAAGACATTTATTGAGAAAAATTGGTACTGAATATTAATGGTATTAATCAAAATATTTTCCATCATATTCTATCTATCTTCCATCTTCCTGCCAGCATGGCTACATCGTGTCGAAAGAAAGAGAGAGAAGGGGAAGGCTTGGCAGCGATTCAATCGTCGACTTATTTTCGCACTTCTTCAGTATTCCTAAACCGCGTGCCAGCCAATCCATGCTGCATCGATCTGACCAGTTGGTAAATAGAGCGCGCTATGCCTGGTGAGCACATTGGGTGCAGCAGAACTTTCAATTCGAACTGCGACTATGTACGGTTGACAACTCTTGCAACGTGTAGCCGAGCGTTGTCATGCAAGAGAATGACATTGCGTCTGCTAACTCTTATTGCTGGTCTTTTTTGCAACAGTACGTCAGTTCAATTTGGTCAATTGACGTCGTCAACAGACATAAAACTGTTAATACGTTTTATTCGGTTTTAGCTGTTCGTAATACGCTTTAGTTTGCCGATCCCACCATATGCACGACAAATGAATATTCCGCTTCGGTGTCGAACCAGATGGCTTCCCTAGATAGACTCGTGACTTCCGCTGCACACCCGATTTTCTTCGCCAATCCTAATACGCCACGGAAAACTCTTCATTCCTTGTTTGATGATGAATGAAACCGCGTGGTTGAAACGGTCCGAAATGGCATTTTGAGTCAATTTGTATGGTAGCAGTTTTCTCTCTGTTCGGACTTTTCCCATCGCATGTAAACGTCTACGGACAGTTGATTCATGAAATATTAAGTTGTTCGAAAGCTTTTTCAAAGTTTGAGCTGGGTTTTCATCTAATAAGTCTTGAAATTCATTATCCCCGAAAGTTTTTGGTCCTCCAGGCCGTCCTTTATCTTTAACATCAAAAACATCACTTTTAAGCCTTTGAAAATAAAACCGACAATTGGGATAAGATGGAATAGGATCACCATAAGCTTCGAAAAGTGTTTAATGGATTTCAGTAGCAGGTTTTTTTTAAATTGGCCAATCGAAAATGCTATTTTGACCATTCTATGGTTGGCGTCTGTATATAGTAAATAACTCAATAAAACTAAATGGAAAACTGTTGTTTTATGGGGAGCAAGATCAGAATCTACGAATTCCATCGTTGTGTACATTGATACTCCGCATTACATAGATGTCGATGATTAAAATACATGCAAGCACTTGTTATATGTCTGTATGTATGTATGTATATGTATCAATGCACGTAAATGGGCACCGTTAGTTGAGTCTCTTCTCTTGATGCGTTGAAGGAAGTATTTGTTGTTTGTTTTCTAATAGAGTTCGAAAAAATGGCAAAGTTACTAAAACGTTCATATGCCTATTGATGATATTTGCATAGCTTGGGATCAGAGCAAGCATAGAAAACATTGATCAAAGCATCGACAAGTAAAATGGAAGCGAAATGGAAGTAAAATGAAAAGCATTAATGACTAATTATTATAAGCTAACTTAAGAATGGACGCGCCGCAACTGTGCTTAAAGTTTGATACGACTCGACGACTTTGTTCAAAATATCGAATTTTTATATATTCAAAATTGCCACCTTCTCATAATCAATATAATGTCTTCAGCTGCTTTCAGAAATACTTGAGACAAAAAAAAAAATTAAAAAATTCGCAAGGGGGTATTATTTATCAAATTTAAAAGGTATGGGCTTTAAATGATGAAAATCTTTCTGACGAACTGAAGTAAATGAAATCATTCAGGACAAATGACAAGCAAACAACAATTAGATTTTGTCTCCTTACACAAGAATATTGAGAACAATTAAAGGTACTGTAGTGAGCCGGGGCTCCATTGAATACTTGCACTATGGTAAAGGTACTCATGTAACGACTTTTCAAAATGGGCGCAAAAGTGGTCCGATCGGAATCATTTTCGATAGTGTTCTTCATTACACCGAAACACGTCAGTTAATCAAAATAGCTCAACAATTGTTGCCTGTAGGATTAGAACAAGAAAATAAGACGGACAGACGGACAAGCTTAAATCAATGCAGAAAGTGGTTCCGGCCGGTATATGAAATTATTAATGCATCTCAAGTCCTTCTGGACGGTGCATACGTTCAAACAAACTTAATCTATCTACCCTTGTACCACAGTGGCGTGGGGTATGAAAATGTGTGAGGGCAATTAAATAATGTTTCAGATGAATATTATAGAGAGCGCATGTTACCTGTCTGATCCAATTAATTCTACCATAGTCATAGTTAAATTTTGGACATGCGTAGTGTAATTTGGCCAATTAACGAGCCCTAAGTAGTAGCATATACAGAAGTAAATTGGATGAATATGAATATGAACTTTGTAATATTTCAATACATGAACAGTGTGAGGAGTTGAGTGAAATTGCTTTTATTATTCAATGTTATCTCCGTTACGGAGAATATATTTTTTCCGGTACATCTTTCGTACACACTACGTTTGAAGTGAGTTCTCAAAGAGGTTTCCAAAGACTCCTACTGTTGCTAAAATGACCTGATTTAGTTTTAAGAGTAGTTTTAAATAAATTACGTTTGCTGACCGTGAAGAATAATAAATCTTTCTTTATTGTGCATATAAACATATAATTGGTGTGCAACTGTTAAGCTGGTACAGTGATAATTTGTTTGCATTATCATATAAATTAAATTAAATTGTCCAGCATACTATTTTCATATAATTGTTTTATATATTGCAATGAAAGCACTTTGCTTTATTAGTTTGCGACAAAACTTATTATTATTATTATTACCTATTAATTATCAACTAATTAATTAATAAATATTTAAATGAAAATTTAAAAAAGTATTAAATATGAAAACTTAACCAATTAAATAAATTCTTTGCATCACAAATAAAATTAATCCGCAACAAACTGGGCAAACGGACAATCACCATGAAAATCTAATCATGTTAGCAAATTTGCTGGTGATTGGGGTCAAATGCTCTCTCCGAATTATGTCACATCTGACGACAATAAAATTGCTGTCGCTGAGAATAATTTTGTATTAGTAAGAGATATCCGTCTGAGTGGCCGAATAGGCAAGAGTCTCGACTAGCAGTTCAATGGTCGTGGGTTCAAATCTCATGTGCGGGTCTTAATAATAATAATAATAATAACAATAATAATAATATTAATAAAAATAAAGCCGAAAGCCTTAGATGCTAGTACTTTAAGGCTTTAGTCTTAGAATTGATTCTTTGGCTAAATTTATAAAATAATAATAATAATAATAATAATAATAATAATAATAATAATAATAATAATAATAAACTAAGAGATGTTGTTAGCACAAATCTTTCTTTTAGAGTCTTGTTTCTAAAAGGACAAGCTATAAAAAAAAAATATAAACACCTATTGGAAAATTATTTATTAATGCAAAAATTTTGGAAAAATTAAAAAAAAATTATAAAAATGTAGCGGGCTAAGTTAATCTACATAATTTTGTATTCATTTCATTTTACCTGCTTGTTATTGTTTACCATACACAGTCTGTTTATACAAAACAAATTAACGTCAATTTGGCTTTCATTTTTAACGCCTCTCTCAGTTATTAATGCGTTGAAATGGAAAATTTGGGCTGAAGAATTGGAAAGCTGGCGATAATGCTACATGATTAGCCTCTTGGCGATAATCAATTGTCTCCCAAGAAAATCATGGCGTCAATCGCTTGCTTAGTTAATTACAGCCCAGATAATAATGAAAAAGTAATGTTTTCACTGGATTTTATATAGAACTCGGATAAAAACTAAAATACGAGTGTCATTCACTGGCTTCACTGTCGCAAAACGCAGAATGTAATTAATTAAAACAAAAATATATATATATATATAAAAGTACACCAAAGAAAACCTTGTTTTTCTTGAAAAAAAAAAAAAAAAAACAAACGAAATTCAGTGAACAAAGCTATTTTCTGTCTAATTCTAGTTTTCTTATCATTTGTTTTTTATATCATCCATAAATTAATTCTTTTTTTTTCTCTTGCGCTCTCTTTTTTTTTTTCTTGGTCTACTAAAATAGGATGCGACAAAAAGATCACTAATATTGTGTGTCCTCGATAAGCAAACTTTAATTCGAAAATTCTTCATCCGCTTGGAAGAAACTTTAAACAAAGCCAACAGTTAGACGTTTTGTAATAACATTACGAGCACGTGTTGACAACCACACCCAGCCGCACTTCTACCAAAATAAAAGAAGGAACATTCTAGCGGGCCGCAGCTACTATTAAATACCCTTCTCTGTATCGCTTAATGCAATTATTTATATAATCACTTTTTAAAATAAGGCTTTATATGGGCAATGGTCGAAAAATCTGTACGTTTCGTCCTTGGATCGAAAGACGTCGACCTACAAAAGTTCATTAAAATATCTTAAAAATTGAAATTGAAACCTGTACGTTGAGCAGAGGAACGAAACAAAGACGGCCGGACAGAACAGTAGGCTCGGAATCATTTTCTGAATCGGTCGGTGTAAGAACAAGTAACCCTATCTAAAGGCCTTCTGGATCTTCTGTACTTTTGCATAGACTTATATACCACATGTGGTGTAGAGTGTAATAACAGCAGGTGGATTATATATATATATATTTTTTTTTTTTGGTGTGGTGCAAGGGTTAAAAGAGTAATGATTGAGTTTTTTTAATGCTTTCTTGAGAACAAAATTTGAATATTCTCTTAAATATTGGCCATTAAGCAGACGTTGAATAAACTCAGTCTTTAAGATTTTTTTGCCTGATGGTGCCTGCTGGTGATATTTTTCCACTTTTTATAGCAGACATTACTTTTAGCCATCTGTTTAACTTCGCATGCGGACGGCGTGCATAAAATATTTCTTATAATCACCCCAATGGGGGAGGTATGCTAGATTTGTCCTTTAATTTGTTTCACACAAAAACACATATCATAAACGTATGTTTTTAAAAGATGCTGTGACTGTTACGGATATTTTATAGTGACAGCTACGATTTCAGGGAATGTCGACTTTTGTCCATAATCTTGAGTTTATGTTGCTTTAAGTCTCATACAAAGGCTTTGTTTTTTACTTTACTTTGCTGATTATGTCAAATCGGGAAATTCTGCTTAATTCGAGTATAGTCCAGCTATGTCCTCACGAGCTATGAAGAGTGAATTTGCTGGCTCAATTTGGTGTATTATGATTTCTTTCAACCAAATAAAACCATCACCGAGGGAACCTACCATCAACCACTAATGCGGTTGGAGTAAGAGCCGAGCGCAATATGAGCGCCAGAGTTCATGACATAGGTAGCTAGTTTTCAGCGTTATGTAATGCGGCTCCGTGCGACGATGGTTGCCCCGTTAAATCTAAGCAGTTCCAAGATAGAACGTTCTACAGATGACTTGTGAGTTTAAACTGATCTTCCATTTATAGGTTCCTTTGGGTTCCTTAAAAAGACGAGACAATTTGTTCAGTTGGAATTTTGATTGCTTAAGAGATAGGAACAATATATTGGACAATATTTTGATTCATTTGTTCACAGTTTCATTTATTCATTTGTTTCTTGATCGGCAGAAAATCTTCAGTTGGGAAGAGCTGTTCATCCACCTGTTCTCTCTCTCTCTCTCTCTCTTTTACCAAAAATTCTATCTAAATTAGCGTAATCCGCTTACAATTACGTCCATACTTCATCGCCGCATGCATGGTCACAACAATTCAAAAATAAACCAGAATTATTTATATGCATTTGCTTGATGGTCACAGATGAGAGTATGAATTTATACACTATCTTCTATATCTAGATATATGAATGAATTTATACACTGCCGACTATGTCTGTATATATAAACACATATAAAGAAGATCTTTAATTGATTAAGTGCATGTTTATCTATCTGTCTGGGATATTATTGATGATTGGAAATCTTCCTCACATGGCGAGGAAACGTATTTGCTGAACAATTAATTTATTTTGACAAATTGCTTATAAAAATGGCCAGAGGGATCTACAATAGCGCTGCAGTGTCATTAGCTCAAAAAAGGGAAATCAAAAAAACCCATAATATCGCTACTTATTCATTATCCCTGTTTGAACACATTTTAAAGGGTACGCCATAGGCGCGACTGAGGATTATAAACAGAGAAAGGGAAATTGTAAATCTTCACGGCTTAACATCCAAAAAAAAAGAAGCTTAAGGACCTTTAATTAAAAATCGCATCAGGAAGGTGGCTGGCGATGTCGTGAAAATCTGCGTGTAATTAATTTGGTTGTTTATTATATTTTATATGAAGATTAACTAAGACTTTCTCATTAACGATATACAAATTTTGAGATACTTTTTCATTTCATTAGATTTTATTGGTAACCAAAAGTTTGAAGCATAAGCCCGTAAGCAAGGCATCGAAGCTATTAAGCATGGTTGGAAAAACTTTATCAAAATAGAAGGAGGCTATGTTCGGAAACAAGCATATTGTTCATCAAATTTGTTGTGTTTACATTTTTACGGCGAGCACGTCTGTGATTATTGTGGTGCTAGATCAAGTTTCAGTTTTTTGTAACTTACACCATTTGTGGAGCAGGTTATATCAGGCAGATGCATCAGTAACACCAAGGTAGAGCAACCTTTTATTGTTTAGAATCATTTTTTGAATCCATTTGAGCGTATAACGCCTCCCATGAAAGGTATGTTTTTACATGAAAACAAGATATTTTATCACGAAAATTGCATTAGACCGTAGGGCGTTTAATTGTATCTGATTATAATGTTGGCACTTGTTTTATTGGCCTCTGTATTCCCTTTTCAGGTACAAGACTCATTTCACTCATTGCTTAGATGCGTGATAGAAAGAAATAACACCACCTTCCGGACTTTCGGGAGTATTATGTGAAAGCAGTAAACAAAATACCAGATGTAAAGCAAAAGAATGTGATAAATAGAAGACAGGGATAAAAGGGCGTCACGATATGTTAAAAGGTGCGAACTAATTACCTATCTCTCGATTTAAAAGATGTTCGAATTCCTCGTTGTAACGGCTTGTAAACTTATATTCATGTCTACCAGATATGCATGTCAAAGATCTCATAAAAGATATATAATTTTGAGAAATTGCGGCCATTAAGCCCTCTCTGTTTGTCTATCAGAAGCCCATTGTTCGAACGTTCACGCCCGCAAAAATGAAGTAGAAAATTGATATGGCACCTAAGTTATTAATTCAAGGTGAAAAATGAAATTTGAAAGTGGGCGTGACATAGCCAGAACTACCGCGACAATAGGGAAACTCTGATGTGCGACTTTCAAGTTAATAACATTTGAAAATATTAAGCTAGAAAGTTGTCATACACTCCTAGTTGGAAGCGTTGGATCGAGCTTAAGGGTTTTACAGTCGCTTTAACTTTGGCAAAACTTGTTATTCCTAATATTCAGGTAGAAAGCGCATATATTTTTGTAGTTGATGAAGAGTCTTGGTTTACCGGTAAACACAAGCCTAACAATGACACCTTTTTGTTTGAAACTTTGTGCAAAGAAGGCCATTCCAAATAAAACAAAAAGTAGTGCACTATGGCGAAAGCTTACAAATATGGGCGCAGTAGACAATGAACTATAATCTAAAGAAGAGGAAGGAACACAAAGACGATATTGATCTAACATATGCATTGCCTAAAGTCACCTAAAACCACGCCTACTTTTACCAAAATACTAGTTTTCTTATATACTAAAGGTTTAAAGTGACAGAAATTACAAAGTCGTCCTCAGGCCAGTGTAACTTTTGTACTTATTTGTTATTATTATTTACACCTAATGAGGGAAGTTTGATACTTTAATGTACAATGGAAAATAATCCCTTCCAATTATTGCACATTAGAACTTAGCAAGAAACATGTTGGCCATGATGAGGGCTTCCTATACGAAGCAACGAATTGACGAATCAGAACCTACGAAATTGCCGATGAACACTCTTTTAGAGGCAGCAAATTATAGTAATATTACACTCACACAATCACCCAATAGCAGACCTATATTCGAATCCCGCTACAACTCTCCTATCTGTGGAGAAGCTTCCAAGAAATACAAATTGGCCTAAGAAATTTTCTTCCCAAAATGCTAAAGCGGGTTATTCTCAAAATAATTCCAGCTGTACAGACGCAATTAATAATTAAAAATGCAGTTTCACTATTTTTTTTATTAGTGAATAACATTTGTTGGCGCAACGTTGATTTCGTCACAAACTATCCTTTGAGTCATTTCAGGAGGATGGGGTCAAGGTCATTATTTCGGACGGCTCTAACAATATTATTCCAGTTAATAAACATATCGTCATGCCCTTCCATCTTTTTCCTGTTATTTAAGAACACACTCGGCAAAGGCTTCTTGGTTAATTTAAGGAAGTCTTGATCAATGTTGATTCCCGGTAGGTTTTCTAAATTTTCGGAATTAGATTGCGAATGCAAATATGCTAAAGATGCTGCCACAAGAACATTATATCCGTACCACGGGATCTTTTTGTCCAATGGATTTATTAACTTATGGAAGTGCCACAAGTCGCCGTACATACCATAAAATTCAGCAACAGATTTTAAAAAATTTACCAATTGACCCGAATGATGTTTGAAAATTCTTTCACTTGCATGCAACAATGAAGGCTTGTCCCCTACGAAAAATGGATATATAAATGTAAGTGCAGTTATAGAACTTTCCTTGATTACATCTCTTATATGATTCAGTATTGAATTCGGAGCAGATGCTATCAGTGCAAATATATGGCATTTTAATTTTGGACGAAAAGCTACATTTCTGGATAAAAATATTAGCGAATCTATTTTGAATCTCTTTAACAACGCGTTGTAATTGATATGACGCGCTTCGTCACCTAACAGGGGTGTCAAAGCGTAAAAACGAGATTTCGTGCGCAAGTATACTTGGCTCACTGTGTTGTTTTTCTTAATAAACATCCGTAATACGATATATGCAGCACATATCACCTCGGATGTAGTATATATTGGCTCCTTTCCTCTTGATCTCTTCATCTTCGATGTGGTTCATATAATCCACTTCTGATACGAAACTGGCAGCTTTATCATGCAACTGTTTGTACAAGTCAAACAAGTCGGATAGTCCCGGTATCCAAGAGAGACAAGCGATTATCTCACACAATAACGGCATTTCTTTTTGTTCCAAAAATATTTCTTCACGTGTTGCTTGTGACTGCACAATCTTTTCCATAAAATCAGTAGGTGGAAGCATAACGCGTGGTGATGGTTGATATCTGAAGACGTGATGATGACGTGAAGAGTCCTTCTCATCGAGTAGCTTTTGCTCCCTGCCCTTATTGAAGCATTGCAAGTCATTCTCACGAAGTGCGTATATTTTTTTGATCCCCTCTTCTTCTACAACCTCCCTAACACCAAGGTGTATAAGAGCCGTTCCATACACCCCATCGCAAATGACCCTGGAAAAAGTGTAAAGATGCTCTTCTCCGCAAGATATACACGTTTTTTGTATGCGAGTAGCAATTTCGTCGCTTAATATCTTCGGAATCTTTGATAAACTCATTTCCAAATCGCAAATTATTATTGTCGATTTTTTATTTGTGGGTTTGGAGGTTAGTTGATTCTACTATTCAATCGATAAAATCAATTTGCGGTTCGATGTACGAATTGATTGATTTTTCACGCACCTCTTGAAAAGCAAAGAAAAAATTTCTGAACAGCTGTGTCTTTTTTTACTGTTGCCAGTGTGTCATGTCAACTATTATCCATAAAGCAGAAACTTGACATTGCCGACAAATCCTGAAGGGTAATCACTTAGGTGACATTATATGCATAAATTGTATGGAGTGGAAAAAATGCTTGAAATCTTTCAAATCTACGCAGAGTTAAAAGGGCAGCGGGAATTTTATAGCTCGACAAAGACATCGTTGCGAGTTTACTTTGTATACTTTAGATCGCACTTTGCACGCTTATTCTATGCGCAACCCATTCCAACTTTTAAACGATTTGAATTTACACAAATTTTCAAAAGTCTCTATTGGATGTTATTATGAAGATCAAATATGGCTGAAAACAGATGGCAAAAAACAGATAAGGAGACATAAACTTATGATTAAAACAAGTGAGAACATTATAGTCGGGCAAGGCCGGCCATTGAATACGCTACACAGCATTGTCTAACACAATTTTTTTTTTTTTATTATAGAATTCAAAAATTATATCTTGTTTCTATATAAAGGCATATTTCTCAAGTGTGTATTTATGGGGAAGCGTGGCCAAAACGCCACCTAATGTAGTACAAATTTAATCATGAACCATGGAAAATTATATCTTTTTGTCGTACAGACTTCAGTTTTCGTCATATAGGAATCAGTTCAAAAATTGCCCCAGTCGGTCCAAACTTTTTATACCAATTTGAAATGCCGAAATCCTGCTACTTAACCAGTTTTGCCGAGAAATTACGATTCTAAATCGCTCGGTATAATACAAGGTGAGTCTATCTTAAGGTCTTCTGCGTGTTACATGCGTCCGCACTAACTTGATAAACCCTGCACCACAATTGGTGTAGGGTGTAAATATCGCAACCGGTCTACTAAGAGCCAAGCTAGTGTGCCTGTATTACAAATAAACGATACTACAAACTATGCTACACCATTACTACAAATAAACTACGATTATATTGATGGGTATCAAAATTACGTTTAAGCTACAGTAGGACGTCTCTAAGCAAATCTTTGCTTTACTAATGTGCCTCATTTTACGCACGTATAATGTATTAACAAATATATATGTATATATGTATGTATATGGATTACGAAATGACATAAAGTGATTAGTAGTACGGTTTGAGAAAACATTTTCATTATTTATTCTAAAATGAATGAAATCTTATTCACTTATTCTCAAAGCTGACAACATATAAAAGCCTTAGCAAAATCCATTCATACGGAACTATTTAATTAAAAGCAAAAGTATGCATCATTTAGACAGACCTGAACGTAGGCCATTGTGATTTTGAAAAATAATGTTTGTGATTCATTTCGATTATTTTTTTTTTCTTAAGTACTTCTTTCAAAGCTTCTCTTCTTAGTTAATTTTTTCTTTATATTTTGAATTTTGCCAACTCAATGTATATCAGTTACGTACGTGATAGGGCAAAAAGGGGAGTCTGCAGAGACCGCATCGAAATGTCACATTCATTATGGGAGCGGAAATCATAATCACTTTTCATTCTAGACTAGAGTTGTGTGAATAAAAATTCCCTTTTGCGAATGCCTTCAAGCGTCACGTTTGACACAAGGTGCCGTGTAGAGTTCAAAGTTTCGCGCTTCAAAAAAAACGTGTACGAGATACTTTTGGTAGCACGTTGTTCAGTTACCGCGTGTTATTTTTTTTTAATGATCTCTATAGTTCTGGTCAGGCGCTCGGTGGTAATTACGGGTAGGAAAGGGAGAACAGAAGGACTAATGATCGACACCGTTCGAAACAAGAGCATTAGGAGCATGGTATCTTCAAGTGAAAGGACGTCTACAGGTGTGTGTATAGGCACAGTGATTGTTAGCTATAATTAGGGATACAAGGGGGCGGGAAGAGAGAATGATGTTTCAGTAAGTTTAACTTAAAAGTAAGGGTGCGCAGTCCGCGCAGGGTAAGACTGCGGGCAAAGCCGAGAGATGCGATTGAAGAACTTCTTTCGCTAGCCGCGTTTATCTTCACAGAATACTTACCATAGAAATAATTCGACATAAGCATAGGAATTTAGTCCCCAGAGTGCCCGAGGCTGCTATTTGTTAATCATACTTTATGCAATGCTTTCAGACGTTAACAGAAGATCAACTTTTTCCACAATGACTTTTTCCTTATATTTTGTTTTGCGACAAAATGGCTATGGCGCACCGTATACACCCAGAACTGAGTTAAATGAGTGTTTCATAGGTCCAAAGAAAGCACAGAGGATATGGTTAATTTCCCTCTCGTCTTCGGCCTTTAGCCATTTCGAACCAGTAAAACCATCACATTGTTTAATGCTATGCCTTTTTTTCAACACTATCGCCAATATTTTGAGACTTTTGACTACGCACAGACATAAAATGCAATAATTGGTCAAATGGTTTCATATAAAAAAAATAAAAATATGTGCGAGTAAAAAGTATGCTGACCTAATGCAGCTGCTTCTTTCGAAGCTAAAACCACCATGTTAGGGTCAATAGAAAGCAAAAAAAAAAAAATTTCACATATGGAAAATTATGATAAGAGCCGGTCCACACAAATGTGGGGGTCGATTTTGAAGTCATCAAAGAAATTTTTTAGAAATAATTTCGTTTTTTTCACTTCAAAATGAAAATAAATTTCGATCTATTTGCCCAGAAACCTTACTTGACTTACACAACTTAAGGTTGCTTCGTAAAACTAGTATCATTTATGATTTTCGTATATGATTTTCGTATATATATTTTCAAGTTTATAGGCATGACGTAATGCAGTAATAAATCATGCAAAAGATTTTAGTACACATTTCCTCAAATCCTTGCAATTTCATAAAACTTGTGCATAAATCACCTAAAGCAGTTTAGCACCGGCAGCTACATGCGTAGGTATGTATTCATAATTCTCAACATACTTAACATTTTCTTCCTATTGGTAGACAAACAACCTTTACCTACGAACATATTTATTGCTTTGCAAAATTGAAGAGACTTGTGTGAAGGTGTGTGTGTGTGTTTGGAAAACTTTTGGATTTTTCTTTTTTCACCCAAATACATGTACAAATTGCAAGTGTGACCTCGTCATCATTTTGTTAAGCTTGACTTGCTTTAGACTGCAGTTTTAGAGGGATCTGGTAATTTAGTGAGAGATTTTAAAAGCTTTAGTTAACATAATAGATCAAGGAAATAGTTCGGACCATTTTCCCTTATGGATGGTTTACAGTTGCGCGTCACTTTGGCGGTAGGAACTTCATCAAGTCAAACCGCTTGCACAAAGCACACGAAAAGGCTCAACGGGATTTAACTGTGAAAAAATGGAATGAATGAAATGTCTATTATACCAAACACGGTTGAAACGAAGGAAGATGGAAGGCAAGGTGTTTCGCTTATGATAATAATGTGCGGAAACTACCGTGGTCCAAGATGGACGAAGATTGTGACAAAATCTCGGTTGTCGCCTCATAAAATGTGGATGGAGTGCATCTTGCGTTACTTCAGCGTGGCCATGATGTTTACGTCTACTCTGCCCCTGGAATTTACTTATAGAAAACGCGTTGTCTTCTACTACAACAATATTATATCAAGGACATCTTCAATAGCTTCCCAAAAAATTAAAAGAGCTTGGCTGGGAAGCTTTGATGAGTCAACCATATTATTCGAACTTGGCTTCGTCCGACTTTCTTTTGTTTAGATCTCCGCAACACTTTCCTAATGGGGCAAACTTAAATTCAAAGAAAGCCAGATTAGTTTGTTTTGTTGTTATGTCGAAAATCCCAACAGAGTCATTTTTTGATCGATGATTGTTGGATATTTTGGCACTATGGCCCCATTACAAAAGTTATTGATGAAAATGGGACAAATCTCTTTCAATATATTTCACGTAAAATATAAGTGAAAAGTATTTGAATTTTTGTGGAAAAGTGCCAGGAACTCTCTCGCTAGCGTCATATAAACAAGGTATTGAGAGATGGAATCTCAATTTTTAAGTGCTCTTGGTTCATTTCTATCCTAAAATTTAGCCATGACAATTCTGCGTTTGCAATCGATTAATGTTTATTTGCGACCAGCAAAAATGCGCAACCAATCTAGTGTCACTCGGATGAATTAACTTCTAAACTCGCACCGATTAAACAAATGAATACTGTGTGGAATCTTTCTTCTGGTCGTTACTATCAGACCGGTGGAAGTGTAGCATGCCCGCAATAGCTGCAGTAGCGGCTGTTAAAATTCCATATTCGAAATGGCAGAACAAAAATAGGAAGATGTAACGCATAAAAAACAAAGTAAGAATAATGCACATTAAAGAAACAGAAATTACTCTGTGTGAAGACAAAAACGACTTGAAGCCATCGTAAATAACGGTCTAACCACCTTCGCGTGCACATTAAAGTGAAAATTTACGGACACGCATCAAGAGATGCGCACCCGTACACGTTTGGCACATATCCAACCGCTATACCTTGTATTAGTAATGTTGCATCAAAATGCCATAAACGTATATATAAGTGTACAGAACGAATCCACCCGGACATAATATGATTTAATATATAATGGGGGGTAGAATAGCGCGCTACGAAAAAAAGGCTCGCTTGGAGCGACGCTCGGATACCCGTCAGTTCAAATATATATCGCATGAAGTGTGCGTTTGAGCGGATCAAACGGTCTTACATTTTCAAGACATTTCGATACAAATATTAACGAAAGCTTTTCTTGTTTAAACGCACATTACCCGACCTTATCGTTCTTACCGAGCAAAGTAGTCATAACCGTTTTTAATGGCATTTCAATAAGCTCAAATGCCAAGAACGCTGGAAGTTTCGATCAGCATTGCCAGATGTGATTGACAAATAGCAGATTTTCCAATAAGAAAATCGGTTGAACATTATCAAGCTTTTGCTTGTTCGCCCGATTGTAGATCGCGCACCGACTTTGCAACTTTTCGGTGGCCTGCATACTCCTGCGCGTAAGCACATCCATATGGAACAAGCGTTCTTCAACTCGAATATTTCCTGTAGTTCATGGTTAAGCGCTTGTCCCTCAACCTATACGCAGACCCGAACTCTAAATAATTTCGTTTTGAATGAATTTTTGCTTTTGATGTGGACATTGGTAAGCCGATCAGGATAATTGTTACACTTGTAAAATACTTTCTATCATATTGCACATCAAAATCAATCGCAGTTTGTTGGCTATCCCATGCGAGGTAATGGATCGAGTACGTAAATGCTGAAGCTTTGTGGGAGGATAAACCATAATATGTGTGCTAAGTGTCAGCGATTTATTGCAATGTAACTATTATGAGCTTTCGAAACAATAAACAGCAAAAGGACAGAGGGTCGGACAAGACCCCAGCTTTTCAGAAGAATTGTGCTGGCAAGGTCTTTAATTAGCATTTTAGGGTCTTGCAAACGAACTAGTAAATATAGCATGCCAGCACCTTGCTGTACTACATGCAATAAATAAACATTTTTTAAGCTATAAATATGGATTAAATGCAGGTAAATTTGAAGCCAACTTATCTCCTTGGTTATGCCCTCCGTCTGCTCTATATAGTTATTTACGGCTATCTAACAAAATAAGGAATTATAAATGAATGGATATAGACAGTGCACGGGATCTTTTCAAAAAACTAAAAAATATTTATTTTTTTTCTTAGTTTAGTTTAGAATAATAATAGTAGCCCTTCTTTTCGCGTTTATCTTGGTATCTTTTTTTTATTTTGTTTTTTTTTTTTTTTGGCTACACCAATGCACGCTCCTAAGCACAATTCGCCCTGACTCACCAGAGACTAGTCTGGACTAGCAACTAATATAAATTTTATATAAGCTAGAAATCTTACCTGATATGACGAATTAAAAAACAATGCAAACCGTGCACTTTTTTACATACAATGCCTCTCTCTATACAAGGAAAAAGAAATACATATATAAACGGAAAGCAAAACAACTATTCAATTGAATCCACTACATATACATGCACTTACTAAATACCTTGCTTGATAGTTTTTCATGAAACGAGCCAATGGCTGGATCTGTCGGCATCATCAATCGAGAGATGACACCATAAATTGCTGATGGAGCGAGCATACGACAACTCGTATGTCTATTTTTCAATATGTACCGGTGTCGTTGAATATTTTAATTCCATACACTCTCATGCTTCATAGTCAAGTTATTTTATAAAAAGAAAAAGAAAAAAAAACAAAACCACTTGTATAATAAATTCATGTCTTTTGCTAGCACTGGCTATCTGTTTAGCAATTTTATCATTATTTTGCAGGAAGAGTGGTAACTGCAGTGTTGCTGGTGACGGATTCAGATCATGCGAACTTATAATGTATTCATATTTCTCCAACCAAGTGATGAGCTCAACGAATAGATTACTTGGATAAATGGATTTCTGTCGTCTTCTAATGAACACTCAAATCGTGCTGCATTGTGCCACTTAGTGCTACGGTACATTTTTGACCATTGACAGCGCTTCGTTCGACAATGTGTACTCTGTAACAAGAATATCAAATTTTTTTGGGAAATTGTTTGTTTTGTTTTTTTTTTTCAAAAAAACGGAAGTGAATGTCTGAAATTGAAAGTCGGAATTGCGACCTTGAAACGTTCCAAAACACGTGTTAGTAATTAATTCGCGGTAACTGCTGAACACTTTTACTTCTCGGAGTGTACACATCATTCTTCCTTTCACTAGTTACTAACGGCCTTTCCTCATTGCAACCGCTATTCGGTGAGTTATCAGTATTCCAGTAAAGATCAGAGAATAGGAAACTGGCGTAGATAGGATTCGGAAGAACTAAAGCATTCGGAAATACCTGGGCAAAGACATGAAGAGAGCGCTGAGAGCTTTTATGCAAGCGCTTTAGTGCTACCACGATCTCTTATTTTTTGACTGAAAGATCAAATATCAGGTGTTACGCTCTTAGTTACGCCTGGTTAAGCGCTGTAATCCGTTTGCAAAGTATTCTCCGCAAATTCTATCACCTTTATCAGCTTAAGACTTTAAGCCTATCTATAGACCATCAATTCGCTTCCTTAGTATGTTTCAAAAATTGAGACAGAAAGATAAAACTTCGCACATACGTACGTTCATGGTCAGAGGCTAAGTTGTGCGAAGATCAAAGTCAGTGCTTCTTTTCCATTTCATACTTAGTTTTACACATTGTATTAAATATTCTACCCATGAAAAGGGAAGCTTAGGTATTAGTGTTAAGGTAAGAGGAGATCACATTTGAGGTTCGAGCAGCTGAGCAATCGACTTCAAACGATTAGTATTTTCAAATCTGTTTTTCCGAATTAAAGAAGAAGTTTCCGTTATACACTTGCTGTTTGCCTGCGAGAGTAAAACGAACAACTGGTGCATGATCAGGCCCCCAATAATAAGAAAAACGATAGTGTAGTCCGCTCGCTGTCATCCGTGTTGTTATTTAATAACAGAAACAATAATTCCGTGAGTTACTACTGAAATAAAAGACAGGAAATGGGTTGATCGAATGATTTGCTCAGCTTATTCAGGAATGGTTAAAAGAACCCTCTATTGTCCTCGAATCAGAAAAAACATATGTGATTATGTTGGGCAGAGGAAATGCTAGAACCCATATTGATAAAGTATAGGAAATGCGCGTCCGTGCAACATGAAATACACACATAAAACAAAGTGTTGTACCGTTTTCTGTCATCAAGTGGAACCATGAGCTAAATTTATTAAAGAACATCAATTCCGGTACAAGCAAGTCATTCCCCGACAATAGGGGCATGACACGTGAAAAAAAAGCTAACATAACCTATAAATTTTTCTGGTCTTCACGCATGAAAGCGGGCATAATTCGTGCAAAATAAACCAAAAATAGTAACTTACGTGGACGCGTGTCGTTTTTCGTGCGCGTGGCATTTTTCAAAGTTCAATGCAAAACACATCGTAAGTTGATATTTGAGACGTCCGCAATTAGCTTACTCCAATTTCCAATATTGATTTCAGACGGTGAGTATGAGAGGCACAATTAACGGCGAATGCTTCTTTCAGTCTATAGCTCTTAACACAGTAGCACTTGAAGACTACAATATAAAATTTGAAGACACCAGACATTGCGGAATTATCGCCTTCAACAAATAAGGTCTCCTATACTTTATAATGCCCCACAGAGAGGATTAACGGCACTGTAACAGTTTTTCTTATGTACGTTAGGAATATTGGCGGTCTTAATATGCACAAGTTGACGTGACGGTTTGCCTACGTGGCAATTGCCTGCTTGCTAACTATTTGATATCTTTGTTTTTGTGACTATGTGCCGTTTTGTTTTGTTCATCAGTTTCACCGCCGTTCGCTCGTATATATTCAATGAGAAGCACACGCGCCCCATTTAAAGTTTCATATAATTTAATTATCCTGCAGTTATATTAATGGAATACTAAATCGATACATCGGCAACAGTTTATCAACAAAGTGTTTAGTGGATATTTTACTCGGTACAATAGGGTTAAAAAGACGTTTCAAAAAAGAAAATTCTGTGTTTTGGATATAAGAAGAGATGATGAAATAATAATAATGGAGGATATATTACGCAAGAAAATTAACTTTAATAAATAGTCAAGAATGGCGACACGTGAGCTCTTCTCGCGAATTTAAACGGCAGGCGGTAAAATCAGTATAATATTTTAGAAAGTGAGTAACTTCTGTAACTACAGTAGCAATAACCTCATAACCTAAAGATCATCAAACATAATCATCATTGTATTCAAAGTCATCAGCATGCCAACTCGACTTCATCGATACTCTATATTCGTGATACCTTATATAATACGACATCTGTAAGTTAGCGTAAGTCTTCATATTTATTTCCTTTTTCTTTATTCCTTTACCGTCATTGCAAATCATGAGCCGAAGGGAATCAAAGTTAGAGTAGGGTGTAAAATTGCCCCGGGGTTTATGGTCTGCCATTTCAGTAAGTAGGTTACGTCCATCCGTTTATTCCTACAAGCATATAGCACGTTTATTTCTTTTAGATGTGACCGTCTATTGACTATCCGCGAGACAAAAATCCTCGATTACCTCCTGAACTTAGCAATGATACGTGCATCCGTCTCTACAGCCTCCGATATCCTCTTCAAGTGACTCTTTCAAGCGACCCTAATAATAAGAAAGTTCGTAGTCAATATTTGGACAGACCTTTGAGGACATACACACATGAATGTTACAAAATCTACTCTTTAAGTTTGCGAACAAACTTGCTTTCTTCATTTGAAATCTTTTTAATGTATTTATCTTTAATACTATCACTTGAGTTGACAATAAATTGCTATTAACTTTAAGTGCTAGCTTAGTATTTTTAGGTAATTGCCAGTTGATCAGAATAAGTAGAAAAGCCATATGCCTACCTTTTAAAAGCTTAATAGGAGTAAAAGTAGAGCAGATTTGCAATTGTAAAGTATGGATTAGTAAAAGTTTTTTTCTCTTGTCTACGTAATCATATTTGTTTTTGCATGTGTGCGTACACGTTAGAAGTGCTTGGTTTTCCTTTTCTTCTTTACTACATGTTGGAGGTCAATATTTTCGTTAGTAGGAAAGAGTAAATAGAATTTCCTTGAAAGTAGACAAATATTATGAAAGGTTATCATAGCAAAATATTATTAAAAATATATAAAAGAAAAACTATGCTCTTCATCTACACTTTTGATGAAATTGAATATATTTTAATCCCATTATAAGAATGGGTTACGACAAGGGGAATACGTACCACCCTTTGTTTGGTCAGTTGCTTCTCCTTTGCGTTTATTTAAATTTTCAAGATACTGTTTCATATTTTGTAAAAATCCATTGTTTGTTATATCCTATACTAGTAGTGGTACATGGTATATTAACTTAGTGTGGTTGTATGTAACATGTGTGTAACTTGTGGGTTCATGGACACACTTTTTATTATACGGATCGATTCAGAAAAATTATCTGAACTGCTCTAAGCCTGTCTGTCCGTCTGTCTTGCAATCCGTCTGTTGTCTGTCCATGTAAATTTGTGGTCAAGCTATAGGTTGCAATTTTTGATGAAATTTATTACAATTACCTGTTTTCGCACAACGAGGAACGCTATTGAAAGTCGGTCCACTTTTTCGCCCACCCGACGATTTTTCGCAATAAGGCGTTATATGGAAAAAAATGTAATTTTCAAAATTTCTCGGCAAGAGTGGATAAGTAGTAGTATTTCGGCATTCAAAATTAGTATAAAAGCTTTAGATCGGCTGGGACAAATTTTCAACTCCCTCTCATATAGCGACTGAAGTCCATACAAACAACAAAATATATAATTTTCAATGCTTCATGATGAAAGTTATATTATAATAATAATTTAACATAACAAAATTAACTTCACCAAATTTTTACCATCTCGGCCTATTTTTTAGATTCCAGCCTAATAAGGATTTTCAACAAAATTGACCCTTTGTAGATAAGAAAAGTTTTAATATTTGTAGTAATTTCGTCCAAAAACAAAGTCTACAAAATTTGGACTATTTCGGCCTATTTTTTGGATCCTGCCCTATCGAAGGATTAAACTTGTACTACATTAGGTTGCGTTTTGGCCCCGCTTCCACACATATACACGCTTGAAAAATATGCCTTTATGTAGAAACAAGATATCATTTTTCAGTTCTATAATAAAAATAAGAATTGTGTGTAGGATGTGGTGTACGATAAGGTCGGCCTTGCCCGACAATATTTTTTTACTTGTTTTTCTATTTGTTTATGCTTTTGGCAAAATTCTCTTTTGTAAACTTGGTTATTATTATTATTGTTATTATTATCGTTAACTTATCCGGAGAACAAATTGCAAGACTAAAGTCTTAAAACGCTGGCATCTAAGGCTATCGGCTTTATTGAAACCTCTTCCGCACTTGAGACTTGAACCCACAATCATTGAGTTGTGCAAACTTAGTTAGAATAATTAGTATATAAGTGCACTGTTATCCGTTTGTTCCAAGTGTTCATGATTAGTTGAATTACAATTTAATTGAACTAATTTACTACGATTGAATAAATAAATAAATAATTAAAGTCTGTTTCAAAATTCGAATAGATACTGGAAATTTACCGTATATTTCTAGAGCATATATACTAAGCATTAATTAATTAGATATTTTTTTAAAGTTCTTCCTTGGCGCAAATTTTGTGATCAGATAATTATGTCCTTACTAGAATTCATAGACGTTGATTACGGCCCATTATACAATCGCATCCATAAGATATTCTCATGTCCGGTTAGAAACTCACGTCATAACTCCCTTAAAATGTATTCAAGCGTACCAGAAATGTTCAAAAATAGAAGAAAATAAAATTTTCTATTAACCAGTAAAAAATATATGTGATGTCCGCCTCCAAATGGTGCCCAACCAAACCAAAGAATTCATACCAAAGTTTAACCCACACCGAAATCTTGCTTGGAATTTGGTTGCCACATGATGCGTTTAATCTAACTTTCGATCAAAAATGTTATCCAAGAATGAAGAAAACTGAGTTCGTGCGAGAAAAACGTTAAATAACATCCATTGCCGAAATTCAAACTACAAGCTGGAATCTAAATAAAGATTTTCGCTTGTTTTTTATTGCTGCTATTATCAATCCTTAAGCCCTCACTGAATCCAAAAAGGTAGGCTATCTTCATAAACTACATTGTGGTCAAATAGATTCGGAAATGGGCAAAGTACTGGATGTGTACTCTTGTCGCATTTTATATGAACTTCGGATAAAAATATCGAATTAAATAGATAAAGGTATGGAAAGGTATGGACAGAAATTGCATTTTTAACTTTGCACATCTTTTCTTTTCCGATTTCCATGATTGCGTTTATTTGAGAAAGCAAAAATTTGACATCATTTACATAGCTAGAGAGAATGGTAGTATATCTATATGGGATTAATCAAAAACATTATATATAAGAGATGGAACATTTCGTTAATAACATTTGCGCAGCAAAATTCTCATATCACACTTCAGAGTCCATAATACAAACAAAAGCTATGAAAAAATGTAAGACTGAGCAAAAATTTTGCACTAGCGTTGTATTGGAAATACTTATGGGCCCTTGTGCATGGATTTGCTTAGGCAATTACATGTATAAGCATAAGCAATGGAATCTTCATTACTGATTTTTACTCTGGAACAAAAAGCATTTTGAAAAAAAAAAAATGCGTACATAGAACAAAACATACTTTTTCTAACTCAGGTCTAAAAATAAATACGCAATGTACCTAACAAACACAATGTAGAAGTATGCTTGGTAGAACTAGTACAATAAATTAATATAATAATTAGTATAATAAAATACATAATAAACAAGATATTGGTATAACAATAATAAAAAAAAAATATATAAAAAAAAAAAAATCTTATTATGAATATACTGCAGTAGCACGTTGCCTACAATCGTTTTTTTCATTCGTTCTGTCGTGAGCTAATAAATATTTTTAAAAAGCAATACCTTGATTAAATCATTTAAATGTATAAGGCGAAGATTTTTGCAGTCGTCGGCCGTCATGAACCAGGGAAAATCTTTTTCCGCTTCCTTACACCTTCTCAGCAAACAGATGCTTCAAATGAAGTCCTAAACCAATTCTTTTGACCTTGAAGCATGTGAAATCGTCCATCCTCGGGGTAAAAGAGTTGGGCAGCTTCCAAATTTTTGCCCATGCAAAGGATGAGAATGCAAAAGCAAGCATACAAATGCCTGCTAATTAACCATAACCGATAATAGGTACACAAAAAGTCCCTATCACACATCTTTGCACATCGTAGTCTCTGATAACATGTAAAACGTGCGAGTTTACCGTCGAGAGATGCCCTTTGAAGCATACAGTCTTCAAAGAAACAGAATAGGAAGGAATATTTGAACTTGTAGGTTGATGGTCCTGGAAAAATTTGCGCAAAAATCGATTATAATAAAAAAAGATGTCATGGAGACATTCCAAACCTTTAAGCGCATTTTTCTCGAAAGCCGATTTTCCAAACGGTCATCCAACGTAACCGAGGCAATTTCTATTTTTTTTTTCAATCTTTTTACGATATTTTTAAAATAATATTGTGAAGAGAAATTGAAACTTCAATCAGGGACACTGTTTCGCCCAGACCCTCTTAAATGAGAGTTGAATTTGCGAAAATGGTGCCAGTATTGCCATCTCTCATATTTTTTAAGAAGTATTTTTTTTTTATTACTTAACTATACGTTTATTAACCTTCTCGAGTGTTATGATTTTGTTTATCCTCTCTTGGACGGGCGGACAG
This sequence comes from Glossina pallidipes, assembly GCA_000688715.1. Lineage (NCBI taxonomy): Eukaryota > Metazoa > Arthropoda > Insecta > Diptera > Glossinidae > Glossina > Glossina pallidipes. The sequence continues at coordinate 306,917 of KK499869.1, read as the reverse complement.
ACGGACATGCTTAAATTGATGTAGGATTTGATGATTTGGTGATCAAGAATATATATACTTTGTGTGGTCTCTTCGTTCCTTCTGAGCGTCGCAAACGTTTTGGCAAGAAGAATATACCCCTTATCTTTCAATGATGGATATAATAATGAGATCTATGATTAGAAAGGAGACGGCCGTTTTACGCTCTTAAAAATATATTTACTTAGTAATTAATCATTCAAAAACGAACAAATCATTATATCTGATCCATAACATAATGAAGTAATAATTTCCCTTTTATTACCTTCTCACCTTAGCATAAGCACGAATACTTTATTTGTTCACAATTCTATTTAACACATGCATGATTCGTTACTCTTTTCATAAATTCCTTACTAACCAGCCTTATAAGTGGGAAATATACGTTTTGCACGTGATAAATATCCCTACACTAGTATTCGCCTGTGGGCATACAGTTTTGTAATATGTTTGGTTTCGTTCTCCATGCAAAATGCTAATTAAAGTTCATTATGTGCAGTTGGATTAAAATTCACTGTTCTATCGGTATGATGTGAGAGAGGAAGTGAGACAAAACATTTTGAATATTATTTAGCTCTTATTTCTATAATTGATCTCTTCTTCCTTATTTTCGTTTCGCTTTGTTCCAGAATGCTTGTATTGCATTGAGCCTTTTAGTTCCTGAATGCCAACGAAATTGTCTGCATTATAAGCGACAATAAAAAGTGAGACATAAATAGAGAGGGATTAGGGATACAAATCAAGCAAAACTAGAATAATGGAAAGGAACAGCTATGTATATATATCACGGGCAACGAAATATATTTAATTATAATAATTTTGTATTTACGGCTGTCGGTCACAATGGCCTTTAACTTTAGTTCCAAATGTTTACCAAAATCTAATTGCTCGTGCAATAGGGCCTTCAATTCTTAGGGCAAGTTGTTGCTGTTTATAGGCCGATAATAATTAGGAAGAAATTTAAAGTTACGGGTTACACTCCGGGTTATACAAGATGGACACGTTGGACGCGTTGCCAAGATCTCCAAATCCATTTACCAAAGTACTTGAGCGATCGTAAGTTAGTTCTTCATGCACTTAGATTTCGTCGAGTATTATTTGACAAAGTTTAGCATTTTGTGGTAAATGACTAATACTTGGCGCGATCTTCTTGGCCGCAGTGCTGTCCATACTTGCTTTAACAAATTTGCCCGGGCACCTTCGTTGCAATAATCTCCTTCCAGGTAAATTAAATGCTTAGTTATTATGCATAAAATTATATGCTTCACGTGAAGTGAAGCCGAGATCCTGTGCAATGTTCATTTCATCCTTACTAAAGTTTTACTTCGTTTTATCCCTGCTTATCGTTTTGCAAAATACGATTATTTCTTCCTTGCTTACGATTTCTTTAATTATTTGTTTTTACTTAGCTAACTTCGTTATTATACCTTACACCACTTGTGGTACAGTCAAGTATGTGCAGACTTATGTAACAAGCAAAGGGGTTTAGTACCATCTTTTATTATAATTAGCCTGTTTGTCTATCCGTCGGATGTCAGTTCGTGTAAATTTATGTTCAAACTATAGGCCGCAATTTTTGAAATATTTTGATAAAATTTAGTAGAGTGACGTGCTTTGATTCAAGGACAAACTATATTAAAAATGGTTTGGATCAATCCGCTTTTTCGACCAGTCTCTACAAAACGTCCAATTTTGAAAAGTCATTATAAGGAAAATTTCAATTTTCAAAATTTTTCGACAAAACCCGTTTTGTAACAGTATTTAAACATTCTATATTGATACGAAAATTTTGATTCGGCTGGGGCCACTGTTTGAACCCACTCTCATATAACCTTTTCTACGAAAACTAAATCTTTATATAGCAAAAAGGAATAATTTTTAATGTTTCAAGGTGAAAATTAGCTAATAACAGTACATAGACATTCAAATCAACCTTACCGAACTTGCACGACCTAGGTTCACTTTTTGGATACCACCGCATATAAGGATTCTTTCAATGTGCGAGTTTTCGTATAAAAGGTATGCCTTTGCATTAACATAATGTATGACTTTTGATATATGATTACGAAGATGGCTGAATAAATGTATTAGGCGAGGTGGTGTAGGGTATATAATAGTCGGTCTTGTTTTTTCTAAAGAATAGAAAAGACTAATTCTCTTACCTCTGGGCTAATTTGTGTTTGCAGGCTTCCCGATATAATCCCGCTTTATTATTATTCATCCTCTTTTCTATCCTAACTTGTTTTTTTTGTGCAATCGAATACGACGCAAAGTGTCTCGAATTCCGGAATAGATATGTCATTATTTTTTCCAAGCTTTTTATAAATTTTTGTCCTACAGGCAGACAGATGAGAATGTGAACCTATAGTTATTAGAGTGCTTTATGACATATTTCCAGGACTACCCGTTTACTTATCCTCTATAATTAAATGTTTTTTTGGAGTCGCATGCTTATTGATTTTTAATGATCCAATAGAAATAAAAAATACAAATTGAATAGAGATAAATATCATAAATTCCAAAATAACTTTTTACAATAATAACAAATTTTTGTTACAAATACTTTCAGTGCAATTTGTCAATGCATTTGGTAAACATGTCGTTTAGAATCCTTCAAGTCTTCAAAATAAACGATGAAAAGAAAACAATTTATGTTTGCTACGTAAATACCTGCAGTTTGCTACATATTTACATAAAAAGGCCGGATTGTTTGTCAACAACAAATCATTACAAAATATGAGAATGCAACAGCAAGCTGGCTGCTAATCAGCAGCTTTACTAGTGCTATTGTTAACATATAGACTAGAAGTACCCAAGAATCTCCTCATCTCAAATCTTGGAACATCTATGTACTTCATTGTCTCTAGCAGGTTCAGTTATCTCCGTTATTGGAAAGAACTAATGCATTATATCTCCCTCTCTTTCTCTACTTTTAGTTAATCTTTGCAGAAAAGTGCGTGACAGTTATTTCTGGCGAGTTTTTTGACGGAAAACATTATTTAATTAATTACAGACTAAGCGAGCACACATTAAACTTGACTCGAAATTTACCGTGAAAACGCTGCTCCGAATAAAAAAAAAAAGAAGTAAATTATTAAATATAGACAATCGATTGTGTTGTATGTGTTTTGTTGGTTTATTTATTATAGCAAAATAACTTGTGCTTCAAAAAAAAGGACCTTACCGTGCAAGAACAAGAATAATAAGTAAATGAAAGGGTGAATGAAGAAAAATTCCTAAAAAACATATCTAAGGCCGAATTTTATTGCGTGTGAAAGACTTTCCTCAAAAGAAGTAAGTAATGAATGTTTCGTATGGAAACTTATTTAACAATCGCTTGGCAGAAAATAAATTAATTATATTAAATTGATTATATTAAAATGATTTATATAAAATTTTAGTTTTTAAAAAGCTTTCATTTAAATGAACGTAAAGGTCCAAAGTAGAAACTGAAGACGATTGTCTTCTTTGTTTAGTGTTCATCTGAGCTTAGTCCTAGAGTTTATTTCTTTCTCTGGTCGAAATGTAATTAAAATTATAATAAAGTGATAAAAGACCCTATTAAAGCTACAATTAAAAATCATTACATTGAGGAAAGATGAGCAAAACGAACATTTGAACCAATTCAGGCACTAATATGTGCAAAATACAAAAATTGTTAAATAAGTTTAATAATACATTTTTTTTTTTTTTTTTTTTTTTTTTTTTTT
>KK499869.1:196368-299792 GCA_000688715.1 Glossina pallidipes | reverse complement strand
TCTCCTGTCGAATTCATTTTCTACAACTACAGTAGCACGTTGCCTACAATCGTTTTTTTCATTCGTTCTGTCGTGAGCTAATAAATATTTTTAAAAAGCAATACCTTGATTAAATCATTTAAATGTATAAGGCGAAGATTTTTGCAGTCGTCGGCCGTCATGAACCAGGGAAAATCTTTTTCCGCTTCCTTACACCTTCTCAGCAAACAGATGCTTCAAATGAAGTCCTAAACCAATTCTTTTGACCTTGAAGCATGTGAAATCGTCCATCCTCGGGGTAAAAGAGTTGGGCAGCTTCCAAATTTTTGCCCATGCAAAGGATGAGAATGCAAAAGCAAGCATACAAATGCCTGCTAATTAACCATAACCGATAATAGGTACACAAAAAGTCCCTATCACACATCTTTGCACATCGTAGTCTCTGATAACATGTAAAACGTGCGAGTTTACCGTCGAGAGATGCCCTTTGAAGCATACAGTCTTCAAAGAAACAGAATAGGAAGGAATATTTGAACTTGTAGGTTGATGGTCCTGGAAAAATTTGCGGAAAAATGGATTATAATAAAAAAAGATGTCATGGAGACATTCCAAACCTTTAAGCGCATTTTTCTCGAAAGCCGATTTTCCAAACGGTCATCCAACGTAACCGAGGCAATTTCTATTTTTTTTTTCAATCTTTTTACGATATTTTTAAAATAATATTGTGAAGAGAAATTGAAACTTCAATCAGGGACACTGTTTCGCCCAGACCCTCTTAAATGAGAGTTGAATTTGCGAAAATGGTGCCAGTATTGCCATCTCTCATATTTTTTAAGAAGTATTTTTTTTTTATTACTTAACTATACGCTTATTAACCTTCTCGAGTGTTATGATTTTGTTTATCCTTTCTTTTTAGGCCGTTACAGTAGCTTTTCCCTCCTTGCGATAAAAACGTTGAACTTTGTCACATGTTCTATACATATATATATAAATGTATTTACAGGACTTATATTTATATAGACCTGCTATGAAGTAATGATGCCTATTTTCAAGTTTTGATGGCCTCACTCCTTTCAAAATATATGGACAAAATTAAAAGCTCTTGTCTGAAGGAAGAAAGACACCATTCATGTTTGTGTATATGCGTCTAAGAAGAAAACAAAAGTTTAAAACAACTTTCAACCAAATGACGTAAATGTATCTACTCTTATATATTACACTACCTATGGTAAAAGGATATATTAAGTTTGCGCGGATGTATGCAATACTGAGAAGGACTTGAGATAGACGCACCTGTTATTAAACCGATCGATTCACTTGCTGAATCACTTCAAAATCATTTTTGAATTGATCTAAGCTTGTCTGTCCGTCTGTACGTCTTGGTTTCTTGTGTTCAGTTAACAGGTCACAACTTTTGAGATATATTGATGAAAAATTTTGAAGCCAACTGTGGGTGCACTGCGAAAAAGTTACGCAGATTGTGTTCGAGACAACAGCGTTTAGATGACGAGTTCTCGCAACAAATTTTTTTCACTTTTCGCTTGATAGAAATGTGAACAACCAAAATTTTCGCATCTGGGACATCGAAAATGTGCTGTCCACAATAACTGTCGAAAAACTTTTAAAGTCCTAAGTGTCATGGTATGGACTGTAAGTTGACCTAGAGGTGTGATAGGTCTTTTTTGAAAATGATAAAACCGCCATTTTTTGAACTGATAAAATCGCCATTTCTGAACGCTCCATTCACATGATTAAGAAATTTTTTTTGGCGTGAAATTAAAGATGTGGTCTTTGAAGATATGTGGTTTTAACAGGACAGTGCCACAAGCCACATAAAACACCGCCTTTCCTACACGTGTAACTTTACATTTTGAGGATGTGAATTGGCTACCAAGCATCGTGAGCTGGATTTTTTTTATCGGATTACGCGAAAGATCGAATTTATGTGAACGATCTTCAAACTCTTGATGCTTTGAAAACGAATTGTCGCCACGTTATAGCCGAGAGATTGCCCGCTATGTGCGGACAAATCATCGAAACTTACATGGGAAGGAAGGAAAGAATAAGATATTCCGTGGAGAATATTCGAATGATGTTGTACTCCACAAACGATGGCCAGTTTCATATAATATATTGAAAAAAGATCTCAATCAGAAATCTGTTTTGTTTACGTTTATTTTCGTAACCATAAAGTAAATAATCCTGCATTTTAACACATTATCCCTACGTTTCCTTAGATCCCTTTTCGGTAAAAATCAGTTTTAAGGTAAACACATTAGCCTTTCAATTAAGACAAATCTACTTCGCGGTTAACTGATATTTAAATTCAACTGTAAGATTTCTTCCAGTTAAGGACGATCTGCAAATAAGAGCAAATAAAAGAAAATAGTTGACAAAAATAATAACAAATCATTTACAAGATTTAAAAAAGTCAATCGCAGTAGGTAAATATTCAATACTCTGGCTACAAGCTTGCGAATTGCTCCCTTAGTTAGTTAAGCGAAGAAGAATAAAGAAAATATTTTCCTAAAGATTTACATACTTTTCAACTACTTCGATATTTAGTTTGGCAAAACCACGTCACACCACGTCACGGTCCATATTCTCTTTGCTTGTTATAGAACAAGTTTCAAATTTATTGCGAGACTGCGTTTGATGAGTACGGCTAACCAATTGCTAATCAATTATAATGAGAATTTTTGAGTACATCTCGCCCTTATCTTACAGGGCGATACAGAGACTTATGTAAAGCAACATTTTTTTTTTTGTTTTGGAAATATCTATTAACCGACTAAAAGCCTGATTTTCAATCTTTCCGAAGGTTCTGTTAAATATTTGTAATTATTTTCAAGTTAGCTGTAGGATGAAAATTCACTCTTACGTTTATTGAAAGAGAAAGTGTGGACGGATTCGACTTGTTTTTAAAGCTCAGCTCTAGTCATTACCTAAGACTACATTGTGTAAGTGTATAAATAGAATATTGACTTTCAAATCGTTTCGAACTTTTTCAGCGTTTACTTACTTTGGGGGAAACAACACCATGAACAAAAGCAAAAGTGCATAAATTGAAGTTCGAATTGCTGCCTTCGCCAACCTCCTCCAACTCACCATGTTCATCACATCCGACCCCCAGTGATTATTACCTGTTCGCAAACTTCAAGAGTACGCTTCAGGCAAAAGAGATTGAGAGGTCTAATAATTAGTCCTACAAAACGGCCTTCCAAATGTTAAAAATATTTTGAATTGCATTGAATTGGAGCGGTCTAGGTTGATAAGCTCGGCTGAATTTTGTAAAATAAAAAAGAAAATGTCTTTTTACTTAGTCCCGGGACTTATTGACTCATCTATTATTATCTACAAATACAAGTTTCCAGAGTTTAGTATAAGTGCCGTGCCTTTTAAGTGTGCCCAGCAGATAGATTCCATTGGAAAACCTTACGAAAATAAAAACTAAATGCCGTAATGCATGTAATAGAAGGACGAGTGTACATAAAAAATAACATGAGATTTTGCTAACCAAAGCGTAACCTAAAAACAATGATTTTCTTAGTTTGAAAAGGTTTTTTTTTTTTTTTTGTGCATAAAATTTATATTTAATGTCTCTTCTCCTATCTATCATACACGATGCTGTTGCTATTTTAAGGAATTATAACAAACTTCCGCATTATTTAAATTCTTCCGTCATACATATATACATAGTTGCATATATATATGTAAGCTATGTTGCTCTGCAGATGCCAGCCTTTATTCTTATACAATAACTTTTACGAAGTAATAGCATGCTTGACACTTTTAAACTCTTCACCTAACACAAGAAAGCATGTAATGTAAGTTGCAACGCCATGAGCCAAGATGCAAAGTTTTAGTTCAAATGCAAATTGTAACACTCAAGCACAGAAAAAGCTAAGGAAGAACAACCTTACATTTAACCAGTTAACTGCGTTTTAATTGCAACTAAACTAAAACTAAATTTAAAACTAACTTAACATCGATACCTTTGACACGGGCCGGCATTATGGCAGATTTTTTCAAAAAAAAAAATTCAAATAAATCTCTTTGTATGTTTCAAATAAATTTTGTTATTTCTCTGAGAGTTCTGAGCGAAAAACTGAACCGAGTTATTTCCACAGGCCACTTTTTAAGTTAGCTTTTTAAGCACTAAAAGAGTTTTGGATAGAATCAAAGAAGTGCTGGCTGGACGGGTCACGCTGGAGGCTACGATGGAAGCACCAAGGCTTATCAACAAGGATCTCTGCATTTTTTCCGAATCATTGGAAATATGTGTGAGCTGTTACTTTAGTGTCTCACCTACAGATCAATTCCGTATGGTTTAGTTTAGTCGCGCGCTATAATCACATTATAAACAGAGGCAGGAATCAATCATCTCAAGGCAGGCTGGACTAATTCATGATGAACTGTTCTTTCAAATTCTACGATATTACCTTAGGAGGCTCTAGATTTAGCCATTGTTTGTGCAGTTTCGCATATGACACGGGAATCCTAATAACCTATTTTCGTATATTATTATCATGTGCGATATATTTTCAAAGATGTCTCGATTTCTTGTTTCCTTGATTCCTTCTTCAGCAGCGATTCGCGGATGGAAATTCGCTGCATTGGGTTTTTCTTTCACCCTTCATATGGTGTCTAAAAAAAGGAGTTTCGTTTGCAGCCAACCTTAGGCGAATAGTTCATAATTTGGTTTTTGGTCAATGTTCAGTTCCGCAACAATGTCGTTAAGTGAAGAATTTTATCGCCGTTTTGAGCATTTCATCGACCAGAGTAGTGCTGGGTTTGTCTGACAATGACATTTCCACAGTGCAAACATGTGCGCTAGCGATTTTCATAAAGCCTCTTCATCGTAAACCTAGCCTAAGAAGTCTACGAAGTTTTATTGCCTTGATCGTAATGATATTAGAAGATGTGACGAATCTTAGCTTGTTTTCAAAATTCACGCACTTTCGACTGAGAAAACAAATTTCGCAATGTTTTGCTTTTTTCAACTGCCTATGATATTCAGGATTTCACACGCGCTGCAGCGTGGCTTGAAAGGGTTAATGTTGACAAACTTTCCAAACTCTAAAGCTAACTATTGGGAAAAAACCGGCAAACTTATGCAATCATTTAGTATTAGCGTTTCTCTGATAAGTTTCTGCATGAAATTGTGTGACTTTCAGAATTGCATCAAACTGTCAAGCGACTGTATAAATACGCAGGGAGGTGAGCGAATCACGAACGCCTGGCCAAAGGAATTTTTCGGAAATATTTTCGGCAATGCATTGGTTAAAGAAATATTTTTATTACTTTTTATATGCAAAGGCTGGATGGAAGATGTATTCGTTTTTTTTCCCACTCAGCTTATAACGCATCATAAAATCGTTAATTTGCGTGAATTCTTAAAAAGGAAAAGATTAATTTGCCTGTCTGTAGTTTTATATCATGAATGATAAAACAAATTTACATCAAAAATTTCATACGCGATTGTGCACAAAAACACTTTACAATACATGGACTATAAGCACGAACCTGTTTTGATGGTCACTTAAGGTGAGAGTGTCCAAAGGAGAATTCTAAAGAAAACTTTCGATTATCTATCTGTTCACTTCTATACATACAATGCAAGTATATTAAAAAACGTTTAACTTCTTTTATCGTTTATCGTTTATCGTTCATCGTTCATCGTTTATCGTTTGTATCGTGTGCATTCTATGCATTTAACTTGTAACCTTGGCATTTTTGAATAATAAGAGTCATCTTGTTTATGAAAAGACATTATGACTAACGTATGTGCGTATGTACTTATACATGTACACATTTGACCAGGCTATATATATATATATATGCACACGATAATCTTGCGATTATATCTACGAATAGAGTTGGACTAATGCATCCTCTTTCTATTTCCATATAAATAATTCATGAACGCAAATCTTTGTTCTTATCACAGGTAAGTTCAAGAATTATTCTTCGTGCAAGAAATATTTAATCAGAAATATTTAATGATATGCCTGTTGGTACGTTTTCATCTCACCTTCTGTCCATATCCTATTACTTGTTGTCCAGTTTAACTTATCACTTTTTGAAATGTATATGTATGTTGTTCTTTTCGCCATATCATCGTGTAGTTTTCCTGATAGACTGTATAATATTTTCCAGGAATTAAATTATGACAAAATAACAAAAGCGTATATTGCAAATATTGTAGGATTTCCTATTAAGAAACCTCCTCTGTTTCGATTGCTTCGACGATAGTTAATTTCCTTTGTTCAAGTTACATGTCCTAGTTTGTCAAATCTTTTTATTCGTTCAAGGAATAGTGTGTAATTGATAAATTAGCCCCAACATCTTGGCTTAAAATTGTAATATTCTTCCAATTCTTTGCACTTCTATGTCTTATTGATATGACAAACTCTACGACATGCAATTCATTTCGAGCTATAAGTAAGTTCAAGTTTTAAGGTTGGCTCGATTAATGTAAAAATTTCTACACTTTATAAAGCTTTATTAAGGCATTTTAGATCATGATTTAATAATCGGCTTAAACGTAAAAAAAATCTCTTTAATAAAGTTAAAGCTTTGCCTTTTCTCCAAGTTTCTTATATAAATCCTTTAAAGTTTACAACCCGTTAGACCCCGCGTTACTTAACGGCTCAATGTGGATAAGAAGTAAAATTAGAAACAAAATCGGTAAACGTCAAGACCAGCCCGCGAATACACTTGATGTCATATAAGAGAAAAAAAAACCGATTATTTTGCCTTTTTCCCCAACTTTACGTACGATTTTTCTCAAAACGAAAGCTTCGACAAATATTTTATGATAAAATGAAAAAGCCTGCACTTGGATGAGCAGATTGCGAGAATACGACCATCAGTCATTTTTATCGTTATGAGAGGCGCAATCAAAGATCGTCTTTGATCTTCCATACATTTTTTTTGCATCAGATTTACTTTCTATGCAGATTAATACTAAGTGTACCATTCACCTACTAAGTTCTTAGTTGCGTTCTTCTAGTTCTGAAGCCACATCAGGCCCTACGGATGCTAATGCTAAGAGGACCACTTAAAAATTGAATCATGGATGGACCACTTAGTTATCAATCCGCTTTTCAATGGAAATTAGCATTAAAGAGAGTATTCAGAAATCCTCAATTTTACGAATTTTATTAGCTAAAGGCAGAGTTCTAGTTATTTCATTGGTACTTTCTATCTCTGTCTCTTTTCATGTTGGATAATACATTTACATTAAACTTCCTGCAAATATTCAATGAATGCGTTTGCTTTCCTAACTGAGAGAATTTACATGAATCGTGATAAAGTTTTCTTTATTTTAAAATCTTATCAAGTTTTTGATGATAAAATAAGTATTTAATTACCTGTACTTGGGGCAATCATATATAAAAAGAGCAGTAATTGCATACTTTGCAATACCTGTGCGTATTTTCCTTAGCGACTACTTTTGTTTTAGTCGAAAAGAATTTCTTCCAGTGTGGACAGCAATTTTGTCTACGCTGTCGTTGCTCTCTCCCCTTTTTCTATCATTTAGTGCTTGGTCTATGCTTTTAACACTTGTCCCTTGTGATCACAATCAATATTGATATGAATGCATTTGTGTTTACTTGTTTAACAGCGTCCGTAAGCCAAATGAATATTTTTTCACCTGTTTGCCTGTTTGCAAAGTATTTAATATTCACAAGATGTGAATGCATGTCGTACGGATCTATTAGATTGGAGGAGAGAAAAACGTTTCAAAATCCTAAAGAAAGGTAAACGGAAAACAAGTGTCAGAAGCTATGTCCGTTAATGTAATTGGTTACATGTCATTATACAAAAAGACGTAAAAAAGGAAAACAAGATAGAGATTATATTCTATTTGGCTTAGGAAGAATCTTTTACGACTTGTCACAGGCTTGTTTGGTTTTTCAATACATAAATTTTGGAACCAAAACAAATTCGTTTTATAAAAAATAAGAAAATTATATTCGGCTATGACCAGATCATTTGCACTTGCAAACGCTTATATTTCGATATTCTATAATACTGAATAGGCGCGACAAATTTTCGTTACAGATCTTTGAGATCATCCACAGAATATGTACTATATGTGTTGGAGAATATAAGTAATCAGCGAGAAACTCTATTTTTTGGATTTTGCTACACTGTATTAGTATTATACTATACTTTAAGAGTACTATACTATACTAGTAGTACTACTAGTACAGGGGATAGTATGAGGCGATAGTTATGCCAGGATAAGCCTCCCCCAGGTCGTACATTATGCGGATGAAATTTTTAACGGTCATCCGCGTGTCAGCCACTAGATGGTCCTTCTCAAATGTTGTCTCCAAATAACCGCTTACAGCTTGCAGTTCGACTTTGAGCTCCTCCCAATTTGTTCAATTCTGCAGAAGTAAAAAATGAAGACTGAAAATATGATTTACTTCAATGTGATTTATGGAATTTATGGAAGAGAAAATTACACAACATTTTTTTGCCTTCAATCTAATTGTAGTGCCATGCGCGCCGAGTAGCGGGTCCACGTGCCTCAGCCCCGTTTGTATTTCTATTCCTTCTCGATCGACGTTCGCTTCTTGGGCGACGCCTGCGCGTCTCAGCGCAGTCTTCTGACGGCCTGTTTCCTTTCCTTTTGTTCACCGCCATTTTGATAAAAAAGCATCCTAGAAGATCCTGGCTTACCCTGTATGAGGCTATAACTATGCGAGGGTAAGCCTCCATCAGTTCGTTTATGATTCAGGTGAAATTTGTGATTGTTATTAGCGTGTCAGTCAATAGGTTGTCCGCCTCAAACGTCGTTTCCAGATATTCCCTGGCAGATTGCAGTTTGTCTTAGAGCTCTTCCCAATTGTCCACCGATATTAAGCTCCGATGAACCATTTACTAGCATTTGATAAAATTTTAGTATGTGCTCGGCATCGTCGGCATTGTCGGCCAAGATCCTTGAATTTATTGCCGCCTGGAGTGCCGCTGGGGTGATGTTGTTACGAAATTGGATTAATTCGGCGACATTCCGTGGTGATGAAACGGTTTGTATTACATTCGTCCGCGCCCAGAACCCAGAGCTGGGCGCGTTTCTATGCGTAACTTTCGATTGGATGTTGAAGTCCAACAGTTCGTTATCTTTTGTTTTATTTTTAAGTGCGTGCAATAGGTATATGTAATCGTATAGCAATAATATTTCCTGAATACTGCGGTCTGCTCGTTTCCGTTCGTATACGCCATTGAAAAATATTTTCGTTCTTTCCTCCAGCTCTAACGTCTAAGCCAAATTCTTCTGCAAGCTCGATGTTGGCTTCTAATTCATTCGCAGCACCTTTATGACTAGTGGTGGGTTCGGCGCTCAGTATTATATTAAAAGCCGTCAACAGGCTTCGGACGGCGAAGTATAATTTTGTTGTACATCTGAACCCCCTTTAACAAAGATTAACAGGCGTTATGGGTGGCGAGTTCGTTGTTCATATTTTGTAGTAGATATTAGGTAAAGTTCTTATATGCAATGTATTAGTAATGATCAAAAGGTTATTAAACCGTTGTTCACAGTTATTAGAGAAAGCCTGTTGTGTTTATAATCGCATCTTAATCGCCTGTTTTTATACTTGTCAGCAAGGTCGCTTAGGAGAGAAAGTAGATTTATGCATCGCTTTGCAGCGTGTAAAGTTTATCGATTTAATCCTAACTGCCTGCCAGATTTTGGTGCGTTTGCGGTCTCAAAAATTACGACCGTAACAAAGGTCCGGTATATAAATTCTTAATCTAAAGTGATATTCTAAATATATGAACGGATACAAAAATTTACAATTTCTCAGACATATTGTTCCGGACTTGGCCTTACGAGTCGGTATAACGACGAAGTGTTGTGCAGACATTAACAAACCCGTTGGGTTTAGGGAAATAAATATCAAAGATCCGTCCTTTGGCGGACATGTATTAATTGCAAATTCGTTTTTGTTGGACATTGGCTAGTCCTTAGGAAAAGAAATTTAGAATTCCCTAAGTTTGAAGCAGAATAATCAATAAGGTAACAAATAACGTCATTACTTAGGAATATTTACGGGATTAAGTAGATCACTTCGAAAACTAATTATATTATACTTGCTACGAATCGTATTTTAATATTTGATGACAGCATGAGAAATATTGTTTTGTATTGAAGTTGAATTAAAACAGAAGTTTACGTGGCGGACGAATAGTATGCAAAAATAATAAAAATTAGAAAAAAAAAAAACGTGGCGGACCTTTAGCACGCAAAATGATATAATATAGTTTACGCAATGTAAAGGAATAATAAAATAAACAAAGAATAATAATTATATACCAAAACCAACCGTAACTTTATTGAGGCTCATCACATCAAATTTTTGGTTGTCGATTAGCTGAATCGAAGGAGAAGGAGAAGCTTACAAGCAATCACGTTATTCTGGCAGACCCTGGAAAACTGGTCTTGCTCACCTTCGAACGTACGTGTCGTCGAGAGTATAGGCTATGACGAGTGGGACTAACTCTTCTGAATTCTTATGAACATACACGCTCCGACTGACCTAATGCTGTAAACAACTTTTACCCACAAATATATGAAAAACGTTCAAGTAAAATTTTAAACTTCTCTCCCAAAATCGAGATGATAGATAATCTAACAAGTTAATATTGAATATGTTTCTGATAATATAAAATATATCTACGCATAAAATAAGTGGATGGATACAAATTTAGAATGCAAAATATTTTGAGGTTGTGTCCAATAAATGTAGTTATTATGAATCCTGGTCGCAGAGGATATTGTTTGCCAGGCTGTATTGGAAATTAAAGTGTTTTCTTCGTTGGAAGCTGGTAAGTCTGGTTAGATATTCAACGCAGCAGATTAAACTTTATTTGAAACCTGACCGCATTTCGGGGAGTACTCGTGGTGGCTATGGTTATCCCCAATTTTTGGGGCATTAAATGATTAGAGTGGCTTAATAAGCCTCGCTCTGTCCAGAGGGGAAGGCTTGGACTATACCAGAACTTTCATTCTGATACCCAGTGCTTGGGATAGACCCTCTCTCCTGCAGGGTTATCAACAATTCAACTATATTACTTGCCAATGGGTTTGGGGAACTCGTCTGAGTAAGGCTTCACGCTAGGCGCAGACGTTAAATATCGATATAATCTGTGACCTATGGCGTCTCAGCGGCGGGAACCCCACCTTGGACAGGTTGCCGGCAGTGTCATCTATACTAAGAATTCAACTACAATGGAAGTGCAAAATTTAACAAACAAATCTACGAATACAAGCAAGAATATGTTCGTAGCTAAGACAAGCATATTGTCGGTAATCCTTAAGTATTACGGGATACGAGATCTTCCCTCCCATTGTTCTTTCGCTTTAATACCTCGTTTGCTTTGCAAGATAGTTCGAGGGGAATGTTTGTACCATACCCAAACTTTCATATCTGGTACGCCAGGGTTCTCTTGCAAACTGTCGGTGCTGGAAATTACTCGATAATTACCCGATAGGGCTGCGGACAGCTGTCTGACTAAGCTATTCTAACATGTGCAGATTTGAAAGATTTGTTTGAAATGCGAAAAAAATGAAGTTTCTCAGGTCAAATCTGATTTCTTTCTTGTTCTTGTATTTACAGAGCTAAAGTGTATAAAACGATGAAAAGGTTACGTGATAAGTTTTCTACGGAAGTAAGATTAAGTAAAGGATCACGCTGGCAGTATTTTAAGCAGATGCAATTTTTAATGGAACATTTAGCGCAACAACGGCAACAATCTGCTCAACAGCAGCATGCGGTCATTGATTTAACTGATTTTAATGATACCACTGTTCCCGGTGCTGCGCAAGCCTGGCATCCGCATGGTAAGTTGAAAGAACCATTTTACTTAAGAAAGCAAATCAGTTGATTTTCGTATATTCAACAGTCGAAATTACAGCTAAAGTCGAACGCGAACGTCTCGATGACGATCAGCACAATGAAAATATGTTGAATCCTATAAAAATTTTTCAAAATACTACATAATCCGCTGTTAGTGCCCAAGAACACAGGTTCAGTTTATACGCTATCGATATGCTAAATGCGCTGGGTGTGCGACAGAAGGCCGAAGCTATAATTTACATTATTAAGTATTTAACGGGTCATCAAGCATTCGGTTCAGTCCTTACCGAAATGCTAAATGAGCTGGGTGTCCGACAGAAGGCCGAAGCTGAAGCTCACATTATTAATTATTTAACGGATCTGCAATTGAATGGACCACACGATCATCCGGTGTTAGTGCCAAAGATCAAGCGTTCGGTTTAGTCGTTACCGAAATGCTAAATGAGCTGGGTGTCCGACAGAAGGCCGAAGCTAAAGCTCACATTATTAATTATTTAGCGAAGCTGCAATTGAATGGACCACACGATCATCCGGTGTTAGTGCCGAAGATCAAGCGTTCGGTTTAGTCGTTACCGAAATGCTAAATACGCTGGGTGTCGGACAGAAGACCGGAGTTAAAGTTCACATTATTAAGTATATAACGGATCTGCAATTGGTTGCACAACGCAATAAATTTTAAAATTTTTTTACATGAAATGCATTCACACTCGCGCTCACCCACACCATAAATACATTTTATTTGTTTAAAAATTATATGTTATATGTTAATTTCTTTAAAAATTGTTTACCAATTGATAACCTACAAGGAAAGGTCCATAAATTTTATCATTCATACTTAGGGCATAAGAAGTTTTAAACTAAGAAATTGAAAAAAAAAAGAATCAAAAACTTTGTACGAATTTCAGTTGTTATCATAAAATAAATTTCATTTTGTTCATCTTATTTTACTAAGCATTTTTTTTCCTTTTTTTTTTTTTGCATTTGAAAAAGTTTTCAATCTCGTTTCGCCCATTTCAAAATCAGCGAGCGCTTCCAAACACGCATTCTTCGTTCCTTTTTTTTTTTTGTTTTATAAAACTAACGATGGAGGACCGCTGTAGGCGTCGTGTGCATCTATAACCGCACGCAATGTGTCTTCGGACGTCATTTTCGCCAACGTGCTACAGAAAACATTTTATTATTTCTGCTGCTATTCTCGAAAATTGTTTTCGATATTCGCTTTTGTGTACGTAACATCCAAAAGGGCTTAAGATGGACCCAACTCTTATTACACCGAACGATCCCCTGTGCTAGTACTATATATACTTGTAGACAGGAAAACATATTTACTTCATTGAAAGACATCTCGAAAAGTGTGATAGAAGAGGAAATCATTCAGAAATTCCATTTACCAGAGGAAGGGATTTTGAAAGGTAACTTTTGAGTATAACTCTAAATCGCTTCTGTGACGTGAAAGATTTGACGTAGTTGAAAGATTTATATTCAATACTCCATGGTTCCAGTTTTTAGTTTTGATATATAGAGGGATCAAATAAGTCGTTTCTCTTCTAAAACGTCATACCGCCCAAGTTTCCCTAAGTCCTTAGTTATATAGCTTATAGGAATTGCTTAAATTTATTATCAAAACAAGTATGAAAGCTATATGTTGTCGGGATGCCGAATTTTTTATACCCATCAATGTGATCCTAAAAAAAAAGGAAAAGGGCTAAGTTTTCATTTCATTTTTTTTTTTACTTTCAGAATAAAAGTGGAAATTTGTATGGTGTGTGTGTTATACACCATAAGTAACAAGCGAAAAACATGGAGAGCAAAAACAAAGTTTACAGTTTTTGTTATGAAGGGCAACTGTTATAAGAGCGTGTTGCCAGCGAGTTTTTTGAAAAGTTCGGACCCTTTTCATATTCTCCTGCAAGTTTTCACGCGATATCTTCTTTTCGCGAACGGCAGGATTTTTAGCACAAGTACTACACAGTTAGAAAGACTTAGGTGCATTCCAAGTTTGAAACTGGCTAAGAATTTATATACCTTATGGGATTTTTGAGGCTTGCTTCTTGACATTATAAAGGTTTTGAAAAAAAATAAAATTATGACGCACCATAAAATTGAGTGGGCATGGCCGAGAGCGAGTGAAGAGTGTTTCCAACAGACATTGAACGGAGACACTGACAGCCAGATGGACAGACCGATATGCAGAATTTGATGCTGATCAAGAATATATATACATATATTTCATGAAGTATCTGATGCTTGCTTCTGGGCGTTGCAGAATGAATATACCCCTCATCCTTCGTTAATGGGCATAGTAACGAGCGCATTCACGCTACATGTCGCCCTTAAATATTAATGGTCGACATAATCGCCATAAGCGGAAAATTCGAGATACTTGGTAATGTTTGCGATTATTAAGAATTCAACTCATCAAAAACGTAAACGTATTGCTGGGAATATCGAAGGTGTGATCTAAAGTTTTGACGGACCACCACATTGCAATTACGATTACGAATGCAGAACGCTGCAGAAAATTTATCGCTGTTTTCTTTTATGTGTCGTATTAAATAATTTCGACTTGAACGATCTCTGGTTTCAGTAAAACAGTGCAAAATGTCATACATCAGTTTACTGTCAAGATCAGGCGATGTTATCCCATGGGATTTTTTTTTTTTTTAATTATCTTAAGTCATTAGTTTACTCCGAGAAACCACAAACTTGTTTTGGTTTATTGGTGAAATAAGAACGGAAAAGCGCCAAAAAATGGGTGTTCGAGAATCGAATTTTTACAAAAGTCTAGAGACGATTGTTTACATCAAATCATCTTTGAATAAAAATGATATAAATCAACATATAAAATAAAAACAATCATGTTACTTTTAACAATTTTTTTTTTTTTTTTTTTTTTTTATAAATGAAAAAAGAAATTCTTTTATTTGATCACCTTGAATAAGCTTAAGGATTAATTTATTTTCAGCAAAGAGTCCTACATCATTTTCCCGAAAATTCCAAGTGTTCTTGCATATTTAATCGGATAACTTAACAGTACGGATGTATTTAATGTTACGGATTAATGCAAGCCAGTGCAGTAGAATGAAATTTGATGTCACATGAGAGAGAATACCGAAGAATTATTTTCTTGCTTCCCCTTAGCAAAGTTCACTGGACTCTTATACACTAAGAATGTGCTTTTGTCAAATTAAATTAAATATCATCGAGTCATATCTGCAAAAATGAAAGAAATACAGGTACACGTACCTATAAATACTTGGCTTGCATGACTTGGTCTGGTACACATAAGAAAATATTATGCAATAGCGTAAGCTTATACGTGCCCAGTGTTGCTGCAAATGGCAACTGAGTATATTTCAACAGAATCGTGAAAATGTGAAAAATAAAAAAAAAAAATACCAAACTCAGTTGCATCTTCTTCTGATTGTTGCTATAGCAGACAGTTGTCTCCAACTCTCGTATACTGACTAAGTGCAGCTGCAATAATAAGTAAATGTTGTGTGTATATGTGTATTTGTGTGTATGTGTGTGTGTGTGTGTGTGTGTGTGTGTGTGTGTTTATTTTTATTGAATCGCTCTGCTGTTGGCTTTTTTTAGCTTAAAATGGTATAACATGTACAGTTTCCAGCTGTGACCAGGGAAAGACAAAAACATCATGAATTTTGTATTTGCTATTTCCCGCATAGACAAACATGCACGCGAACCTACTGGCAGATTAACATTTATTAGCGACAACCTCTACTGCGGATGTTACTCTAGAGACGTATCGATTTATTATACACTTTATCAAAGAAGAAATATATTAGTTTTGTCATTTCGTTTGTCATCCGCGGAGACATGCATTACAAAGGATTTGAAGCATTTATTGCAGACCGCTGATAACGACTTGAATTCTCTGTGCCTTAAATTAATTTTTTTGTTACTGACGGATAGTTTAGAGTAACGCGTTTAAATTTGGGACATGTATTGCTATCTTTTTTTCACCGAATAAATTTAGAAATTGGGGTAAGTCGCCAATAGGTATGCGTGAAATGTTTAGAAAGTTCACAAAACCTCAAACACGAATAGTTTTCTCAATTGATGATGTTACAGACAACTTGCTTTGATATAAGTCGTCATCTATCAAGGCATGTTGTAGCTCATATGAATGGCGATATTCCATAAATAATTAAAAAGAGAAAAAAGCATTGTTGAAAATGAGCCAAAATTCTGGAGAAATTCGCTATATTTTACAAAATCAATTCGATTAAGTTGGTAACATTGCGCAGGCATGTGAAAAAATCCACGGAAATTTCGAAATTGCGCTTTGGATTAATGCTTGAAAAAATCGATAAAATTCTTCTTCTAAATGCCGAACCCGTCACATTCTTTCGGCCGCATAGACAAGTGGATAAGAATGGTGGGTATCGACTGGGTGTACGTGGATTCCATGGGACCGTACTTGGCCGCAGCTATAGGCAAGGGCTCAATTGGCGAAGGTATAATACTTAACGGCACACATTCACTAGGCTGCAGCTAGTTTCTATCTCTCCCTCTCTTCCCCTGTTTCTTTTTGATCACATATAGTGGGCAATTCTTAATCTTTTTCATATTAAGAAATGGGCTTTCTATGATGTTTCTTGCGAAGCTATACATTGATGCAAAAACAACCTTCTCGGGCTGGATGCAACGAAAAATTCGATATTAAAGAGTCATATGAAGTAAGCAGAGAAAAACGTTTAATGGATCGAACTTCCTTCTACGAGCCGCTGCTGAAACGAAACGAAGTTGAAACATTTTTGAAGAGATTAATAGATGACGACGAAAATGGATCAAAAAAAATTGTGGAATTGCGAAAAAGTCGTTCCTCATGAGTTAGTTCAGCCCGGACCGATGATTGATTCCGCTCTTCAATGATGAACGAAAGTAATTGGGAGTTAATGCTTCCACAATTAATCTTCATGGAAGTTGTTGCCCTCTATTACGATAATCTCAGTCCACAAAGATATCTAAAAAGGTCCCCGAAAGTTGAAAGTGCTCAACTGGAAAGTTTTGAAACGACTAATGTATAGCCAGAAATTCCTGGTATTCGGCTACCATAAGTTTGCTTGTATAAAGAACTTTCTTAAAGAAGCAAAGCTGACTTCAGCTGCGGTCTATTAAAATGACTTCGTTCAGCTATTCCCCTGGAACTTCCACCAGTTGTATCGTAATGGGATAGTGGTTATACCATAAAAATGGTAACTGCTTGTCGATCGTTGATTTAATAAACGGCCAAGCCTTGTAGAGAACATTTTCTCTCATAGTAGACTTTAAAAAATTCGCTTTCCCTGCAGATTTACTATTCGAGATAATAGGCTGCACAGAACTCTTGTGGAATACATACACAAGTATAAACAAGTAAAGAGGCATAAACACCATCTAAATTACCTTAAATATGATAATTCACTTTAAGGATGCTCTTGTTGGTAGTTTACACCGTATAGCGTTTTATCTTTGCAATGTTCTATTCGCGACGTTTCTGGATCTTAAAAATTAAATTAAATATCTGTGACATTTATTTTTATACCGATCATCGAAGGACGAGCGGTATATTCATTTTATAAAAATATTTGCAACGACCAGAAAGAAGCTTCAGAGACCCCACAAAGTATATATACATTCTTGATCAGCATCAAATTCTGAATCGATTTAACCGTGTCCATCTGTCCGTCTAACTATCTATGTAATGCCTGTTATAAACATCTTCCCGGCCGCAAAAAAAAAAACCTATCGACTTTAAATTTGGAAGAAATATTGAAAGTTCTTTCAGGCAAATTGATCAAAGGAAACGCCTGTAGTACCACGTAAACTGATAACCTCTCTATTTTTCAAAAGTAATAAAAAATTGTCTTTTTGCTCGTTACTGATAAACTATAGCGCATAAGTCCACAAAAATTTCTACACATGTTCTATTGACGATGTTATAGGATTGTACAAAACTGCAAAAAATTGACCACGCCTACCGGATGTTACAGAGTGTCAAAAAAATTTTTTTTCATGCATTTATAATGCTGAGACACAAACTTATAAACCATATGAAGTATATAAATTCTTGGCCCGTTTCAACTTTGAAATACGCCTGTCTCTCCATCTATCCATCTACCAAACTGTGTAGTATCTTTGGCAAACATTTTCCCGTTCGCAAAAATATATAAAGATATCGCCTACAAATTTGGAAAAGATTTTGAAAATGACCCAAACCGGTCAACGGCACACGCCCATGCAACAAAAGCTACACCTTTCCTTAACGTGTTTTTTGCCCGTTACTCATAAAAAACAACAATCTTATATATATATAAGCTTCCTCTTATATTCTGAAACTAGAAAAAAAACAGCCGCGCCCACTCTGTACTGTGGACTTTGAAAATGTAGTTCTTTTCCGTGTCTTTAACCGATGATAGGTGTAAAAGATGCAGTCACGACCGAATATAATTCTGTTGCTTGTTTTTTCTTGTGCCCACGTTGTGTGTCGAACTGGCAGTTGATAACTGCTGCTTATCCCATTCATTAATAAAAAAAATGTAAAGATTATCTTCAGCATGTAAATGTCGACCATCACAGAGAAAAAGCTAGAAAAATGATAAAAAAAAAAATGCTATTGTTTTTGTTCGCTAGTTATCTCTCTATGCGCTTCAGACCGACTCAGTCAAAACTTGTCTGACAGATATAAATCAATAAAATTTTTGAAAAACTTTGAAAATTTTAAATTTATACGAAAGTAACAAAACATAAGAAATTAAAAGGATAGGAAAAATTATGCTAAATAAAAAATTCCTTTGACAGTTTAATCGACTGAATGCATTTGTTCTTCCATTTTTTCTTCGCTTTTTTTTTTGCTTTTTTGTGCGCTTAAGTTGCTTAACTGTTAAGTTATGCAGATAAGAAAATAAAATTTACCATAAACGGTAAAAAAGTTTTTCAGCAAAAATTTTATTCAAATAAAAACTTACTCAAGATATTAAATTTAATATTACGAAAATGTTGAGATTAAAAAGACTTTCAGTTCAGAAAAACATTTCGAAATATTTTAAAAATAAGTCACAGTTCTTTTCGCCTCACTGCTGCTCATCAAGCACGTAGTGTGACAATGTTTTGAACTTCAAGCATTAACTGTTAAATTTTGCTATAAGATAACTTTTCCTACTTCATATACTTTTCATACTTCATATAATTTTATGCTTATGTATAAAAAAGAAAAACTTGCAAAGTTCGTAAAATTTAAGAGATGTATTTAACAGAGATTGAAAAGGAAAAGCGGGCGAACGTGATTAAAATATTGTATGTGGACTTTGCTTTCATTTAACTTAAGGGGTGAATATTGACATTCATAACCTCAATCACAGTAAAATTCCTTTTTTTTATTGACGATGATACCAAATTCTTCAATAAGTCTCGGAACTTTTATAGTTTAGCGCGTTTGTAGTTGTTACGACCTATTTTCAATGTTTGTTTATATTAAGGTAACTAAGGCGATAATTATTGGTTATCAAGGCTCTTTCGTAGCTATCATGGGTTGTAATCAATTGAGAGATAGAAGGACTAATGGAATGTATGTTCACCTGATTACATTTTTCCGAAATCTTTTTCAACATTAGCGGGTATACGCAACACCCAGAAAAGCTTTATGTCGGTGGAAAACGTCCAGTCTTCCACCTTTCATGACGAAAGTAGGTGAAGAATGAGAATTTCTTTGAAAAAAACAATGAATTCAATATTCTTTTTAAATTTTTCTTTCTTGATTTTGACTAACGTTTATACAAAGCAAAAATAATGGGCGTTACACATGGGCATTAATCGAGGATTCGCTCAAATCATTGAACAAAAAAAAGTAAATATTGGCAGACTTTACATGGACGCACGGACAGACGTTCTTACATCGGTCCAGAAAATGCTTCCGAGTCTATCAGTGTTTAAAAAAGCTCGATTTATCTTTAGCTCTTGTGGACTTTACCATACACCAGTAAAGACTTAATGTACTCTTACCACAAGTAGCATGACGTATGAAAAGAAAATGTAGATATCCTTATTTACTATTAAAGATATCCCTAATTACGACTATCAGTATAATTATGCAATGAATTATAGGCACGCGCTCAAGTAAATTAAATTATTTTTCTTTTTATACGCCCACTTTTTATGTTAGTATAAAAAGAGCTTTTATGAATTTATTGACGATGCAACACAAACATTTTTTTCAACGTTTTTTTTCCGTTTTCACTCTTTCATTGAAGTGTAAGCCGGATTATCTTTCTATCTTACAAAAATCCGACTATTAGCCAGAGATTTAGAGTAGAAGAGAAAAGCTTTTTGAGAAAAACATTGAGGTGAAAACTACAGTAAACGACATGAGCAAAATGGAAAAGTAATTGAATGCAGGCCGGAATGGTGTCAAGTTGAAAGAGGGTTTTATGTGAATGATTGTGGTTTGGAATTGAATTGATTTTGAATTACGTAACATTTCATTCAGAAACCAACAAAAGAGTAGATCGGCCTTTCGAATCTAATTGGTGGTGGATGCCTTGAAATTTCGGCTCTAGAGTTTACTGTAATATATCGGATCTATAAGTATGAGGTAAAAACTTGAGAAACAGATGATGAACATCGCGTGCAACAGCTACGGTTATCCCACACAAGAAACACGTTTCTTTTAATTTATTTAACATAAATTTTAGAAGAAGGTAAGCGCTGTAGGGTATCATAATTATTATTATTATTAATATTGTTCGTTGCTATTATCATTATTACACTGTAGAGTTTTAGTGCTTAAGCAAATTTGTATTTGAGTTCAGCTCAAAAATAAAAATCGAGAAATTGACTCGAAATTTAATATAAAACCAAAAATCCGTTTTTAAGCGAAACATCGTTTTGAGGTAATAGTCGCAGAATACTATGAGTGAGACAACAAGTTGAACTCCCATTAACGGCCTTTTTGCTGTTGCAACCATCGACTTGTGACACGCTGTTTTTTTTCCATTGTGTGCTAATGTCTCGTACAACTTGCAGCCAGCGATTCTTATGCGTAAACACGTAAATTTTCATTCAATACAAACACGTGACAAACACATTTTTTGAATACATGCATAGCGCGTTTTTGTTTTTTTTTTCACCGGCTTTATGAGACCTTGGTAATATTCACATCCCCAATAGGATCCCAAGAGACTATGTGCTCTTGCAGCTACCACAATGCCGAACCAATTATGAATTGTTCGATTCATTTCGGGTAATGGGTAAAATGTTCAACGATCATTACCATTTACTTAATTCGTCCGTTTTGTCCGTTAACAAGGTTAACTGCTGCAACATCTAACTAACTAACTGCTAAAAGTATTCGAGTCTTGTACCACACACGTAAATTGAATCAAAATATTTCTTTATATTTGATTTTGTTTTCTCATTCGTCACTATTAATAATGTATACATAAGCAAATATTCATTCGTCGACACATATACGTGCATCTTAATTTAGGGCTTAGTTGAATGCCGGTGTATATTATATGTTTATCTTATGTTTATTGTTGTTTATATATTCTGTTTTTTTACATTTTAAGTTACTTTGTAGCTTAGATTTGGTTACTTACTTATTCTGTAGTGGAATTTAATTAATTAAATAAATAAATAACGAGGAAATTTAAATAAATAGTCTCTGCTACCTCTTTAATCCTAACTTGACTCCTCTCCCACTTCTTTGCATTGATGGCTCCCGGAATTGCGCACCCGCGCAAGAACACATCGTTACGAAAATTAGTCGATTTTTTAAGAATCCAAACCAAGGGAAAATCAAGTACACATTCATGACGTGTAACCTGCATCAATAACTTGGCGATGGGCGAAAAGATTAAGAACAATTGGCTGAAAATTTTGCGAAAAAATAGATTGAAAATGTCGCGATGAATTTGGGTAACGGTAACTTGCTTCTATAGAGTATGTAAGCAGAATATTTGCGAATGGCAAAGTGAGTCGAAAGAGTCGAGTCAAGAGAGTAGAACTGCAATATTCGGACGAACAAGACGGAAACGAGAATTGAAGCCTTGTAAATATAAATAAAAAAAAAATAAGTAAGAAAATTAAATTCGGTCGAGACGGAATCTTTTATACCCATCACTGTTTACCCCCAAAATAAGACAAAAGAAGTAAAAGAACAAAATTCTCATGCTCTAAAATATGGAATGGGCGCAGTTGATTGCTTCTATTTACAAAATAAAAGTTTTTGTCGTAGAGGCATGGGTGTGGGTGTTGTAGGCATGGCCTTTGAAAAATTTAGGTCAATTCCAAATTCTTTCGTTTGCCACAAATGCGACAAAGTTGCACAAACGGACAGATGTACCGACGAATAGGAGGACATGATTAGGTGTATTCAAGGTTTGAAACTGGCCAAGAATTCGTGTACTTTATGGGGCTTTTGAAGTTGTTTCTTTATAAAGGTATCGAAAAAATTATACTCTGTACGGTTGGCTATGGGTGGACAATTTTTTCCATTTTTGTACACAAATGCTACAGCATCGCCCATAGAATGTGCGTTCAAACTTTTCTACATTTATTTGCTATAGTTTATGAGTAATGAGCAAAAAACGGATTTTTCATTCCCTTTGAAAAATAATAGTGCTCTCATTTTACCTGGTGCTGCGGGCGTGTCCTTCGGCCGATTTGGCCCATTTTCAACATCAACCTGCGTGCAAGAACTTCCAATATTTCTGCCAAATTTAAAGTCGATAGCCTCATTTTTGTGACCAGGAGAATGTTTACAATAGGCTTTATACAGACGGATAGACAAACATTCTTAACTCGATTAAGAATATATGTACTTTGTGGGGTCTCTGATGCTTTCTTCTGAGCGTTACAACCGTTTTGACAAAATGAATGTACTCCTCATCCTTTGGCGAAGGGTATAATAACAATTCGGTGATATGAACTTCATTTCAGAAGGATTAGAGTAAATAATGTAAACCCACAAAGGACGGCTTGCTTTGCAATATGAAAAGTAAAAATTTTTGGTAGCGTCGTGGTTACGAATTGCTCGAAAGATGAGAAAAATGTTTAACTTGCAATGAAGCATAATGTGAATAAATCGCTTCTTATTATATTTGTGAAATTAATTGTTTTCGGAAAAAAAGCCGCGTATTTTATTTGCAGATGTATGTAAATGTTCTTCTTTCTTGTAAAAATCACACATACAAAAGCATTTTAAGCTCATTGGGAAGTCTTTCAATTTCTCACGGAGTGAAACAGAGCAAATGAAAACTTACGTACGTAAGTCCAGAATATCTCTAACGTAAACAATCGTAAATGTATTTTATTTTATTTTTTTTTTCTTTTTAATTAGCAGTGTAAACTAATTATACTTGCAGTGTAAAGTAATATATGCTCGCTATATGCTTTACATTCTGCGTAATATATAAGTAGAGATATGTGAAAATTTTCATTTTCATTTCTACTATCAGAAGAAAGGTGCATTTGGTTTTCGATTCCATTTGTAAGGATCTATAAACAGGAACTAGACATACTTGCACACTATATAACTCCATCTTAAGTTCCTTGCGTTTGTATTTTCGGTTTGAGAGTAAATTTGAAAACTTTATGGAACTTTACTGGTCTTCAATTAGCTAATATATTCTGGTGGGCTGTAAAGGAAGAAGGAAAATGATCAAAATTTCCCTTTTAGCTTTTGTTATTCAATATCTCAAAATCTTCTCCAATCACTGAAGCATGGGTGCAAAATTTCAGTCCTGATGTATCTTAATGCTATTATAAAGCTCTGAGTTGATCTGAGTGCACACACAATAAACGCAGCGGAATATTCACAACTCCTTCTCATCTCATAAGTAAATTTTGCTTTACTTGTGGCGAAGTAGATAGAAAGAAGAATACAACTTTTACTTACTGAATGAAATGAAAAGAAAAACAAGTCATAATTCTGTTATATACTATAATGATACCACAACTTGCACTTTTGCACTCATATCATTACTGCTGACATGTGTGTGAGTGCAAAAGGAGAATACATAAAAAAGTTGTCGCTTTAAAAAACACATATATTACGCATTATGAACTGCGACATTATTGTCTTTCTCTTTCTCTTTCGAGTTACAATTTTCTAAAATTATCGTCTTCTTCTTCACTTACAAATAATATGTTTTATCCCTTTGCAAAGTATATTATTTCCACATTTAATAGCGTTATTTTTATTATTATGATTATTACTATTAAGAGCTTAAAAGTGTTTAAAAGTATTTATGAGAGAATATGTGGATTATTCCAAGAAGTTTTTTTTTTAAAAAAGGGTTTTTTCCTCAATTCTCATTGAAAAGTTCTTGCGTTAGAGGAAAAGGGTGGGAGCTATTTTGAAAAGGCAAAAGAGGAAAAGGTAGCACCTATCCTGAAGCTGACAAAAGGCTAACGCAAACGTTAACACCAGAACTGTCGCATGGGTCAATTTGACCTTTTTCAAGCTTCGGAAAGGCTTCAAGGCATTTAAGGTTCCAAGTTTCTCTGATGATTTTTAATTCCATGAAAAGATCTTTAAATACTTAAGGAATTTTTTTTTTAAATCTTCTAATTTCGGAATACCGATGACGTACACCTACTTGTGGCGAAAGCGATCCCTTCAAATGGTAATCTTAATGGAGTCGTTAAGATCGCCAAAATTAAGCTGAAGACGATGGACTTTGATTAAAAAGATTGTCTGATTGGCTAAGAACGCAAGGTTAAAAAATGGTTTTAATCCACTTACACGCACATTTGGCGAAAATTTTTTCTTATTTTTGTCCTTTACTTTCGATTTGCTGAGGATACATTACAAGCACGTATCTCGGGAGATCACAACTATTTTTAAACTTTGGCTTCTTAATCACTCAAGGCTGTGGTAATTCGACAGAGGTTTGGGATCAAATTGTTTTATATAGATATAAAGACGCATGAGGCAAACGTCTGTAGTTCTAATGTTAAAAGCCCAAGATGTCTGCTGTAGTTACAAAAAATAAAACGGATCAAGATGTTGTAGAGCGTCTTTAATGACATGTTTATGAGCAGATTGCAGGGTTTAAGAACTGCGCAACTAGTGGAGCCCAGCAATTACACATTTAGAAAAAAGGCATTTCTGTATGCATTGAAAACAATCTTGAATGTTCTCATGTGCCACATGACAGCGTACAGAGACACTTATTATCAAGTTTGTGTAGATGTGCAATAACTAGAGCTGTTATTGTGATAGTCTTTATCTTTTATTACACATATTGGGTCGAAATCGTTTTCTGAATTCATGTAATCCTGGTGGTTGTCCCAGGATTTTGTGTTTTTTCAGGACACATTCAAGAAATTTGCTTTACTCTCATGGTTTTATCCGAAAATTATGCAAAAAACATTCAGAAAGTCTTGCGTTGAAACCACCTTTCAAACGATTTAGAATCATTTTCTGAAGCAATATAAGTCTATGTGTCCTTCTTGTCCATGTATTCTTCTCTCAATCTACAAATCACGAATTTATCTCATATTTTGCTGAAATTAGGTACATTGGCCCACGTTTCGATCGGGAGAGGAATTGTGCTAAAAATGTTTTCAGTCGCGCTATTTATACGATTACATCTGGTTTAGCACGAAAAGAAACAGCGGGCAGTGGTTGAGTAGAGTATTCAACTGTCTACTGTGCTCGGCTATAACTTTTTAACTCGACTGCACTGAATTGAAGGGAAATGAATTGATTCCAAATCAGTTGTGCTGGATTAGATGGAGTAGAGTTCAATCGAATAGAATCAAGTTGAATTAGTAGAATTGGATTGATTTCAGTTGAATGGAATTGATTTGCTTGTTGTTTTCTTGAATTGAATCTAAAACATTAAATGAACCGACTTATGTGCAAATGAATTGACCTGAATTCAACATCACAGAAACATTTTTGTATTCATGTGAAATTATAGCTATCAGGTATAGTATATAGTTTCTGATCAATAGCTATCACAGTTCAAAATGAATTATTAATTAAAATATTCAAAAATTGTTTATTGCTTACTCTTCAAACGAAAGGAATTAATTTCAGACTTATTTTTCTATTTAAGTTATCCAAAGGTAGGCTGGTCGATACACGAGTAATACTTCTGTAGGTTGCAAATACTCGCAAATCTGTCTCTGCATTGCAACAGTGCTCATAAAATCGTGAGAAGAATTGCGAGTTTTCGTTCTCTCATAAGAAATTAAGGTAAGAAGAATCAATCATGCGAGATACCAAAACTTTAATCTACACCCCATCGTACGCTTTTTTCTTATATTAAACATAATATCACATGTCAAATAGGATTTTGTAGACTTAGATAAAAAAACTTGATTCATATCAGAAGTTATTATATGCTAATTACAAATCTCTTCATCGTCTTAAACTCGTCGATTGTCTGCAACTGTTGTGCATAGCACTAAGCAGTAGATCATCATTATGAGTTTGATTATGATCAGCATGGCGAACTTACTTGTTTTACATACTTTACCAAAACCATATTTAAATAGCATTATAATTTACTACTGACATCATCTGCTGTTTTTTTTTATTGCCATACTAAGGCGGAGTATGAAATGTTAGACAGCAGACGGAACGCACATGCAGGGCTTGCAAGTGAAAAGTAAATTGCAAATAAAGACAAGGGAGAATTTATTTCCGACTTAAGACGAATTATTTAATGGCTACACATTATGTTATTCTATCGAAAGTAGGCGAACTGTTCTTGACAGGTGAACTTGGTTTAAAGTTGAAAGCCAGTGACTGCCGAAATTAGCTGTACTGACTTTCCACTTTAAACCAAGTTCATATATTTATATAATGCATATATATATATACATTTCACATGTCACTCTTATCAATACCGCTGACTTGTTCCAACAACTTACTCGGTTTGTGTATTAAGTAGTCTTTGTGTCTAGTGTTTTGTAAGGACCCATGCAGTGCATTCGTGATTCGACGGTGGCCGATGACACGCGATAAATAAGAAGCATTAAGGAACGTATATGGGCGATCAGTGCAAACCCCATTAATTTGGTGGTCCTGTTGCTCTTTGATTGCAGAAGCGAAACCCTGGGTACACACTATCTTCCTCCCTCTGGGCAAAGCACTGCTTGTCCACTATCTAATTTGTTAGTGCCCCTGAAATTTTTGAGGCATGTATGGCCACCACGAAATTACTCGAAAACCGTTCCCAACTGTCAAAACAAAAATTTAAATTATATACTCTGAAGGCTAGGGCATATACTCCTCTTTTTTTTTAAATAAAAGCTGGAATTACTCTCTGCAAACACCATTTAGTGGATAAAGTTTTAGTGAGCCTAAGATTCTATCTTTCGGTAGGAATATCTAAATATCCATCTCTCCGTCCGTCGTTTGCACTTTCAAAGTCGAAGATGTCTAGGGACGGAAGCTTGATGTGAAAAAAAGAGTTCATTCGCCCATATTATCGCAATGGTTAAAAACCTGGATCTAAACACACTGTTCTTCTTATCTAGTTTTATACTGCGATTCCTAGAAGTGTTCGCTGAAGGTTTGGCCTTCACCAGAAACCTACTCTCCATGGGAAAAAATTATTCTAGTGATCAATTTTGAAAATGTTTATCGTAGACGATAAATGTCCAAGATTTATACAAATCTTATCTGGCATTTTTACTTGTTTTGGAATTGCGGTTGATATAAGTGCACTTTTCCTGTTCACATGTCAAACTGTAATATTATTGCTGCTGTTGCTATTGTTGAAGTTTATATAATTTATCGTTGCTTGCATATCTCTACGGCCGACCGACTGATTTGCTGGTTTTTTTTTTGTCTTATAATTTAAGAATTTTCTTCTTACTTACGTTGCGCTTGATGCGATTTCGATGTTTTAGTGTAGGTGCGTATCTGTTATGCAGATTTTCATTGTAATATATTACGTGCACTAGCAGATGGTTAAATAGATATTTTAAATGGAATCAAGTCCTATTCGTCTTTACGATATGTAAGTATTTTAGAGCGTTGCGCATATGTATGCGGTTTTTGCTTCTTCTTGATGAAGTTGAGAAATTAACCCACAAAAAACTTTTTTCTTCTCGTTTTATTTTTGTTTTTTTTTTTTTTTTGAAAATATTACAAAAGTATTGCTCTGATTGAGGGTAATTTACTTTTAAAAGTTTATTTATGTGCTATATATGTGAGACGGTTGATATTTTATCTTATATATATATTTTTTTTTTTTTTCTAGAACTGAAATTGTGACCGAGTCTATGCAGTTAATTCAAGTTTTTATTCCTTGGCAACAGTTTGATGGTAAAAGTAAAGTATTTTTAAAGTGAACTAATAGAGATATAAAAGACTAGGAGAGGAATACGCCACAGAAACTTAATCGAGATTACACTTAAGCTGCAATTCTCAGTTAATCAAAAAATTCATATTTGATATGAAAATAACAATAAAGTAAGTAAGAGAAAGTAAGAGAAAACGAATTAAAATGTTACACTGGGCCAAGACTGACTATTAGATACTCAACGTCAACTCGCGTAATGTAATTCTTGCCTTATGTTCGTCAAAAAATATCCACCATTTTTCATCGTCAAAGGCTTGATTTTTATGAAAAATCTTATATGGGTAGGAGCTCCCGAAAAATATACCTATGTAATCCAAATATTGCTTAGTAAACTTATTTATCAAACCCTGTTGCAGTAAGTTCCTCAGTTTCCGATCGCTAGCATAAGTGTGTAAGTATGATGTGAGGATTTTTATGGAAAAAAGAAAAAAAATTAATTTCAAAAGAATAGTAAGAAGTTATTTATTCAAACAACACTTCATCGTGCGCAATTTGCAGATATCATGCCAGTGATAATTTGCTCTTTTTACTATGAACTATTTCATGTTTCCTACACATTCGTAGCAACCACAATGTTGCTCAGCCAATGCGCAACTCATCGAAGCGAACAAGTGGTGATCGGTAAAAAACCAGCCTGGTGGCCGGATAACACTTTGCAGTTGAGTTGTTCCAATGTGTCGCGAACCGGTTTGGCCGTATGGATGGATGAATGAATTTAATGCAAAAAAATGACCTTGTGTTGCCTTTTTTGATTAGCGAACGGCTTAAACCGATTAATTATTAGTTTTTGGACTGAACTGATTTAAATAATTCTGATCCCAGGAAAGCAGTGGATTGTCTTCCTGTCAAAGAGAACCGATCTTGGGGTCGATGGGGATGGTTTGCGCGAGTCTATCCATAAACTTTTGCTCTCGGCATTCCCAAAAAAGTTTCCTTTTCATACCCTACAGAGAAATCTGGTCCCATTTGTATCGTGCGAATAAAATTTCGCATGGGTTTTTGCCTCTCCCTGTCTGACTCTCGTTCAACTCAGGCGAAACCCATTTGCCAATATTCTAAATCTTTCTCATCTTTCTTAGGCGATTAGAAACAGCTTATTGGCTATCACTTATAAGTTTAGAGTGTTCCGTGTTTACAACAACGAATCCGCCACCGAGCATGGTTCTTCAAATAGAAACAGAGATCGACCTACCTATTGAACACATGGAAGTAATTCCAGGCAAACACTTCTTCAGTTTAGCATTTCTGCACGCGTGACACCTCTTGATAGCGCAACAAAAGCCTATGTACGTAAAATGTTTGAATGTGAACGCACTTCTAATTTCCACGCCTGGTATGTGGGTGCGGTTTACAAAGAGTGATGCTTGTGATATGAAAACATTTTCATAATAAAGTTGAATATGATCGTTGTAACAATAGCCCGATTCAAACTATTTTCAATAGTTTTCATCTTTGGATCAAAATACGTCAGTGTAGATATTTTCATCAAAATATCTTGAAAATTGCCACCAGCATATTGAAAACATCGTACATGGACCGACATCAGGGAACTTAAATCAATTCAGAAGGTGATTCTTAAGGGGTTGATATAACAATAAATTGGTCTATCTATAGCCCCTCTATAAACTACACACAAAATGTATATAAATAGAGATGAGATAAGCAGAAAAAAATTTGTAATCTTCTTAGCGCTTCTTTACATTTGCTCCCGGATTTACGATATTTAAGAATTTTGTGCGTGTGCGTGTGTGCGCGTATGTAGCAAATCCCGGATACCTACATCAATTTTTGGAGCTCTCTGCTTCTAAATGTTGCTAATGAAATAAGAAACCAAGTACACTGCAGCAAAAACACAATTAAATGGTAGATATAATCGTTCTTCTCTTGCGAATAAACACTACAAACTAAAGAATGAAAAAACAAATTTACATAGCTATAGAATAAGTGCATCAAGATAAACAAAAGTTAGAACGCGTTGTTTTCTCAATCAAGCACACGCTTTGAAGAAGCATTGAAGACAAGAGCACTTAAAAGCTTACATTGAGTTTGTGATGATATGTGCAGTAGTTATGCTGTGCGGTTAACTACAAATTTAAATAAGAATAATGTGTGAAGAAAACGAAGTTGAATTTTTAACGTCTTTCAAGAATTCGCTTACCGTTCTTACATAATTAGTTTACATAAAAAAGTTATCTTCATGTATACTAATCTCTATTGTTTTCAAACTGTGCAACAAATGTTTCGCGCTTTCTCTCACTCTACTTGTTGCTCGCAGTAAATTTTGGTTTCAGGAGCATTTCCAAAAAAACAAAAAAAAAGGCTTTCGAAGTTTAAGAGGGAGTGGTCACGATAATTCAAAATTCCTTTATTGGAGATAACGGGAATAAATTCACCGTTTGGTTCTTCCGATTTTCCGTGGGTTTCTACGTTGAGTGACAGGCCAAATATCCCTCAACATATTGCAATGTATTTAAGTTTCTTGAAACTTGTTGAGGTCTTCTCACATTTGCTATGCAAAACAAATATTATTTATCATCGTTATAACAGGGAACATGGGAACGTTGTGCAAACAACTTTAACATGAAAATTGTTGTGTTGGTTTCCATTGCGGTTTGATGTACACTTCGAACTTAGTTTTATTATGTTGTTTGCGCTGAATTGAATTTCTTTCTTTCGCTTTTTCTTTTAACATAAAATGGACTGTTTAACACAAAAGGGCCCATATTACTTAACGGATTTTTTAAATGACTTTCATACAAGTTTATGCGGCTTTTGGATGAATGTTATGCAAATCTTATATTATAAAACCATCGTGTTATATCCTTAACTAGTTACACAAAAGTGAAATAAACTTAAAAATAATTAAAATCAAAATAACTCTAAAGGATTATAGAAAAATAATTTATTAACTAAGGATTATAGAGAAATAAATTATTAATTAATGTTAAATTATAATATAAATTTTTGTAATTTGCGACTTCAGAATAACAAGAAGTAGCAGAATATCAAATTGTAGAATAATCGTCTTATAGCGACTTGAAAAGTTTTATTCATTTAATTTTTCAGGGAACAGTTTCTGTTCATCCGTTGATTGACCAAGAAAGTGTTAAGGGAAAGAAAATTTGGAGAACCGAATTTTCATGAGTTTATGAATTTCGATGGATTCGAATGATAAACTATGTATATATTGTAATAAATTTAAGTTGGTTGTGTAGAGAATGTAATGAATGTGTTTAGGTCATGGAAAGATTCCCTATGAATCTTCCTTCTTCGTCTATTGTTGTGTTGAAATGTACTTCTATTCTGCTCGGCTTCAGTCCGCCAAGTCTATCTACTCCTTTTAGTACCAATACTGTGATCGGCTAGAAGTAGTCTCTACGTAATTTACTTAGGCGGATGGAACGCCTTTTCTGGCTCTAACGAATAAAACGCTAAATTGAATTGATTTATAACAATTGGAATCATTTCTTTTAATATATCGGAATTTATATAAATCTAGTTAATTTTGAGGTGTGATTTTGTGGGAGAATTGCAGAATCGGTCGCAAGATCGTGCGTGGAAAAAAAATCTTTTGAAAAGTGGCAGGTATCTGCAAGATCATGTTGGGTAGGATCGTTCGCAGGAACGGTTGCAGGATCGCCATGTAATAAATTTATTCGAATATATATAATTGTTGGCCTTAACAGTGGGTGCGTCCTTTAAACAATTCTCCCTTTGGATATTAGTATCAAAATGTCGACGATTCAATATTTTTTATGCCACCATTCATCTTATAAATAATAAGTGTTTGCAATATTTTTACTTTATCTGAAAAACAATCATTTCAAGAATTTTTTTAACTTTTGGTTTTTCTTTACGTTAACGTGACTTCATTCTGACTTTCGGCCCACTTACTGCATCTATCAGTCACGTTTTTAAATTTTAAAATTTCGACAGCACAAAGAAGAAGGTAAAATGTGTCATATTCTATAGAATGAAACTTATGACGCAGAAGAGGAAAGGCATCAGCATTGATCATATAATAAACGTTAAGACCCGGTTTGCTTATATATATATATATATATATATATATATATTTTTTTTTTTATAGATATATATATATATTGAAAAAATGTTAAAAAAAATAAATGCTTTTTCTTATTTATATTATATCAATATTACTAACCGGCTTCATTCTCTGCGGTTGCGAGCGAACTTGAAACAGGCAATATACCGTTGCCTTGTTAATAACATATTTCTATGTATTCCATGTTTTCAAAACTTGTTCTCTCTTCTTTTGCACGCCATGCATTTAATTATTAATTCATTGTGTTTGCTTGCAACACTTCTTGACACACTTTTCGTCTTTCATTTGTTATTTAAAATAAAATTTATGCATTTTATCCCGAAGAAAATCAATATAATAATTAATCTTATAAATCTTATGTTTTTGTATATATACATATATATATATACATAAATCTATATATATTTATTTGTGTATACAATGAACTAATAACGCCTAAGCTTATTAAGTATTTATTGATATTTAATATACCGGAAATTATTTCATTCAATAAATTAAAGATTCCCTTAGATTAATATGAGAAAGATGCTATTATTACCTTTGACAAGTGCAATTGACAAAGAAGACAAGTTTTTTCGATAAAATCTGTTTATGATATCATATGTTATAAAGTATTCCACTAGTTATGGACAAATAACGTCAACGAACTATGATGTTTGATAAGAGGTTAGAACAAAAATCGTGTACTACTCGCAAAACAGCCAACCAACAACTTTAAATAAACTGCATCTATGATGTCATATAAGTTATTCCGCTCACTATGGATGAGTAGCGTTTGTTTATATGTCTAATGATGACATTTCATAAGAAGGTTAGAAAAAACGTGCATTGTTAGTAAAAATTTCCAAAATGTCTTTGTGCTTTTCAATAACGTATGCTTATGATGTCACATATTATATTCTACTTATTATGGATAAACATGATTGTCTACAATATTTGTTAGGGACTTCAACTAAAAATCATTAGCTACTTAAAAAACAGAACTCTCTGAATAGGATATATGTGTTATATCATATTTTTAATCAATTTTAGTTTTAATTCCTAGAAATTTCTATTATATTAAAAATCAAGCTCTCAATACTCAGCATTACTGACAAGAGATGGCCGTATTTTCGCATTGTTTAATCAATTTTTTCGCGTCACAATTGGACTTAAAGTGGAGATTCTAGATATGTTCACTGTTAAGCTGCTGATGATACTGAACCATTCCGGTCCCAGTGGTACAAATTTAATAATTTCAGATTAGTACCTTTGTGTGCTTATGAGACACACTACATACGCCGTCATGTTACATGTACTGTTATACGTACAGGCCTCAAACAGTATCGTAAACGTCATTACATTGCATAAAACGGTAAAAATAGCAATCAATTTGTAGATGCGCGTATCCTAATTTAAAAATTAGACTGGACGAGTCGCGGCAAGGAACGTTGGAGTCGTCGCGTTGCTAGAGTAGAAGTATACCGCTTTATATGTACGATTTTTTCAGTTCATTTCCACAGTCAACCTAAAGATTTTAATATAAGAAATTTTAAGATGAAATATGAAACTGTTTTTGTAGAGTTTTGAGGCCTTAACCGAAGGCAATGGTGTATTTGAAGCAACACTTCGAAAATATATTTGGCTTTACATCGCCTATGACGCATGCTACTGTGGCCAATAACTATATGTAAATGCTTCATTTGTTATAAAATAAGCGAAAACATTATACTCGGGCTAGACTGACTATTGAATACCCTATAGCACATTTTCTAAAACAATTCCTATTTTGCCATACAACACAAAGGTTGTACTCTATTTTTATAGGAACTTACTATTATGGGACTGTACATTTAAAATTAGACCTCTTTGCAAATAAAGCCTTACTTTCTATAGAAATGGTTGTGCCCAAGAGATTCAAAAATTGTGGTACGTATTCCAAACTCAGCTCAGTTAATTTTTATATCAGGCCACTATTATGAATCAATTTTTATCATAAAATAATAAAACTTAGACTTTTCTACCCTAAAAAGCAAAATTTTTCGTGAAAATCCTTATATAGAATAGGATCTAAAAATAGGCGTGGATGTTCTACATTTGGTATAATGATTTTTTTATCTTAAATTACTATTATGTTCTGAACCTCATCATAACGTATTACAATTTCGACTTTTCTGTCAAAAGATCAGTTTACATGAAAATCTATATATAGGGTAAAATACGAGGACCGAGATAGTCCAAATCCAATTAATTTTTTTATCTTAAATTACTATTGTGATCTGGTTTTCATCATGAAGCATCTTTTTATCATAAGAACTTCAGTTTTCGTTATGTGAGAGGGAATTCAAAAAATTGTCTCAGCCGGTCCAAAGTTTTCCCACCAATCATAGAATGTCGAAATAGTATATACCGATCCGAACCATTTCAGGTAGCGCTCCTTCTTGGATCAAAACACGTCAGTGCACCAAATTTCATCAAAAAATCTAAAAAATTGCGACTTATAGCCTGTCATCAGACAGACGGACAGGCTTAGACCGCTTAAGCAAATGATTCTAAATCGACCGGTATAATAAAGTATTAGTCTATCTTAAGCGCTTTTGCGGGTTACATACGTCCGTACAAAACTTAATATACCCTGCACCACAATTGGCCTCGTGTATAAAGAGTAAAGTATACAAGACCAACCCTTCATTCCTTCGTTACATACGAGGGAAAGGTTAGATTATATAAACTTTGTCAGTAATGTACAAATTGGTATTAAGCTATGTGTAATAATGTTGCAACAGTTTTGAAATTATGAGTTTCCTGAAAAAATTGAAGCGGGTTTTTTGGCCAATTGCCACGTTATACAAAGCCCAGCGAGCGCAAATGTTTATTCAACCAGGCTTTTATGAAAACTAAGGCCTAAACGTGATGCCTACAATCTCTTCAATTTGGCAAGTTGTCATCGTCACAACAACAAAACCATATTTCTAAACTTTAAACTCGTTTTTCTTGGAAAACGATTTTTCAGAACAGCAAGCTTCAACTGTTTTCATTCTTTTCATTTGAATTTCTGTTAATACCTTTTAATTAAAATTCTATAGTGAAATACGAGGAGGATTTACGGTAAATCAATTCAAATATTTATACTCTTCACCACTTGTAGTATATGGTATATTAAGTTAGTGTGGACGTACGCAACACCTAGAAGGGCTTAAATGGGTCTCTTTTAAGCCCCTTTTATTATAACCATCGATTCAGAATTATTTTTTAAATAGATCTAAGCCTGTCCGTCCGTCTGAGGTTAAGATTGTTTTCAAGATACAGGCCTCAGTTTTTGAGATATATAGATGAAATTTGGTGGAGAGTTCCAAGAACGGTGGCGTTTTGACCCAAGGATGAACGCTATTGAAAATGCTTGGAATCGGGCCACCTTTTCGACCACTTGTCATATAACGCCACATTTTGAAAAGTCGTTATATAGAAAAAAATTGCAATTTTCAAAATTTTTCCACAAAAGAAGCTAAGCAGTAGTATTACGGCATTCTAAATTGATGCAAAAACTTTGGACCGGCTGTGGCAATTTTTTGTACCCCTCTTATATAACCGTCCCTTTGGAACCTGAAACATTATATGGTACGAAGGTCGAACTATCAACGTTTCATTGTGAAAATTGGCTCATAATAGCAAATTTGGACCGTGTGGGTCTGCTTTTTGAATAACACCACATATAAGGATTCCTTGAATAAAAGAGCTCTCATGAAAATTATGGCTTTGCATGAAAATAATGAGTACTTTTTGGTGTCATTACCAAAACGAGCGAACAACTGTACTAGGCGAAGTGGAGCAGGGTATGTAATAGATGGCGTTGCCTGACTATAATGTCCTTATTTGTTTTTATTAACAAAAGATTGCCTTTTTTTGGTCGAAAAGTAAATGTTTTTTGTTCATCTGCTCACTAATCATACAAAAATCAATATTTTTAGTATTCAGCATGTTTTTCACTAGCTTCACGTATGCATGTATGTTTGTTAAGTGATTTTATTAGATTCAAATATGCATTACGTGCCGCAGGGTTCCTTAAATAACGGATACTCTGTGCGACTGGCTCTGGCGTTGTCATATTTTTAATTATTTCAATAATCATTTTTTTTAATTCTTAAAATTATGCTTAACAGCCATCCTCGCGATTTATTATTTTGTTGTACTTCTTTTCATCACAAAAAAAAAAAAAATTTGCCAAAAATATGCATATTTGAGGCCATTAAACAGGTGTTACCTCATCAAGGAAGCGAACTGGCTCCGTATGGAAACTAATCGCTTAGAAAGCATGTCGATGGACTTATCATGGTTGAAATTGTTGCGGGAAAATGGTTGCGGTTCATTTTCATGTTTTGTCAGTTAAGAAACTTTCTCTCCAACATAACATAACATGGGGTACACGTTGTGGCCGAAAAATAGAGTTGTATCTGTCAACATTAGCGTCGCCAAAACATAACATGCAAAGGATATTTAAAAAACTTAGTGTAACGTCTTTCAAGAACACGTGTCATTTTAAATCAATAGCAAAAAACGCAATATTTTTTTTGGAAAAGAGTGACATTTTTATTTTAATCCAAGGTAAGGCAAGTACAAGTAAAGCAAGGTTAATGATGGAACACACTATTTGTCAGAGATTATCGCAATAACGACAGCTGTGATTGGCGTGAAATTTCAACTGAAATGTCTCGTTGAAGACCACCGCATGTACATC
This sequence comes from Glossina pallidipes, assembly GCA_000688715.1. Lineage (NCBI taxonomy): Eukaryota > Metazoa > Arthropoda > Insecta > Diptera > Glossinidae > Glossina > Glossina pallidipes. The sequence continues at coordinate 262,829 of KK499869.1, read as the reverse complement.
CGACTGTGACAATAAGAAAAGCCTTGCTGACCCTAAGTAAGCGATTGTTTTCTATCTCTCATTATTGCGGAGATTTCGATCTACGCTACGCGCTGTTAGATCTTGAATCTGTTGTAGCAGAAAAAACAAAAAATTAAATTTCATTAGAAAATTTCATTTCATCTTTAATTATAAAATAATCATAAATTTTTATTTCAATTGAAGCGTAATTCAAAGCGAGTGTTTTCTTATATTTTGTGTATTTGTTTACTTTTGCGTAATGTAAAGACAAAACTATAAATATGTACCTGCCAAGAATTTCTTTATCTTAAAATGTCTGCAGATGTTTACGATTTCTGCATTCATTGTGAAGACATTAAGACATCCTCCGTCGGTTTGTTTTATTTGTATTTGAAATACTTTCCTTCGGAAATTATCATTGCTTTGCATTGTGTAAATAGCAAAATTGAATGTTTGCACATTTGTGTTTTCTATTTTGTTGTTGTTGTTGTTTGCTTTGTAATCTCTTTCCTATTTAATTATTGTAATAAATGATTTCGAAAAAGTAGATTAAGTTATTTGCATAGATTTAGTTATGTATTGTTGTGATGATTGTTCGTCCGATAACTTGTTTCAGTTTAATTTATCATCGATTATATATTCATTTTTATTTTCTCATAAGTCACTTTATAAATACGATGTCGTCACAGCAATTTATTCATTCTAAATTTATGCATCGTAGACTTCATATATATAATACATATTCCAGATCGCCGTGAAAATTTAAGTTGTTCTAATCAAGGTCAGATGTGATATTATATTTTTCATAGTTGCAAACATTAAAGCAAACATTCATCCAGATTTCGCGGAGAATGTGTTTCAACATTATACAGCTTTTATGGATTTGCGTGAAACGCAGGAACTACGGAATGTTTAGTTGCCCTCTTATTGGCAGTGTATTACAAAAAATGCAAGAAGTCATTAGTGCGTTGCTTTCTTTTTACTGCATTGGTAAACGCATCCTGGAAAATGTGTCCGATTTAAGGGTTGTTTTCGACTCAAAACTCACACTTCATATCAATATCGAGTTTAGTTTGGTTAATAAAGCTTTTCTCCCCACTATAAAAAAGTGGTGAGAGGAGCTTAACAGCCCTATGTACACATCGCACAGTTAGAACGACCCTTTACCCTGTTGTCTGGCTTTTTAGTTATAGATGCCATGTCCACATTCTTTAATATGTTCAGCATCACTTCACATTATTTGACTTGACTGATTTGAGATGGGATCCCGTCTTACGTCTTCCAACATATGAAACCCATAGATTCAGAAGAGAAGACATAAAGTATTGGATGCAAGGCTCTTACCTAAGCTAACAGAGAGTGTTGAGAATCTTAAGGCATTTTTTTCTTTTCAGCCCATAATTCCGTACTAATTATGCGTTGTTTAATCCGTGTTTCGGGTAACACTTAAAATATGCAACGAGTATTATCACTTATATGGTTTCTCGGTCTCGGCCGCTAATACGATTGAAAGCATTCTATTACGTAACTAATTGCCGAATTTTTCATATTTTATTGAAACACAAAAAAAACCCGGCCATCACGGTCACGTCTCGGATGTATATTTACACGATTAAACTCTATATTCTTTGTTATTACATTATTAGCACTATTAGCACTCGTCAATATGTCTCCAAATATGTGTTATGGTTTTTGCGTAGGTACCATACAGTACACGTACGCACTATGAACAGCCTTAGTTATACCTTCAGACACTTGTGGTGCAGGGTATATTAAGTTTGCATGGACTTAAGTAAGACCCAGAAGGGCTTCAGCTAGACCTAGCTTTTAGTATACCGATCGATTCATGATCATCTTTTGATGTGATCTAAACGTGTCTGTCCGTCCATTCGTCCACCCGCAATTTTTAAATATTTTCATGAAATTTGGTGCATCGACGTATTTTGAATCAAGGACGAACGCTTTTAAAAATCTGTCGGATTGGTCCATTTCTTCGACCATTGTCCACGTAAGGCCTTCTTTTGAAAAGTCGTTATAAAAAAATTATTATTTCCAAAATTTCTCGACAAAAGTCGCTGGGCAACAGTACTTCGTCATTTGAAATTGGTATAAAAATTTGATTAGGCTGGGCCAAGTTTTTGAATCCCTTCTCATAAAATCGTTCCTAAGACAAGAGAATCTTTATATAGTCAAATAGCGTAATTTTTAATATTTCAAAGTAAAAATTAGTTCATAATAATAAGTTGATATAGCAATCCACCTTACCGAGTTTTGACTACGTAGGTCCATTTTTTCGAATGCCACCGCATATAAGGATTCTCAGGAAATGTAATGTTTTAAGGTGAAAACTTGTTTATGACATTAATTTGACATAGGAATTAAGGATCATATTTGAACCAAATTTGTCTATTTCTTGGACCCCACTCCATGTAAGATATCTGATGGATAATAACCGTTTTAGAAAAAGGTTTATTTTTTATTATTTTACAAAAATTACTGCTAGGGAATTTTGCTCAGATAGGTATATGTTCTACACACGAATGTATGTAGGGCGTATAATGAAAACTAATCTCTTTTTTGAAAAGTTGGAAAGGTTTTTATGATGGAAAATGAAAAATAATAAAATTTTTAGGAAGTAAGTTAAGTTTACTGAACTTGGATCACGCTATGTGATGCCAGATGTATTATCGCCAAAGCGAGTTAATAACCATAGCGAAGAAGTGTAGGCTAACTAAAGCTCGGCCTTGCTGGCTATATTGTTCTTGCATGTTTTTCCTTCATTGTATGTAATTAGTTACAAAGTGCACAAATACCCACGTCAGCAAATATGCATTTATCCTAAATTATTGTTTAGGCCGATACTGTTGTATATTAGAAGTTGTTTTCAATTCAGTTATCTTTTGGTTTTATTTTCAACTAATGAATTTAGCTAATAAATGAATGAATGAATAAACATATAAGTAAATAAATAATTGATACCAAAGGCTTATTTTTCAATGAATATGTGGAGCATTTCCATTTCGCTTGGCGTAATTTGAGGTTATGTGAACATATATTCTTTATGTCCCTATGTATGTATGTAACATTCAAAAGGACTTGCGTAGCTTTTGCTGCACAAAGACATTCAAAATTATTTCCTAATCGATTTTTGTGTTCAACTTCGTGACGTGACATTCGATTCTCTGACATATTTTGAGATAAAGGTGGGCACTATTGGAAGTGGATTGGATCGAATCATTTTTATGGCGACTTCTTTTGACTAATCACGAGAATTTTTAGTCCTTCATGATGGTTATAAGTCCACAAAACCGATTTGACATATAAATTTGCTCTCGTATGTTTGAACCACATGCGGCCATTTCAGGAACTTCTTCGAGTCAGCGCAAAGAATATCACAGTTGCACTCGAACATATTGGCGCTAAGTTGAATTTCCGTCCGCCTCGCAATGTTGTCAGCTATTGAAGGCCTGGATATTTTTGAGGCAAATTGCTAAAAATGGATGTCTTTCTCTCTCTCTCCCTCCCTCTCTTTTTTTCTCACTTTGCTATTTGTTTTCAGGAAAATGAAACAAGCGGCGTCACACCAAGTGAAGGAATCAAATTCAGTTAAAGACGCCCGCAAAGAATAATCTCCTAATGTGCTCAGCAGGTACTTCACCTTCACTGATTTACTTCTGAAAAAGTGAATATTATTCACATTTTAATAAAAGATATTTCAAGCGAACAACGTGACAACTAATGCGCAGCGAAAAAATTTAATCCTAAAAATAAAGTTAAATGATTGTTGCACCTTTAGCTCTTTTGCATAGTGCTGCGTGAGATTTATGGTAAATTATTTCGTGCAATTTATGTAAAATTTTGTTATAAATTCTGCTAAATGCTTTATTATAAAAGTTGCGCCATATTTATGAATCCATTAAAATGTAACCATAAATTAATTTGACTTTAACTGCTTTTCGCACTTCACTCTTTTACAGATTATCTTATGATGCCATGGGTGACATGAGAAAAAAAAATTCTTAAAAAAAAAAACAAAACAAAATATTGGCAAATGTGTGTGTGTGTTAGGGCTTCTTTGCAAATACATGATTTACAGAAATTGCTGGCATGTTAATGAAACAAAGATTCTCAATACCTTGTGTGTAAGAACTATCTGACATTAATTGCGGCACTCAAACATTTCGTCTAACAACTTCACAGACAGAAATCAGCAAACACAAGTTCATAACGAAATTAGCAATGTGTGCAAATAGCAGTTTTTACTTAAACTTATAAGCCGTGTGATCTTCTTAAATATCATATGCTATGAAATATAAGCCAAAAATAATTAGTTTTGGAAAGAGTTTAAAAAAAGCGCATTAATTGTCTGAAAAGTTCTTTAATTCCATATAATTAGTGTATGAAAGGAATTTGAGAATTTGCTTCTCGCTCTTTTATTTGTATTTGATTTAAAATAAAATATCTTTACAAATGAAAAATCCTGCACACCGTACACCATTTTGCTTCGTCCAAATCGTCACCAATTTTCGCCATAAATTTTTAAAATTTATTTAGAAAACCGAGTCACAACTTTCCTCTGTAAAGCTTTACAACTTACATGGAGAAGTGTCCGAAAGGTGAACGTATGAGATGCAAACGTAACACTAACTGAAGTAGCTTTGTGCGCCAAAACGTTATTTTCTCGAAATTTGATTATATTAAAAATTAGTGGCAGGGAGTTGCAAAAAATGCCCCTAACTCATCTAAACTTTCTGCGTGGGTTAGTGTCCGCAAGTGCCATTTTCCGCAGATTTTTGTCGAAACATATTACTGCTAACTTTTTGAAATACAACGGATACTTTAAAATACTGTCTTACACACATCGAGGTCGTGAACATAGCTCAATTCAAAACTCTATCAATAGAGGTCGTTGCCGGTCAAAAATATGTTTTTGTGCCAAAAATTGTACTCGGACATTCATGGGTAGGCTTCAAGCAGACAGACGGACAGACATGTTTAGATTGGTTAAGAGAATAAGGTCGACTCGCATGTTTTAATAAAAATGAGTTTATCTGAAGCTTTTTTACTTATTGTACACTTCAACACAAAGTTAATATACTCCAACCATAAGAATTATGCGATATAATTACTATAAGTGATGCAGAGTATAATAACTAAGGAAGTTGTATGTCGTTTGTCTTGGATTTTTTGGATATCGTTGCAATAATTATAAGGATAATTTGTAGTTTGTGGGCGTGTGAGCGTTTGTGGGCCCAGAATATATTTTATTTGAATATTTGATGCACCATGTTTATGTTACGGTTTCTATAATATTTACAAACTTTTTCCATTCAACCAAAGTTATGTTACTATTTTCTTGTTCGGATATTGTTTGCTTTCCCACTTTTCCCACAACATATGAGTACCAATTCGAAGATTCCCCTCTTAATTTTCCAGTTTGTTTGTGCGTGACCTTGAATAATCGAAGATCAGAATACAATACAAGTGTTTATATAGCGTATTAAGCATAAAATATTTGAAATAAAATAAAATCTTCCTAATGATTGTTTTCATCTCAGTTAAGTTGTACCAAGTCGAAGCGTGGAAAAGTGGCAAAGTGGCTGCCTATGTTACTGTCTGATAAGCAAAAGCGAAGAAAAGAGTTAATGGCATTCAATGGATTTGGATGAGTAAGATAAGGCGCCGATTGAGAGAATACATTAAATAATCCGCTAGCTGTTAATAAGACTTTGGTCCGCGAATATCTGGACTTCTTGTGCATAACAGCTGCAGATAAGTCATCTTTTTGACCTAATGTTTATTGTATTAAGAAGAGTATCTTATGTTCGTTTCCATATTATTGTGGTTTTTTTAACTTTTTTCCAAATAACGGAAGTTTATCTTATATATTAATGATTAAATATATATTAAAAATAAATAATAATTTGGATATAAGTGTCGAGCTTATTAACTAATCTGAAACACCAATGACCACTTTTCGCTTATATATTCTTACATACATACGTAACCCGTAATCAAAAGCAATTTCATTTTTGAATCTCAAAATATTATGTCTTTAAAGAAACTGCAAAATTTTTTTAATATTCTTCAGTCACGCACAGGTACGTAACTTTTGCGTTCTTTACATCCACTATCATGTTAAGGCGATATACTAGATTGATTTTGCTAGTTGCAACGCCCGGAAGAACGCATTAGAGTCAATAGCATAAGGTATTTACATTCATGATTAGAGGAGAATTCGAAATTGATCTGTATACTCAGACCAGCGAGTAGAAAGATAGACTCTTTTCAGCTTATTTTCTTAGTTTCGCAAAACCAATTGTGTCAACTGGCTTTAAGAAGCTTATCTTTGCTCGATATTGTTAAACAAAATTTGCTTTCCAACCTGAGCTGCAACTCACTAGTTAAGAATATCTAAATACCAAGTCGAAGATTCCTCTCTTAATTTTCCTGTTCGTTTCAAAAGATTTCTTAACAAAATTTAAAATTCAAGTATCATTCATAATATTCATAACGCGTCGTAGCATTTGCAGTCCGCGTCGGAAGAATCGGTGGCCTTTTGTGGCCATCGATCTACTTTTAGTTACATCCATAAGAATCAAATCTATTCGGACAGACAGACTGATCAATAGAAGTAAATGTTGGTTAAAAGGGAGCAAATTTGTGTGAACATAAAGTACGCGGGAGCAAATCTCAAGTCTGTGGCTCGAATGTTTTCTGCATTTGTTCCGCAATTTGTGGCCGAGCGTTTACATCGAAAAATAATATTCGCCATATTACAGTATTTTTTCTCTTAATGCATTTGCATGAGCTGTATCAACCAACGTTTTCTAAAGCCGGCTGCGTTAATTTCCTTTACATCTTCATCCATTATCGTCCATGTCCCATTTCATCAGATCCGGAGGTTGGGTATCAATATCGTTTTACATGTAATGGTGCGATGCAAAAGAGACCTCCATTTCTTTGAAGAAGAAGATTATATGTGAAAAATTCTCTTAGCATTTCTTTTAATATATTACGGGCACTTTTCTCTTAATGTCTGGCTCAATCATATCGGCTGTTGCCGCCAACAATGGCAATATAAAATACCTTAATTGCCCAGAAGACTGAAAATTAGCCAAAAAAAAAACACTGAGGATGATCTTGGGACCGATGCTGGTGATTTGTCGACTTTCATCCGCGATGAGTTTTTACGATTATATTATCGTTCTGTATTCAGTTTTCACCAAGAAGCAGTGGTTCTTAGGTGAAAAATCGACTTTTACCAGCTTTTAACTTCAATTCGTATCCGGTCTACACAATATTTGCTATGCTTTTCCATGTATTCGCTCAACAAATTCCTCCTGTTTTGGATATTTTCGTCGAAGAACAGCTTTAACCTTCAAACGTTTACTGGATGTGTACACATTTCTCGTTTCCCATCTTAAAAGCGCCTTTTCTAAAGGCCTTCATAGATTTTCGAAACGGAACAATGCTTGTTAGCAGCCCAATAAAGTGGAAAATTAATGCTTTCGCTGAATAGGAATGTATTGGCATATAATTTGACATATCCAATACTCGGGAAGTTCTTTGTGAAGATCACGTGTCACATGGGACTTAAAGCCTAAAAATAATATTTTCGCCTTATAAATCAAATACATAGAAGAGAGTAGCATAAATACTTACGTGGTTGAAGACCAAGATGCAAATAGGGGGAAAAGGGAGCACGACTAAGTTCTTTGGAAGCTTTTACTCTGTATGGAATCCCTTCTCTTGCCTTTTGTTCAAGTAGACACATCTAGTGATAACACGGATTGATTTCTTCTTTCAGTGGTGGCCGTAAAACTTTGTTTTCTTTATTAAAGAAAATTGGAAACTGAAGAAAGTCGGAGAACTGATACTGAGTTTTAACATTTGTCTTAACTAATGACAGCCACTCAACGTGAGCACAAATTGACGTGAATCTCAAACAATATGCATTTTCACAAAACCATAAGTAAGGCACAATCGACGGATTTAGAACCGGGTAGAAATAAATGAGAGATAAATCATAAAAAAGCATTAGATTCATTACAGAAACGACTTTCAGAACCAGCTAATGGACTAAGAATATAGAAGAAAACTTTGCGTTTAGTAATGTCTTCGATAAGCAAAGTTCGCTTCAAGATGAATGAATTTTAAGAAATTTAAAACTTTACTTGTCCAAGACACTTCTCGTTACGGCTTGCGATATTAGATTATCTATCCCGCAATCTTAAAACTTGAAAGGTCAAATGCATTCGTGTAAGCTTATTTATCAAACACCGCAAGACCGATTAAAAATTTTTAAAAATGTTGTCACTTCACTGCACAGTCTTTGCTTGATCAGAGTTAGAAAATTTCGACGCACATTTTGTTTTGCGTTTACATTAGAGTTTCCAAGATTCGGTATAAACCGTGCAGAGTTAATTTCTTTTTCTTGCGTTTTTCTTTCTTAATTTAGTTAGTGCGCATTTAGCAAATCGAAATGAAGTGAGTATTTAAAGCCGCTTAAAAACTATTATTATCTTACCGACAAAGCGAGCGCAAAGGATAAAACTTAATAAATGAACGGAGATCATTTATGATGAGCACTAAACGGTTTTTTTCAAAAGCAAAACGAAAATTATATATAATTAGCACGAATTTCTTGTCCACTGCTTCTCTCCTTTTAATTGATGGCTATTAATGTGTTTAACTAATCTGGGAGGGATGGATTTCATATGGAATTCAATTTTCAATTGCAATAACTCGTCCAGAGCATTATACTTTGTGAATGTGAAGTGTGGAACAAGTATCCGAAAATTATCAAAAGTTTTCGTTTAACTTATGATTTTAAATTAATTTACGCATATTCGAGTCTCGTTCTATTGGAATTGCAGGGACGTATAAATTATAAATATATGAACTCTAAGTGGAATTCTAGAGATCACGCAGAGATAAGTCTTCGAAGAAAACTTTCCCAAGGAATTTTGAAAACATATAAACGATAGTTGATAACGAGCGAAATTTCACAAGCTTACACCTTACACTGTTCTAAACAAGATATCGTCCACTTGCCCATCATAATTTTGAACACACTGGCGCATACAATGGCTTCAATTGTTAATCACGGTGTCCGTTACAGCCGCGTAACATTTTACGCGAAATCCTGTACCAAAAACTAAAGACCGTAGATAACAAAAGCATTTCATTTCAACAGGATGGCGCAGTGTGCCGCAAAGTTCATGCTACGCCCGATTTGCTGAGGCATAAGCTTGGCGAATGGATCATCTCAGAACAACGATTTATGATTTAGTGGCAGCGGTTGAAGTGATGTAACATGCATGGATTTTTTCCTTGGGGCCTGGGAAACCCAGGTGTGTAAAAACAAGCCATGGACTTGAGAACATTTGGCGGCGAATATAACACAAATTAGACAGAGTGATTAACATGTCAGGCCACCAGCCAGTGTGTTCAAAGCTCTCGTGGACGTTTGAACGACGTTTCGTTCAGGGGATAACTACCCTGCAATATCTAAGCTTCGAAATAAAGCATAATTAACTTTGGTACTTTGAGCTGGTTTTTTTCTTCACATTTTAAAAGCTATCATCTTGTTGCAAGATTCTCAAAAACCTCTCAAAAACTATTCGTTACTTAGCTAAATTAATTGTTCGAGACTAACGTTTACAGTCATGTCCACACTACACCATAGGAGTTGACTCAAGGTTTTTGAAAAAAAATCTAAGCAAATAAGAAAGTTATAATTGGAAAAGACTGTTAGATACCCTATACCATTTCGCCTAATAAAGTTACTCAATCTTTTTGGTAATAATGCACCAAAAGGTACACACTATTTTCATACAAAAGCATACTTTTCGTGAAAGCGCGCATATTGGAGGAGTCGTTATATGCATTGATATGCAAAAAGTAAACCTACGTGGTCCAAATTGGGTAAGGTTGATTTGTATGTCGATTTACTATTATGAATTAATTTCCACATGAAATGTTAAAAATTATATCTTTTTACTATATAAAAATTCACTTTGCATAGGAACGATTATATGGCAGGACGTTCAAAAAATTTTCTCAGCTAAAACAAATTTTTCATACAAACTCACAATGTCGAAATACTATTACAAAACGAGTTTTTTCGAGAAAATTTGGAAATCGCATTTCTTTCCCCCAATGACCAGTTTTCAAAATAAAGTGGACCGAGGCAAACCATTTTCAATAACTTTCGTCCTTGGGTAAAAGCACGTCAGTGTAGCAAATTTCATCAAGATATCTTAAAAATTGCTACCTGTACCTTGAACACAAAATTATGTGGACAGACTTTTATCAGGCAGATGGACAGACAGGCTTAGATCGATTCAGAAAATGATTCTGACTACAAGTGGTAAAGGGTATAATAACTGATCATAAAGGGGTATGTTAAATTTATGCGGATGTATGCAACAAGAGTTCGGATAGCCCCTCCATTTATTACGTCGACCGATTAAGAATCACTGTCTGAATCGATCCGAGCTACTCTGTTCTTGGATGATTTTTTGTGTTCAACCTAAAGGCAGCGATTTTTGAGAAATTTTGATAAAATATGTTACACCGGCGTGTTTTGACCGAACATGGTAGCCGTCACCGGTGTAAGGCATGTAGTTGTGTCCCTTGGCCCACTATAGCGTTTTTACTTGTGTGATCTTGTTTTAAAATATATCTTAAAATAATTTAAAAATGTATGTGAGTACATAAAATAAAAAATTCATTCAGGGAAAACAAGTTCAAAGGTACGAAAATGTTTTGGACAAAGAATTAGCAGAAAAAACATGTATGCACAAGTCTTGAGTGCGATATTCTTCAGTTTTGATTGTTTTGTATAATTAATTAATTAATAGTTGTGTTAGAAACTATAATGGAGCACTTTATTCCTCTGATGAAAAAAAGAGAGAGATTAGGAAGGAAAGTACGCTGCTATTAAAGTGCTTTTGAGATTCGTTTGTAATATCATTAAATTAGTAACAGAGAGTGTTGTTTACTTAAATGAAATGAAAAATTAAAATATATTTTACAAACCGAAACCAAGAAGGAGCTGCTGCTTACATTGCCAAAGCCATTGTGGACAGCAAGCACTGATAAAATGAGATGAAAATGTATTTATAAATTTAATGTAATGAAAAGAAGAAGAATTTAGGGGAATGTCGGGAATTCAAAGCATTTCACAAATTGCATAAAATTTTTACGATACGAAAAGGATTTATTTAATAATGTTTTTGTTTTCACGTTTTCATGTCGTTCAACTCATTCTTATGGTAAGCATGAGATAATAATTTCATGCCAACAACATTAAACTAAACGCAAATTTTAAGGTAAACGTGCATTTAGTATAAAATTTATGCTTGTCATTGTGCGAAGAGATTATGGAAATATATCAAATAACTTAAGAATCAAATCATTTGTTATATTAGAAAATGGAAAATTAGACAAACATTAAAATTAATTTTAATAATAATATGAACAGACTGCGACATGAAAAAAGTTCGTGGCGGTTCTTCGTCAAAATTCAAACACCTTTTTCTTACATATATTAAGTTTTCACGGACGTATGTAACACTCAGATGAGATCTACCCTTTACTACACTAGTAAGCTTGTTCCATCCGTCCGTCCATCCGATGCCTGCATATACTCGTCTTGAATCTATTTATATGGAGGACGGAAAATTCGAGATTTTTCGATGAAATCTGATGCACCACTTTTCGAAATAGTGTAAGTGTCAGAATTTCGCGACTAAAATCGCTTAGTAACAGTATTCCAGCATTCTAAATTTGTGAGAAGACCTTGGACCGGATGGGGTAATTTTTTGAATCCCTTCCCTTTTGAACCGTTCCGTATAGGAAAAGAATCCTTTGATGCTCAGAAGAAATGATTGTGAAGACTCTTTGATGAAAACTCGTTCATAGTAATATTTTGAGGTAAAAACTAACCGTATTGGATTTAGACTACGCACGTATGTTTTTTGGATCGCAGCCCATGTAAGGTTTATGATGAAACATAAGCCTCTATTTGTCGCAAAGATCTAATTTTTAATAATTCATTATGAAAATTACTTCTTAGTAGATGAACGATAGGGAATTCGAATAACATAGACCTGATTCTTAGATTCTTATGAAAGCAAGCCCTTCTAAGGCGACAAAGTCTAATTTGTGATTTGTTATGCCAAAAAGCAACTGGAAAATAATAAAATCTTGAATAAGTAAATTAAGGTTTGGACAATGTTAGCCGACGTATTCTCCAATATGACAGCTCTCTTGAAAATTACACATTTACATATAAATAATACACAATTTTTGGTATTTTATTAAGAAAATCAATAAATGGCTGTTAGACAACCAGGTCTAGGGTAAATAATGGTCAGCCTTGCCCGACTATAGTATTCTTACTAATTTAAACCACTTTTGTTTAACCAAATATGTGCCATTTAGGCCAATAAGTTTTTGTCATTTCCCTGATACATCTATTATTTGGTCTCTATATAAATCTTGAAATTTCCGGGTGTAAAAACTAGGGGACGTGATTTTCACAGGCCTCTTTGAAAGCCAGATGCGCACCAAGAAAGCATCTCTGTACAGAGAGAAGCTAATGGTAGTTGGGGAAAAAGCCCCTCAATTATTTTTTTTTTACTTTATTAAAAAGGTTTTGTGATCTAGCATTGCCGTAATGGAAGACGAGGCCTTTCCATCGAGAAAAAAGCATGACCTTAAGTAGCGTGTGTCCAAACTGTGGCACGGATCTTGGCCTTGTTTTGCACATTATTTTTTACTTGAGATGCGATCATAAATTATAACAAGCCTTAATAACTACTTTGAATCTAATCAGGTTTATAGTCATTTCGATATGGAGTGGTAACGTTTTACACAACTTTACAACGTTAACAAAGATTAGCCTTGATAACGTTAAGTACTTAAAGTCAGGTTGCATTAGATTCATCGTTCGTTTAGATTTCGCGAACTGAATTTTGTCATGTAAATTAGTTAACAACCATACATGACTTAATTACTGTCATGTGCTGCTAAGGTGCGACATTGGGAGTGTCCGTATAGCAAAGGGAGTTTTTTTTATTCTTTATATAGAGCACAATATTGAGATAACATTGTCGTTCAAATTTTTGTATGCAAAAGTTTGATAATTTGATCTACATTGACTAAGTTTTGCGAACCGGGCGCTCCGAAAAATGGGAATTTATTTAACAGGGCTGGTGAATATCTAGCACCATTTATCAGCTTAACTAAAAAGGTGCTGTCTAATATGAACGTACTCTTTGCCAGTGCAGACGAAGCTGCTAACAGTAATATGTTTTCATATGATGCTAATGAAACTTAAAGGTTCTATGACAAATTCTTTACGGCCGATAGCGAAAACTGATTTTGAATTGATTTAATATTGTCTACGTGGCAACGATAGGGCGGAAACCATATGACGGAAGCGACACGGTCCAACCACCGACATATATATATCTTTGCGAAGTGTGAATACTGAAACTCTTTCCTCTTCTGAACCCAAGCACCGATCAGGCTTTGCTAATAAAGAGTTCACTGTGTAACTTACACTGGAACTTGTTATCGAATAGTACCCTTAGATTGACAGACGTTCCTACGCTTTGCAGTTTATGTGACTCGATGAAGAATTAAAAAGCAAGCAAGCTCCTTATTGAGAATGCTAGACTCCTGCCTTTATTTAAATTTAATCTTAAGAAATTGCTTGATGGCCATGCAGCAATAGTGTTCAGCGTTGAAGGAAGAGATCATTTTTACATCATCTCCACACATCAAGAGGTGAGACGATTCAATCACAAAAAGAAAATCTTTTCTCTATAATCGGCAAACACCGGACATTACTGGAATCCTATCCTACCTGATCAAACAGCGCAGTATTGCTTGCATAAATTCCTCTATCAAAATCTATGTCAATAGGTAGCTATTAAGTATATATATATATATATATATATATATATAATATCTTGCAATTTTGTTGATTTTAAATTTTATTAAACAAGTAAAAAAAAGAGCATAAATTAAATAAAATTTTTGCAAATATTGTGTCATGTAAAAAATAAACATTTTTTGTTTTGTTTAAATATTAATTAATTCCGTACAATTTGCCAGCGAACGCAGAACTAAGCATTTTCATATTTGTGGGTATTTGAACATTTGTTTAAAAATCAAATAATAATACGTGAAAGGCCACATTTAAAATTGTTTATAAACCTTTAATAGCAACAATAGTAATAACAACAAAAACAGTGACCGCATTGTCGACAGCTGTTGTTAAACATCAAATCAATGTTTTTTGAAAAAGACCACAACAAAAATGATGACAAAATAATATAAAATACGAATCACAAAAGAAAAAAAGGGAGTATTAATTATAAGCAGCTTTAATCGAATCGCTTGATACCCATCATGTTTTTTGTTTGCATTGTTTCACAATAAACTTTCGAAATGTTAGAGAAATAAATTTCGTGAAAAATAATTGACAGACTTGTAAAAGTAACGTCCTTTGTAAATAAATGTAAGTACGATTTTCCAGGGATTATAAGGCTGCATGGAAAACTTGCTGCTTTGCTTTGATGCGGGAATGCTGTCGCATAACAGACCACATAGCTCTCACATAGCTCAACAGAGCTACCGTAACACAAACGCAAACCTGTCGTACTAAGGTACTGCAAAGGGCATTGTAGCATTTGGGGAGCTTCCTGTCTTTTCGACGTCTATCGTAAACCGGAGATTTGAAAGTCATCCGATGACAACGAGAGAAATAATTTCGGAAAGTTATCCGTCCAGGCTCCCAGAAAAAGTTCAGTAATTGTAGTTCTAATTTTATTGCACGGTCGTACGGGCAGACAATAACACAAATGAGGAAAAAATGAATATATCAATAAAATGATATTCAGGGGCATATATGAATGAACTCAACTAAATCCACTTTCCTTTCCTTTAGTTAGTTTATGGTAACCAAGGTGATGCATCTTCCTCTTCTTTACAAATATTTGATAATAAAACCATCAGACCAGCAGTTGTGAGTGTGAAAATTCTATTGTTCCTAATATTTTGCTCTATGTAGCAATTACTATAACTAAAGTTTATGGAAATTTTCATTTACACCCTTACATATCTATATATATACATATATATATGTTCATCCATGCATTCACTCATTCATATATTTATTCGCACGTTCATTCATACATGCTTTTATAGGTAAATAAGTATTTATCATAAATTTTGAACAAATTGCTAATGAGATCATATTTTAATTATACTACTCGCACTCGCACTCGCACTCGCGCCCATATACGAAATATTTGTGTATTGTGTTTAAAAGCAAAATTTCTGTTTCAAAAGCGAAAATAAATGTTAAAAATTTTACTGCATAGCAGCATTGTATTGACAATAATCTGATGCGATGATAATTGCTTGTGGCTAAATTGAAGCAACCATTGCGTTTGTGGTTTTACAAAATATTTTCTGAAGAACTGCAGAATTCGTTTTTAATTAAGTCATTGTTTTAATTATTAATAATAATTAAACATTACTTGCATTCAAAAATGCAATTATTGTGTGCTCAACAGCCTCCGGTATATTTTGGTTTCTCTCTCTCTCTCTCTCCACACTTTACTGCTTACTTTTACAATATTCTCATGTGCTTGGGAGGGGAGTATCAGTATCTATGCTCTACACTCTTGTAAAGATTCATTCGCATACCAGAATAGAAATGGTGTCTACTTTCTAAAAAGAAAACGGGAAATATATTATAGCTTAGCTAAGGCCGAATCATTTGATACGCATTACTAGCTTGTTTTCATTTTATATTAAAGAAAATTCAATTTTGTGTAATTAATACAAAACTTATGTTACCTAACGGATATAAGTAGCAATAGCATAAATGGCAAGCTGTTGCTATGTTATAACTGAAGCATTGCATAAACAGCAGTCATGCTCAACCCAAAATGTTTAAGCAAAGAATAATCATACCCTACCGTAGAGAATCATGCCATCACGAATGTTATGGGAAAGAGCAAGGAAAACTATCATATGTATTAGGAATAGGTTTGCCAAGGAAGGCGTTTCATTGAAGTGCATTTATTGCCATCCATTTGTAATTAAATGGTCTGAGGGCAACAGCCAAGTTACCATATATGTGTACCTTAGATGAGTATTGCGGTACAGTTGTTAGACTAATCGTAAGCCTATAGAAACTTTGCCTGAAATATAACAAGTGCTTAAGGCTACGCGGAGAGCATATACAATCCGATGGGTGAAGCTGTGAAAAATACTAATGGAAGGCGCAATAGTTTTCCACATAGTCGGAGAACGGAGAGCGATATCCGAGGTATTTTTATTGGGTGGAAGTCATACAACGCTTTCGGTTTTTGTGTTCCAAAAAGCTTAACTTTCAATATAGAAGACTGTAGGAATCATATAATACAAAAACATACTAAAGGACCGTACATCACTTGGTATACAACAAGTCTGCGGAAGTCAAAAGGCTTATGATAGATCCACATTTTCTTATGACGATTTTAGCTTGTCTGTCTCTCTGACCTCTTACCTGTCCTATTCTGGTGTCCGACGTATATTTTTGTGTTGAGCTTACAGGTCGCAATTCGTGAGATACTTTCACGAAAGTGGATAAATTGAAGGTTTTTGACCCAAGAAAGGACGGTACTGAAAATGATTTGAATCGGATTTCAAGCACTCCTCATATAACGCGGCCTTTAGATTGAACATAGAAATACATGGGCAAATAGTTACAGCTAAAGATGCGTCTATCGTAACTCCTTGTGGGTGTTATATACGTCCGCAAGGTCTTCATATACTCTGCAAGTGGTGTAGGATATAATTACTTGCAATTTGCAGCGGGTATCAACAAAAATCGCTAAGCAGTAGACTTTCGACATTCTAGGCGGGAAAATTGGGCTAATTTTTGAAACCCATCGTCCCCTCCCTAAATAATCATTCTTCCTCTAATATGTAAGGTAAGATGAGGTGTAATTTTTGACACTGAGAATAAATGAAGAGAAAAGTGAAAACTATAATCGCATGCTCGTCAATGTTCAGATTTTACTGTACAAAGTGAAATGTTTATCCATTATCGGATGCAAGTATAATTAAGAAGAAAAAAAAACAAAAATTTCAAAATGATTGACATTCACATCAATCAAGAGGTAGTTATTTACACTCACAAGCCACTAATCAAAAAAGACGTGCTTTATTGCTTTGAGTCACATTTCGAAGTGTTCAAGCATTTATGAGATCCATTATAATGCCAGTGTTTGGCACACTAATGTTGATGTTGATGGCAAAAATAATGAACCATCACAGCGGACTATGTTTCCGCATACATTTATTAGCCGGTTTTGCCCCATGCCTCGCACAGAAACTCCAACACAGCTCTTTGTTTATATTCAAAATATTATTTTTGCGTTAATTGATGTAAAAAAGAAATATTTTTTCTTGCTGGAAAATATGCCATCATTTTCTTCGTCCGAAAAAATGGCTTACACTTACAAATTGAATTAAAATTAAATTGAATGATTTTACCAATGAAATGTGTGTATATACATATATAATGGATATACAAATAGATTTTCTCAGTTGAAATTAGTTGCTTGATATAGCGTGCATGAGGCGTCCATTTCTTTCAAAACTTGGGATATAGATCACAAACTGTCGTTCAGTTTATATTCAAGCGTAAACAGAGGAATTTCATCTACAAAAGTTGTGTTTTTCTACTCATGAGTTTATTTCTTTACTTTTCCGAGAAATTAATGAAGAAAAATGAAGCTTTTCTGTGCAAGCGAAAGCGCTCTTAGCCAACGGTGGATAAGTAAGCAGAATTCTTGCATAAAAATTCCGTGCATGGAAGGTATTATCTAGGTGTGGACAGTGGACAGCATTAAGTTGCTTGTTCCTTAAATAGTACGAAGTGCATACACTAGCTGCACAATGTGTACTGTGTAGTGTGTGTAGAGTACCGAAATTACATTTCTGTCTTTTTTTTATACATTTTTTTTTTATATTGCGTTATTCGCCATATGTTTATACATCGAAATTACTTAATTAATTTGAATGTAACGCAATGGTAATTGTGACGAATGAAAAAATTTGACGATATCAACGCTAGGAGGTTTAATTGAAGCACACTATTACCTTACTGCTAGATTCGTTCTACAAATTTTTTATAAAAATTTCCTAAAAACCGAAAGTATCCTTCAATTTTATCTAAAAACATCCGCATATATATATTTATTTTAATCACTTCTTTCTGGCATAGGGCAAGGTGTTGTTGTAGACTATCCGTCTTGTAAAATGTAAACTGTATTTTCGAATGAAAGTAGAAAGACTTACGTAGCGAGGGACCCGAACGATAGACCTACGTATTTTGAATTTATCACAGTATATTTGCATAATAAATTTGCATAAAAAATATCGTAAGATAAATAAATATCGTAAAAATAAATTATCGTAAGAAAGTTTGTATGGGCAAAGGTTCAAAGGGCTCTCCCTCCCACCACGTCCAAGTTTTTCAAAAAGCAATTTTTGACCGGTTCTTGTAGAAGATTGTAAAAACTTACAAATTTTTTTTATGTAACAGTTTTCCAAGTAGGACTTTATGCAATGGTCCTAGACATGATGCGTTCCAATCTATTTTCATTCTTGGCCTTCGTTCTTGAGCCAAAGTACATCAGCCTATTGATTTTCAACAAAATATTTCAAAAATTGCGATGTTTTGTTGAATGCAAATATAAGCGGACGAACAGACAGACGGAAAGACATGCTTGTATTAACTAAAAAAAAGTGAGTGGACAAAATTGGGTCTATGAAGTTCTCTTTCCGAGTTTACATTTGCATCTACAAGCTTAATGTACTTTGTCGTACGAGTTGTGTGCAATGCATAATAACGCTATAAGTAATTTCTGTTTAAAACAATTGAACAGATGTGCACCTTTAACGTTTCAAATTGAAGAATATCCAAACAAGTAAATTCACTCAGTTTACCAAAATAGCTTGAAAATCTTATGTGTTTTTCTTATCTAACATTATTATGCTTGCTTATGTAAGACCAATTCAATTAGGAAAACTCGAAATAGTAATCCAAGGTTTTCTATTTATTATTTTTAAACATGCAACTGCTTAATTAGTTGTCTTTTTCATATCGGATACCTAAGGAGGAGAAACTAACCTTATTTTCTACTTCATTTTTTGTCTCTCTTTTTCCTTCTCGCTCACGCTCTGTTTCTACGACGCATTCATTCTAATATTTGTTATTTGTTTATTAATTCTGCTTCCACACTGAGTTTCATGTTTACTTTAATGGAAGCTTTGAAGCAAGATTTTCTTACCCTTACTTCTTAAAAAACCATATATCACCTGTATGTCAGTTAGTAAGTAAGGTTAAAACTTATAAGATTAAGAGAACAGAAATACAAAGCACACAAAGTAAACAAAAATAAACACATAAACTTGGGGTTATGGCTGACATGAAACATCATATTAATTAAAGAAAAATAATATGGGTTGACGGTATAATTAATTAAAAGGGAAAGAAAAAATTGATATATAGGATTGTTTGAGAATTGAACTGAGATATTTATCATGCATATACATATCGACATATATAAGGTGAGCTTAACACTTGTTTGTGCAACATTCAATAGTAATTTGTTTTTTTTCTTTTTTTTTTTTTGTTTGTTTGTTTGTCGATTTGTTAAGCGTATTAGAAAAGCAATACATTCTTATTATTTATTATCTTTCATACATATCTCGTATTTCCATTACTTAATATAATTGCGGTGGTTAGAGCAGTTTCCTATTTTGTAATGTTATCGCACTAATATTTATGCCAAATAAAAAGGGCAGCAGAAGCAGGGGTTAATTTAAAATTCCATACATTTCCTTGAAAATAAACTTCTCTTTTATGTCATTATCTAAATTTAACATTACGCTATAAAGTTCATGAAATTTTACTCTGATGTTTATTAAATTTACTGCAAACATACATCATTGTAGTCTGTCTATCCAATGCTTGCTATCGTTTTTGTCCAGAAAGTGTCGCCTAATACCACTAAAATTTTGGATCTATGTAAGTGAAATATTTTCAAATAAGTAACGGAACTGAATTTCCTTTAGGGTGAAGTTTCTTTGAATGATGTTCCAAATAATGTTAAGCGTTAGCAGGTTCAATGAGAAAATTTTCGCTTTAAATATTTGAATCGCCTAGAGCTACTCATGCGTAGTAAACATGTAAATGGCAGCGAACAAGAGTTATGTGTTTGTTGTTCATTGAAAAGGAGGACAGCAATCCGAATTTCAATTTATAGATTTTTCTCAGTGTAATCGGCGACTTGTCACATGGCGTATTACTTATTTATTTATTCATTTACTTGTAATCTTATATTAATTATTACTAAAAAGTAGGATAAAGTATATAAGGAGAAGTGAAGAAAAAGAAAAAAAATAATTAAATAATAATTAATGAAAAAAGGAAAGAAAGCATGTACACAACTAGCACAGAGGTACACCCGCAACCAGTACAGATCCAAGTTGCAAGTGAACCCCTAAGACATCGTAAACATGCAAATGCTTGGCACCCGATAACGGTAAACAATACCAGCTCATTTTCGACTCATAATGAGGTGTTAAGAGTGCAAGTTGGTTCACTATCAGGTTGGTTACGACTATCGCTAATCGCTAGGCAAATCGCCCCAATTAAGCAAAGTTGTTTTGTTAGACTTTAAACAATCCGATATTCAGATTGAATGATGGACATCGTTTAGGTTTCTGCAAATAGCTCTGAACGGATTAAACAGCTCATAATTATGTTTACATTGACTCAGCTTAATGAAAACAAAGTACTTAGAGGAGCGATTAGGCTCATTAAAGCTTATGTACCATTAATTTAATTAATGGTAAATTTACATTTCTCAAGTAACGCTAAGGATAACAGAAGCAATATTTTTTTTTATCGAAAACTCATGCCTGATCAACATACAAAATCGGATGCTGCTTTCCTTTGAAAATAAGAAAATTGAGTGTTAGCATCATTAAAAGCCCCCATAACACGGAAGGACATGAAATCTTGCTAGGAGTTGTTGGAGGGTTAGCACTTTCTAAATATAATATGATGTCTCCGTGTATTAACGAGAATAGTTGACCGATGGGTTTTATTCCATTATACTAAGTTTCAATTTTCTGTCACAATTTTTACGAACGGGACCAGTCTTGTGACAGACAAGGGATTGATGGACTATGATGGACTGATTGATTCAAAATTTCACGCTCTCGGAGAATAGATATTCGTATATTATATTATTTATGTTATTTTTTTTTATCATTAGATGCTTGCCTATATTTTGCTCATTTTTTCGCTTGAAAAAGGATTTTATTGGAAGAAATCGGTACAAGATATTTCTCATTATTTTCTACAAATTTTTCCCATCTTTCTGGCAACATCGCGATACTCTGTTGAAAGAACAATGTTGGCTTGCCAACGATCCATTTTCGCGCAGACTTTCGAAACCGCGTGCCAGTTAAGCTATGCTGCATCGATCTGAAGAATCAATAACCAGAAGGCACTATGTCTGGTGATTACCTTCGGTGCGGCAAAACTCTGCATTCGAGCTGCACCAATGTGTACTTGACAACTCTTGCAAACTGTGGCCGAATGTTGTCTTGCAAGAGGATAACTTTGCGTGTGTGTACCGTTATTGCCGCCATTTCTTGCAGCCATACTTTGTTCAATTTGGTCTATTGACATCGATAGACCTATGGAATAACAGTTTCATTCGGTCTTAGCGCCTTGTAATACGCTACACCTTGCTAATTCCACCACGGCTAACCCATGACGCCACAGAAAATTCCTCTTTTTTTATGGCAAGAAATGACTCCGCGATTTTAAAATGGCCCGAAATGGCATTTTCAATGAATTCGTAAGGCAGCCGTTTTCCCTCCGATTGGACTTTTTCTATTGCAGGTAAACATCTAGAAGCAGTCGATTCATCAACTGCTAAGCTGTTCGAAAGTTCTTTGATAATTTGAGCTGTGCTTTCGTTCAATAAGTTTTGCAAATCATTGTCTTCGAACTTTTTTTGGAAATCACCACTTTTAACCGACAATTGGGATACGGTGGAGTAGGATCACCAGCAACCTCTAAAGGCGTTTGGCAGATTTCGGTAGCAAATTCCTTCAAATCAAACCACAAAAGTAATGGATTTGGAAGTAAAAATTTTGAGCGTTCAACGATTAGCGTCTATATGCATTGAATAACTCGATAACACCAAATGGAAAACTGTAGTGTTTTATGTGGACAGAGGTCAAAGGCGTCGAATCTAATTGTTGTGTACATTAACATCTCGCATTATTCTATGATTTTCACCAGCGCAACGTCGTTGATCAAAATACATGCAAACAACTATTACATGTTACCCTCAGCATCGCATTTAACAGTTAGACGGACAGACATGGCTAAAATGATAACTTTTGAATGCAATAGGTCCGTAATCTCCAGTAATAGATATAAGAAACAAATTTGTGGTAACTATAGCCTTCCACTTGTACCAGATTTCGATTTTAACAAGAGAGAACAGTCATCCTAAGAATGTTGGTTTTCTAATAAGCTAATCATCCAATGTGCTCGTTTGATCTTTTTAAACATTTAAAGGGTTATAATGGGTATCCAAAATTCATCCTGAAAAGAATGTCATTTTTCTACTCACTATTATTTTTCTTTTTAATTAAGAAATTTAACAAGAAACAACATAAACAAAATTTTTCGCATTTTTAAAATTGTTTTTTGTTTTTTTTTTTTGTTTTTCTTAAATTCGATTAAGTTCTAGTATAGTGCGTTCTTTTTCGAGTTTTACGTTGCATTGTTTTAAGGTGACAGCACTTAGTTTTTGAACAATCATCGTTCGTTGTAATTTACAGCATCTCATTAACACGAAACAACACAGAACGAACATGCCATGTAACGTGGGCTTGGCATCGTATGGTTTAGTATGGTTTGCTTCGCTTTTGGAACTTGTATCTGCGTTGTACATATTCCATTTAAAACAGACGATCATCTCTTGTTTTGTCCGTTTTATGGATTCTTATCGTTTTCTATTATCAGCCATGCATAGCTTATTGAAAGTCAACGCAAGTGAACTTAGTATGTAATGCTTATGCATTAACAAAGTATTGTTAATTAACATTCATTTAAGGATTTAAGGAGATATTTTTCTGAAAGTCGACACCTTTTCAAAGATACAGGTTTGAAACTCAACTCTAAAAGGCTACATACATAGTAAACTGCATTCAATGTTGCTCATAATGTCTTTATTCTTATGATGTTATAGGATATAATAATAATAAGATTTTTCTAGTAAATTGGCATACGGTATAGCAGCATTGTATAGTCATTTGCCAAGCTTCGTAGTCTTTTATATAAGCAGCTTTTTTTTTATCGCCTTCTATATAGTAAATTTAGCACAAAAAAAAAAACAAATATTAAAACAATTCTATATGACTTTCCTGGATTTTCTAAATGATGCCAATTTCTCTGTTCCGCATCGAGCTGAAACACTTCTGTACACCTTATCCAGGTATTTTTTAAAAGATGCCAAGTTTTTACTTTATGTATACAAATCCTCGTAGCATTAATAAACACTAAACAGACAAAACTATAAAAGCCTAAGTAGAGAAAAAAGAGAATTTTTCAACGGTAAGGAAAACTCCATAAGAAGAAGAGTGGAGCAGAGAAAAATAAGTGAGAGAAAAATTTGTCTCATTGAAACAATATTTAGATGAAGGAAAGGAAAAAATACTTATATAGAATTGACGCAAGATTTGAATTTGCCGCCAATTGTTAAAAAAATAAAACTGCTTGACACCTGACAGTTTAGGATTACGCAAAATGCTCAAAGTTAAGCATCATACGAAAGAACAAGGAGTTTTCATTGTTGAGAAAGATTTCAAAAATAATGAAAGCGTGATGGCCACAGTCCGCAAGTTTCGTATAAAATATAGTCGCAATATTAATTTAGCTTCGTCAAGTAGATCAAGTGATTTGAAGCGACGGGATTGCTTTTAACGAGTGAGGGGGAGGGGCGAGTTTAAAGGAAAGGTCTCTGCCACAACCATTGATTGCAAGATGGTCATGGAAAATTTCGATGAAAGAGTGCGTTAGATGCCAGCAAAGACGTGGAGATACTTCGCCAGATGTGCCTTTCCCCGCATTCCCATATATCTTATGATTCAACGAAAAAATTTATAATTAAAGAAAAAAAATCTGTGTTTTTTATTTAATTCAAATCTTGCGTAGTTGTGGGGCACCCTACATCAGGAATTTATTTAGTGAATTTTCTATTTATTTTTTTTTTATAAAGAACATTGGGAATTTTTTTAGAGTTCAGTTTTTAAAGACACCATAAGTTTTATGGCAGTGAAGCCAAGGTAGAAATTTATGTTAATTGGATCCCTTTAGACATAGAAAATTGCATGCAAAAATCTTGCAAAAACACATAAGGAATCGTTTTTCGGCGAGAGATTAGATCAGTCGAGAAATATGAACTTCTTCAATGCAGGCAAAGAAAGAGTAATACTGCGAATTGGAGAAGGATCGACGACTAAGGTGTTTGCTATCAAGTGGAAAATTATAAACAGCCACGCATAAGCATTTAATTGCTTCTAACAAAAATCGCTTTAGATTGGATGAGTACTTTTGGAAGGGAACGTTTAAGATAGAATTTCCTTATATGACACAATAGATCACTTTTTGAGGAACGTTATTACTTAAAATTTTAATCACGGTTTTCTCAGGGTGAAGGAATTTGTAGCTTTCAACTCTTGACCCATTGACTCCAAATCGCAGCTACAATTTCTTCACTACATTCTTCAGTGAAATATACAACAATTTTTTTTCATTCCCATTTGTTTCGTTCGCGTTTTTTGCGGCATATATCTTATATATACATAATTCTGTATAGCGCCCTGTAAGACGTTTTCTATAAATTGTTTTTGATTTATTTTTTTGTTAATAAAAGAGATTTTTTTTTTGGACAAATTTTCTACTCAAACAATCGATGATCACCTAAAAATCTATATTTTTAAAAGCCCCTACGTGATCCTCAAGCTATAGACAGATGGATTAAATGATTTTCAATTTTTTTTTAGATTCAAATTTGCACAAAAGAGCCGCACAGTTGACTAAACGAAATATACCTGGCGGGAATAACCCAGCAGGCTGTTAATATATTTCACAAATATTTATTTTTTTTTTTTCATATTTAGATATATGCTCAATAACGTCTGTCGATGTTGCTATTCTATTAACTTTCCTTCCATGCCATTGAATTATTTTTTCTCTGTTGTTAGTCTGCTATAGTGGCTTTCTCCCTTAATAACTCAAACGATGAAATTGTTAGAATGTGCGAAATTTCTGAATGACGTAAACTAAATTGATATCTAAATTTGCTAACATACACCAAATTGAAGAGTAGGTCTGCACCATTTAGTAGAAATCAGGTTTCGCACTCTTTGCACATTAAAGACTTAAATAACTAGACAGTTATCGTAAGTAAGAAAACATTTGATGTGCTGTGATGCAAAAGTACAGCCATACGTTCCTTGAATGACCATACAATGCACCATAGGCCACAAATAGGTTGTAACAGAGATAAGCAGAGAATCATTTGTTCGACTTGCAGGAGATGAATATCGAAGACGCTGCCTTTTATCGAAAATTTACTTGGAAACTAAGCTAAATTATAAAGTTCAGCCTCTGCTGAAGCTTTCATCAAATTTACGTCAAACGAAATGAGTTTATGTACAAACAATTACAAGATAGTATTCCCCTGGCCACTATATGATAGTAAATGTAGCAAAGATTGCTTTGATTAACGGTCACTGTTCTTTGTTCACTGATATTGAAAATTTATTCTTTTCATTTCTTGATATTTTCTGTGTGTCTCCAACTGTTTTTATATCCATTTCCTGCTGAGTTATTTTGTTTTATACTTAAGTGTTCTTGCATATAAATTCCCTGTCTCGTCAAAGAACAAGAGCATGACATACTTTTTTGCTTTTTTTTTTTCGTTTTCTATTCATTTTCCTCTCTTGAAAAATTGTCGATTATTTGAAAAATGATATTTTTCTTCAGTTTGTAACTTGATAAACTAGTAACAGATGATGAGCAGAACAAGTTTTTCATGATTTCTTCCAAACGGTTAATAACAAATGTAAACGATTTTCCAAAATCCATGAATGCAGATGAAATCATAGACAAACTTGTTTTCTGCGAAAGAAGAGAAAACAGTTCAGCAAAGAAAGAAAACTAACAGTAAACTAGCAGCATCTACACGCATACATGTAAACGTACACCCAAACATATTGTGTTATACGTTAATTAAACAGGAAAAATGTCATATTTAACTGGAATTGATTTCTCTCTGAACAAGTACAACCACACTACAGTTGCAACGGCAACGCTAGTCTGTCTGACATTCAACAAAAACTAAGAGGAAGCAAAAAAAAAAAAAGAAAAAATAGATTGTTTACATAAAAAAGATTTTAGTTAACATATCTATAAGCGCTGCCATGAAAAAATCTCAGGAATGTATTAACTGAACAACTTACGGCAAGACAGTAGTTGTGGAAATGAATTCTATCCGTTTTTTGATTAATCCCAAGTTTATTTAAAAAGCACTTGTTACAAAGCTTAATAATCGGAATATGCCGAGGTAACGAAGTGAGACAATTTTCGCACATCTTCAACTTTCCGATATCAAAAGAAGACACGTCTGACGAATACATTGCAGTTGGGAGATGTTGCCAGTCGAAATTCATATTCACCTTCTGGGCTTGTTTAGCTGCAGACGGACGGATGTATGCGAGTTTTCGTCGTTTTCGAGATTGAAATTGAATACAGAACCTCTCCCGAACTGTTTAATAGCTTACTGAGTTTTCACTCCAAGACAACGTAATCGTTTCCGTAGCTTCAGCTGCATTTCTTTAAAATTTAATGCAATTACAAGGTGGAAAAAATCAAGTGCCTTAAATAAAATATATCTTCTTACACTTAAATACACATTGAACGACAGCTTGTAAACAACAAAAAGTTATACCGCGCAAGCACCAATGTCCAAGTTGCCTACATGAAGCGACCAATTTCAATGAACAGATTTCATTTACACATCTGTTGTTTGCTGAACAGTTACTTTCCCCTTTAAGCTGCTTAACTTATGTTATATCTATCAGATTTAAGTGATTTGTTAATGGTAAAATGACCGAAAATGATCCCTGCTTCTTTTGTACTTCTTTGATTTCCTTTACTAATGGACCATAAGTGCAGCGAAAAAAAGTAAAAGACATCAAACAATAGAGGGACATATGGGGAGGGGAAAAGATACTAGTTCTTGCTGGCAGTAGATAATAAAAGGTTAAAAAAAACAAGTGGGAAGATTATAGTCGGATAAGGCCGACCCTTTAATACCCTACACCACATTGTTTAACATAATTTTTATTTGTGTTATAGAGACACAAAAATTATATCTTGTTTCTATCCGCCTGAGTGGTCGCGTAGGCAAGAGTCTTGACTAGCAACTCATTGGTCGTGGGTTAATATCTCCCGTGGGTTAGAGTTTTTAATAAAGTCGAAAGCTTTACATGCTAGAGCTTTAAGACTAGTCTTAGAATTTATTCTCTGGCTAAATTTGTAATAATAATAATAATAATATATCTTTTTTCTATATATTCTTCATGTGTGCATTTGTGGCGAAGCGGTCCCAAAACGCAACCTAATGTAGTTCTCGTCGTATTTTAAACTTTACATAGGGATGGTCGAAATTTTGTAGAGTTCATTTTCGTATGAAATTATTATTGTGGGTCAGTTTTCATCACCACACATTAAAGCCTAGATTTTTCTGAGATCCAAAAAATAGGTCGAGATGGTCCAAGTTTGGTATAGTTAGTCTTTTTATGTTAAATTATTGTTATGATAAAATTATGATGTAATTTTTATGGTGAAGCATTGCAAATTACACCTTTTTGTCGTATGAATAAAACAAGAAAAATAATAAGGTGTCGATCTCTTTAATAAAAAGTGGATCTATCTTAAAACCTTCTGTATGCTAGATAAGTCTGCACTAACTTAATGCACCGTATACCACAAAGGGTATAGGGTGTAATAACAGTGCTTCGTTACTATTAGATACCAGTTCCAAAATTAGGCATACATAAAAAAGTTGTGAAAAGTTGCGACCATCTTGCGATCTCCTGAACAGGGGCACAATTTTTCCTCCACAAAGAAGGAAATTTTTTGCCTCTTTCTAAAGGTCACGTTACACTTATGACAAAAAACGTACCTGATTATATTTGTTAATCACGCGTTCTATTTTCTTCCTCCTTATTACACGTCACCTTAAAAAATCAGTACAAGTAAGCAGGAGTGAAAAACCTAGCAAGTATATGACAATGTATGCAGGTCCCAAAAAGGTCTCTGCTCATAATCTAATTACTATTAAAATATTTTTTGCCACTTGAGTGAAACGAAACATTACACAAAAGTTTAACTAATTTTTGTTCAAGAAACTATTCGCAGCAGGTGATTATTATGAAAATTTTCTCCGACCCAGTGCCCAGCTGTGGAAAGAAAGGGCAAATAATTCATAAATAGTAATTAATGTTGAAGTTTTTTGACTGTGCGGTCGTCGTTTTAGAATATGAGAGTCAGTAGACTTGCATATGATCAATAAGATATGTTCAAGATATGGACTCGTTGGTAGAGCCCGAGGTACACCCGTTTGACAATAGTTACGCGACTTTCAAAACATCCACGTGCCTTAATTTGTGATAGATGCGCATTTTAAAAAATTCACTTTGTCACCTTCAGGTAGAAGACTTGGCTATTGCTGGCTTATAAAATATTCAGCAAATTTGTGTACTGGCCTCAAAATGTACTTGGTTTGGTTAATAAAAAGCAGTTCGCAAAATTACAAGTGTTTTGATCATTCCATTTCGACGTGGATTGGTATTAACTTTCAAGGGATCCAGTCTATAGCAGGCTTTGTTATTATGACGCCTTCAATTTAGCGCATATTTGGTAAACATTTCCTGCCCATAGAGCTGTATTCAACCCCGAAATACCGTTTTCTTACCGATTTCATAGTCACAGCTCCTTAACTTTGCGAAACAGATTTCAAAATGCAAACGCTCGCTCTCAAGATGGACCCTTCCTCCGGTGTAGCCGGTTAAGAATATTTTCGCTTTTTGTAAAGGTAATCTATTTTACTGAGACCATTATTAGACCATCACTGCGATCTTACGTATTTTCAAATATTTCATTGGCTATAATAAATTGCATATGCCGTCAATTGTAAATCTCGTCTTATTTGCAGAGCAAAAAAAAAAAAGGAAAAAGAAAAAACTGAAGGAGAAACGTCAGAACGT
This sequence comes from Glossina pallidipes, assembly GCA_000688715.1. Classification (NCBI taxonomy): domain Eukaryota; kingdom Metazoa; phylum Arthropoda; class Insecta; order Diptera; family Glossinidae; genus Glossina; species Glossina pallidipes. The sequence continues at coordinate 233,375 of KK499869.1, read as the reverse complement.
GGAACTAAGATATTATTATAGTTTTTGTATTGTTTACATAAAGATAAACAAATGCCGGTGATTAAGGCAATGAGTACTTAACTTGAATAAAAACTGACATTGCATTGCATTTGTTTACATATTTCTTAAAGTTCTTCTTCCCTCTCTCTCTCTGTCTCTGTCTCTCTCTTCGCTTTATTTGATTAATAATCAACCCAGGGTTGGCCGTAAGACAGTGTAGAGCAATTAATAACTGCTGCCAGGTTTAAAGCAGAGAACAAAAAGGGGTTATTTGCGTTGATTTCTGTAAATAACGTAAATATGTACTCGTAAGTAAATGCAAGAAAAACGTTTATATAAGTTAATGATAAAGAAAACGAACAAGCAATGAAATGCATAAAAGTAGTTAATCGAAAGCATTATCTACACGCATTCTTACTGGCAGGCAAGCAGTTTAGTGACATTATAAATATGAAATATTATTTACGGTATATAGCTATCATTAGATCGAGGCGAAAATACATTACATACATAAGCGCACATACGTATATGTACATTACTTTGCAGAATTGGAACTGACCTTCCTTTACGAAATAGTTTTAGATATTTAGCGAAAACTCCATGGAAGTTTGTCAAAGTTCCATCACTTTATAAGAGTAGTGGTCATAAGTTTGTTTATTTTTTTCAATTTCGTTTCGACTTATGTATAGAAATGACGCCGCCATATTTAGAAATATAAAAAGGAAGATTGGCAGATACTTCGTTGCTTCCAAGCTCCAATTATCTTTTGAAATGTAAGCCATCATTTCGGCCCAGTAGTTCTTTTCGAAATTCGAAAACAATGGATTTTATTTTCTTTAAGAAGTAAAAACCAAGTTGAATATACACCTAATTCTCTTTTCACGCGATGGATACATTCCCAAAAAATACGTGTAAAAAAATTCGTGTATAAAGAGAATTAGGTGTAAACAATATTAAAAAGTTCTTGTTAGAGTTCACTTAATCTATTTCGTGCTTACACATTTTACTTCATTAAATATTTTATTATTATTATTATTATTATTATCTAAATTTAGCCAGAGAATAAATTCTAGGACTGAAGTCTTAAAAGCACTAGCATCTAAGGCTTTCGGCTTTTTATTTATTTATTTATTTTTTTTATTAATATTATTATTATTTTTATTATTAAAAACTCTACCGCANAAAATCGTGTTAAAACAAAATAATTCGTGTAAAAAAAGAATTTTTTTCGTTCAAACTCGTGTTAAATCAAATTCGTGTAAAAAAAATCGTGTAAAAAGAGAATTGTATGTACTTGTCTTCTAATTGCTGTATCATTCAATATTTATTCGTTAGGAGAAAGCTTGTTTTCTTTTTTTTTTGGATATGGCCAATTACTAAAAATGTTTTCTCTATTCGTGTAACACGGTGACGGCCAGAAAGAAGTCACCAAGAGAGAGAGAGAAGGTGGAAATGATGGCCGCAGTCCAATGGGTATGTGTCCAATTGCCAGGTGTTTACCAGCAGAGCATTGACTCTAGCTACAACCAAAGTGAACTCTACCGCTCAGAGCCCGCAAACCCTATTACAAAATTGTACTTGTTTATCAATTCCTCTGCGAATGTTGCGAATTTTCTTCCACGATTTTTTATCGTCTTGCTTGATACTTTATATGTTCAAGAATGATATCCAAAAGGCACTCGATTTCTTTATGTGGCTCCATCTTTCGCTTCCAACGTTCAACCAATGTTATTGCTATGAGTAATTTCAAATTTTATTAACTGCCGTTTTCTCGAAGCTGCGACTATTGATCAGATCGGATCATTAGTGTAGCAAAAAATTCAATCGATTTTCAAAGGTACAGTCACAATACCATTCTCTAGTAAGACCGTCAAATTTTGCTTGCAACGGTTGTTGACAGATTTTGGTAAAAAATCTGTTTTTGGTATTGAAGTTGACGCCATTTTCCATTTTCTTTTAAGTCCACATAATTAAAATATATTTCACTAAAAAACATTAGCAAAAAGCTGCACTTGAGTTGAGAGAAGATATTCCCAAGAAAGCGGCAAGAAAGTGATCTCTTCGCGACAGTGTCTGTGCCGCCATCTTGTGTTTGAAAAATTATTTCAATATTTTTCCAAGTGCATTAACCAATGTTCGAGCATGTGTAAAAAGCATGCTTTCGTCAATAAATACGAGAAAATGGCCCATAGATTTGCGCTACCAAGGTAGCGTTCGCCCTTAGGAATAAAATTTAAACACAAATTTTTCGGTGACTTTATGTTTTTCATCGTAATCGTGATGTTCATGCAAACAGAATCTTTGTGACTTTATGTACGGAAAAACTAAGTTAAGGCTAAGACGCCTACGGAGGTGTACATCAAAAAAAAAAAAAAAGAGAAGCGATTACGTTCGTGTTTGTCATGAGCTTGCAAAAGCAAATGTCATTAAGATTTTTCTATCGTCACACCTTCGAGGTTTCCTTTCATTTTCTTCGTTCAAATTTGTCTGAAGAAATAAACCATCACTGCAGTGGCAAAAACTCCTCTCTTCTTAATTACGCTACGACAGAAATATTAATGTTCTTTTACTTTTTTACTGTTGCTGTTAATGAAGAAAGTGAAAATATGCTGGCTCTGTGTAAAATCGTTTTTTCTTCATAGAAAACATTTTTCAAAGCAAAAGAAAAGTTATACTCGGCTTTCACCGAATATTGAACCAAGAGAAGCCTTCAAAAAAATGTGATAATTGTACGGTGTATTTCGTTGAGTGGAAACCATGTTTATAGCAATTTCTGCAATTACTAGATACTCATATTAGACGTAGAAATCAACTCTGGTTGGCATTTTAGGAAGAAAAAAACGAGCTAATTTCTCCCATTTATCATTTCCCATCGCCCAGGTTCCATGCAAAACATGAATTCTGTGAGAAAGAAGCTACCCACAAAAAGACCCATTTTTTGAGTAGCTCTATAAGGAGAAAAACCACGCACGAATAAATAATAAGTCATCCAGCCGGATCAGTTTTAATCACAAGCAGTACTGCCAGGGGATTACAGGGGAAGCATAGTGTTTTACAGGTCAGCGTTACCAATGTTTCCTTTCTGAACATACTTTACGTCGGGACACTAAAAGTCGTAGTGCAGAGAAGTTATTTTACCATTTCTTTTGTACACATTGCGGCAGGTTCCGGGATCAATTGCACCAGTTCTTGTGGTTGGAGTCCAGAGTTTTACTTGACGCTTAATTGATGCTTCAAATAGAGCTATCATGGATGTCGAACTTTTTGCTTACTATTAATGATCATGTAGTCTTAAATGGTTATTTGTCTTTTGGATATCGTAACATAATCCCTTGTTCGTGACGCATCTCGATTCAGAAGCGCTATCTTTTGAACTTAGCATGAAAACTAATTCTGGTACGGTATATCTGTTAACATAGTTACAGAAAACTTTTTAATCTACACACCAGTGGCATAACTTTTAATGCCATGTAGCGCTTAAAGATAATATTTTCAGAGGTGAAAGTCACAGCTCGATAAGTGCTTATTGGGAACAACATTTGGGAAAACCCATAAGGATTAAATTCTACAAGTTGAATGTCTTTTTGCTTTTTGATATTAGTGACACAACAACTAAGAATCGTCTGTATGCGTTCCAATTTGTTTGCAGATAGCTCTTCGGAACTTATGAGTGATCGTTTCAGGAATTTTATTGATGGAAAATTTAACACAGCACTTAGGACTACAAGTTAAAACACTCGAAAATGTTGAGACTGTAACTTCGAAGAAGGAAATTTGAGCCCAACTTTGTTTTCTGATGTAAAATTGACAAACTCTCGTTTGGGATGCAAAGCTATCAAAGCTCATAGGTGGCAAGCTGTTGAGCTGTTCCAAAGGGTGAATCCAAGAAAATGACAAACAATATTTTTTTGTACAAAAACAATGTCCGTAACTTGGTTGTGATCATTGACAGAAGTACTTCTTCGCAATTCGTGACAATCACTTCATCTTTCTTTTTCGAAATTATTTTCTAGTTTTTTCTATAATTAAGAGAAATGCAAACACTTCCATTCATTTTCTATGCGAAATGTAGTCAAAAAGTTGTAATAACGATTTACGATAACGAGACCTTAGCAAGTGTTAAATCGGATCGGCGGGTGACAAGTGCGAGTTTACATCTAAGCTTCTGCGATTCTAACAATCGGCGGACTGACGAACCGACACAGAGGTGTGTACACAAAAGTATGTTCGACTTTGTAAAGAACACTTAGAGAATAATATCCGGAACGAAAATGTTATCCTCAATTATAAAACATAGGCTTTTTTTCTACCGCACACACAGTGTACGTGTAGTGTATGACTGTCGAAAAGAGACTGTCTGCAGAGGTAAATAAGTGCCACCGCTCGAAACGTCGCAACTAGGAGCACAGCTATGCTGGAACGTTTCCTTACTTGATAAATATCTTTGCCAGCTCGACTTTTTTTGCCACACACTTAAACGTAAACGTCGCGTTGCAATTACAGAGTACAACACTCACGGCCACAAAGTGCATTGTGTTTTCGAAACACTATTTGCTAAAAGATAACAAAAAGCAAGTACTTTTAAGTGCGGCGCAAAGCTAATTTTCATCATTTTCTCTAATTCCGCCTTTAGTGTTTTTTTATATATCCAGACCTAAATAAATTTCCCTGCAAACAACATAAGTACGCACTGAATATGCTACATTAATAAAATATGCTTACGCTTTAGAAGAAATCTTACTTTTTTTATTTCAATGCACGGTTTCGATTATTCTGCTCTACTTACAATGGCAGAATTCGCTATTTCTCCCTCCTTTTAATTCTCTCTTTATGCAGTTTATTGCAATGATTTCTTTTATTTAACAACCAACTAAACAGTCATTTACATTAAGCATTCTTTACAATTTATCGGTGTTAATGATTTTAGAGCTTACGACCTCAAATGACTATTTAACCACAATTAGAATCGCTGCAGTTGCTTTATTACGCTACCTCAAGCATAATGCTTTGAGTTCTTTTCCCGTTTCTCAGCCTTCATCTTCTTTGACTTTGCATTGAATTGCATTTTACTATTATTCATTATTATAAAAACGAACGTGATGTTGTTGGCTTGTATGGGTATTGTTTATAGAACTTTAACTTTATTTAAAAGTTTTTCTGTTATTGCTCGATGAGTTTTTAATGCAAAAACATACGGATCGCTGAGAAAGTTGAATAGAAAAACAATCAATCAATCAATCAATGAAAAATCTTTAAATATTAATTTTTTTACTATTATTAAATAAAGCCACTCTTTACTCTTTGATTTCAAAAATATATTGTTTTTTTCTTCTGCTTCATTATCGTTTTCACTGCATTTCGTTTCTCCATACACTACAGTACTTGTGAAACGGGGAATGTTAGGCCTGTGCGGATATGTACAGCATTGAAGTCGATTACGAATAGATTATTATTTCAATCGATTCAGTCAATCTGTTAATCAATCTGTTTAAGCAAGTCCGTCCATGCAATAGTGTTGAACATCCTGCTCGTAATTTTCGAAATTTCATAAACAAATGATTTGGAAATTCTTACCATTGTTCACCATATAGAGCACTAGGTTGAAAAAGGCTTTGTATGAACAAAATTTCCTGTTTTTTCGCACTTATCCTGACATGAACCGTTTTAAAGGTAGTAAAAGCTTTATAGTCAGACAAACTCAACCGTTAAATATCAAAGCGAGCCGTCTTCTGCGTATCAGAGAAATCGAAGCAGTGAAAAACTGACGACAACCTTTTGCTAGGAAAATTTATTAAAATGGACGACAATTTTAATCTGTACGGACGAAATCTTGATCGAACTCCTCAAGAACCAATTAATTGACAATAGAAGGAAGTTTTTTTGGAAAAACTCGCCGAACGTCAACGTGACGCCCATACCGTATACTACTTCACCAAATGTTATACAATTACTTATTAATTCTCGCAATAATACATCAAAAATCAAGCCTTGTTTTCCTGTAAATACATGCTTTCTGTGAAAGCCCTCACGTTCTAGTCTGCTAGCAATGCCATTGGTTAAAGACTTCATTATTCGCTAGCTATTTCCGTCGTAGAATTAGACTTTGTCGCTAAATAAAGACTTACTTTTCATGAGAGCTCATAAGGACGATGAGGTTCACCAATTTTGACAGAGTTCGGTTCGTTATGAATTTCGTGATTACATATTGGAAATTCGTCCTTTTTACCATTTCAAAATGTATTTCTCATAGGTACATTTATATGAAAAGCAATTTGAAAAATTGGTCCATCCGTTCGAAATTTTTCACATCTATTCAGAAGATCAAAATAGTGTTACGATTTTTGTTGAAAGAACTGCAATATTTTTTAAATAACTATGTGTTTAAACTAAGCCCTTATGTAGAGAGTGGTTGCAAAAGCGTGAGTATACTAAATTTCGTCATAATATTTAAAAAGTAGCGACCCCCAGGTTGGGAAGAAAAATATATGAGCAGATTTCAGAGAGATAGACAGACAAGCTTAAATTAATTCAGAAAATTAATCTAAATCGATCTACATAGTAAAAGTTTTAACTCCCTTTGGGTGTTACATACACATGTAAAGAGTTAATATACTCTATACCGTAAGTAGTGTGGAATGTAAAAGCGATATTTTAGAATAACAAATGCATGTAGAATAAGGGGATGGGATGAGATTATTGTGTTAACCTGTTCTCATATAAACGTTCTTCATAGTAGATCTCGAGGCATTGAGATCAAGGTGAAGAGTTTTACAAAATAATTACTTGACGAATAAATTTATTGCTGCAAGTTCGAATCGCGTAGACTTGTTTTTCGTTGCCGCCCACATTTTATGATTCTCAAGACGTTATATAATATTTTATGACAAAAATGAATGAATAATTGTATTAGTCGATGTATTGTAGCGTATTGAATAGCGATCCGGACCGGCGATAACGTCTTTAACTTATTTCTTATAATTTTTATAAACTCGTGTGACTAAGACGTCCTTCGGTGTAATAAAATCCATTAATATTTTGATTCAAATGCTCCTTTGGCTGCAGCATTTGCGCAGCCATAAACAGCATACAGCTAAGTAAGGTTGAGATGTAGATATGATACAGTGGCTGTAATTAATGAAAGTAATCTACGCCTGCTATTACTTATATTTTCTTAATAATCATCGTTTGCACTTATTTCTGTCTTCTTTACATTATTTCGTAACAATTTTTATTTTAAAACAAGTTAACGTTAACACGTGCGAATCGCTTCAATGGAAGCTCTTTTTTGAGTAGAATTTTCCTGAGGCTGATTTTCGTTTTTCAACAAAAGCAAACAAACCCGTTCCATTGTTATAAAGTATTTATCGTTTCTGTTATACATCAAATGCTGCATATCACATGCGCATCAGCGGGGATGTAAGAAAGAAGTGAAAATTTCTTTTATCCCAATTCAATATTTAAGATATCGGAACCAAACAATTGATTGTCTGCTTATATGTTTCCCAAAGTATAACCAAGTGAATTAATTGCGTGAAGTTAGAATTTCAGTATCAATTGCACTTAAAATGTTTCTTAACGTAGTATAGTCTCACTGCAAACATTTCTTCGTCAGAAAAAAAGCAAAATGTACTTTTCGTAGAAGAAGAAGCATCAGAGACTCCACAAACTATATGTATTCTTGATCACTATCTAAATTCTAAATCGATTTAAGCATGTCCGTCCGTCCGCCTCTCTGGTAAACATTCTTCTGGCCACAAAAAAAAGGTATCGGCTTCAAATTTAGCAGAAAGACTGGAAGGATTTGGCAGGTTGATATTGAAAATGCGCCAAATTGGTCGTAAGGCACCCCCACAGCACCAAGTAAACTGAGAATGCTTTCAAGGGGAATAAAAATTTGTTCTTTTGCTCATTGGTCATAAACTATAGCCGATAAATGTACAAAAAAAAAAATTTGAACTCATATTCTATGGACGATACTGTACCATTTGCGCAAAAAATTGGAAAAAAATTGGCCACGCCTATCTAATATTATAGTGTATTAAAATAAAACGATTTTTTTCCAATACCTCTACAGCAGGAACAAGCTTCGGAAATCTTATAAAATATATAAATTCTTGGGCAGTTTCAAATTTTCAATGCACATAAACTTATCCCCCTGTTCATCTGTGCGTCTGTATTTTTTTTCCCCACTTTGTAGTATTTGTGGTAATCATACTCCTACACCTACAAATTTGCAAATGAATTTGGAATTGACGCAAACTTTCCAAGGGACACGCCTACAACGCCCACACGCCTATGCGGGAAAATCTTTTGTTTTGGAAATAGAATAAAAATCAGCCGCGCCTACTCTATACTCTAGAGCATGAAAATTTATTTCATTTACTTTCTTTGCCTTTTTTCAGGATAACGGTGAAGGGTATAAAAGATTCAACAGCGATCGAATTTAATTTTCTTACCTGTTTTTTTTTTTTTCTCTTTAAAAGTGTTCTCTACAACTCTATAGGCTTTTTACAACGAATTCTAGATATTACTGCCACTATCTCTAAAATTGATTGATTTCTTTTTAATGATAACCATTCCTATCTTCATCACCTTGAGAGCGTATTCACAGTTTGTATGGTCCACATTCATTTCTTCCTATGAGTTCTATTGCATTTGCTTCCATTTATTGCGTTAGTTAATGACGTTGTAGAGCAACGCAAGAACTTAGTGTGGGAAGGAGTTTTCATGCATTAAATCAAAAGTTTGTAAGGGCTGAAAGTTTCATCGAAATTATTTGCAACGCAAAAGCAGGTAAAAAGGGATAAACTTTTGTTTAAATGATTGCATATCCTAATCGACACCACTCAGTATGCGTTGAAACATATATTAATGACTTAAGTTGTCCTGATGCAAATTAATACCAGAACTGGATAGACAGACAAATTAGTACGACCACTAGCACACATAGGACGATTTCTTTCACTCTTTAACAATGTACCCGTATTTTATTCCCATCTATTCTGCGATCATTTTATATAACTACCCAGGCGCCACTGTATGTGATAAGTTTTTCCTGTTAGTTTACGTCCGCATACTTGATTGTCTAAAAGAAATTTGCTGCAAACGTACATTTCAACCTTGAAGCAATTTTTTATAATTAAAAAAAGATTTTACATCCGTGTGGCTTAATGAGTTTTGTGGTACTTTTACCAACTCCTACTCAGTTATCGTTTGTGGGTGAAGACAAAAACACGGCGTAGGTTGCAGTTGCTTCACTTCGTTAAAACAAGTATGATTTTCCCTATAATGCATGGGAAAGTCTCTTCCAGATAATTGTACAGTTATCTATTCGCTGATGCAATTTGATTCACAGTTAAGGTAATTTTGACACAATATTGCTTCCAAAGATAATTCGAGCGACTCTGTGACCTGTAAGTCACATGCTATGCTTTCTAATTTTGAAATGTGGAAACACGATGCATGCTCGTTAAAAGTATTACAAACTAACGAAAAGCAAATTTTTGCCTTTCGACGGCAAAACAACTTAACTCATTTTATCTGCTCATTGAAATTTGAGATCTGCAGATCTAACAAACAAAAAGTGCTGCTTGTCTCAATTTCAACTTTTTTATAATTTTAATGGTATGATAAGGAAAAGACAACAAAGAAAACAGATAATGGAAAAGAGCAGTTATTAGAACTACTAGAAAAAAATCATTCTAACCTTCCACAACTCATTGCAAGAACGCTTTGAGGAAGGCACCAGAGCCAGTGCTTTGAAGTAGCGGGCTTACCAGCTCCTGGATTTTGGCAACATCTCACGAAATATATGCGGGTAGATCGTTTCGCGTTCAATCATCATTCTTTTTAGGACAGCTGTGACACTCCTCGCAGAGGTAATGGGGTTACTAAAATATTTTTCATAGCTATCTCGAATATTAGCGAGTATCGAAAGGGCGATAAGCCGTAGTCGAAAGGAAGTGTTTCTCACAATTTTTGAATAATCGCCTTTAAAGGAGAAAGCGTGAAGAATGTGGGAAAAGGAAATAGTCGGAGCGATTATTAAACATATATTAAACATTAATAGAAGAAATTTAATTTTCAAAAGTTTAAAAAAATTGCAATAACGAAATCATGTCGCGACACACTGATGATATTTTGGGTCTAAAAAAATTATTTAAACAACATATCTACAGCCAGAGAAAACCATTTGGAATTCAAAAACATGTAAATGTGGAAAATTTCGGCCTTTTTTTTTATAATTTTTTATAATTTCTGAGTTACAAGCAAAAGCCGGAATTGCGGTCAGTTTATGCTTCGGAGCGGGTTTCCGCTTTGACCAATTTGACCCATTTTCAATACCAAGCTGCATGCAGAAGCTCCCACTACTTTTACCAAATTTGATATCTTCATTTCTGCGACCAGAAGAGTGCCAACAACACACACCACGCAGACAGACAGACGAACAGACATGGCTAATTCACTTTAGAATTTCACGCTGATCAGGAATGTATATACTTTATGGGATCTGTGCAAATACATTATGAAAAAAAAAAAAAAAAACAAAACAGGTACACCCCCATCTTACAGTGGCGGGTATAAAAATTATTTTAGAATGAACTTTTTCCCAGATACTGAGACGAGTTCAAAGCACTTATTGAGCAAAAAGACAAAAAGAAATATCTTCCGATGATGCTGACCAAAAAACCTTAAATAAATATACAACGAGACATATAAAAATTTATGTACACCGTGCAATGCCTATAGCTAGCAAAGATGGAGTGACATCTTGGATTGTAATTAAATGACGTTACTTATCGCCAATCTTTTTTTCTTAATGCATAAGATTTTTTTACATTTTTTTATCTATTTAATCGTGGATTTGTGTAAACTGCAAATAGCCAGTTAAGCAAAAGTCCTCTTTGAATTATTAAAAATGCTCTCTCTCTCGCTTATTTATTTATTTAGTTATACCGGCCTAAAAGTAAAATTATGATTTCTTTAGCAAAGTCAAGACGATTTTATGCAGAAAAATTGCGAATGATATAAAAGGGAATCCTTAAATCTTCTCATAATGATTTTCTTCCTGCCGAGGGCCACAAGTTATGGAATGATTATCACGAATAAATTATGGAAAGCTTTTGCTACAACGCATCCGATGGTAAAAGCATACTTAACATTGAGGCAGATATGCTGCATAAAATCACTTCGAATGTAATTTAACGTTTTAAAGCAATCAACTACTTTTCTTCTTCTTCTTCTTTTTCTGTTTTTTTTTTTAGTTCAGCAGAAGAAGCAAATAAATATAAAAAATCTTTAATACCATGTTGATGGTTGCCATTTGTCTGCTACCTTTTCTCAATACATTATTAATATTGTATTCATCTTTTGAATTTGAGATTAGAAGGGAAGCTATTACATAAATAAATGATAAATTGTTCGAAAATGTTGTTGCAAAAATCTTATAGTAACTAAACCAGTTAAAGCAGTAGGAAATTTAAGAGTAAAATTATAGTAAAATAATGTGAAAGTGAAATCTTATCCTTTTTAAGAAATGTAAGATAATTTGTAGTAAGGCACTGCTCTCGCGAAGTTTTATGGAAGAAAATCAGATCATGATATAAACGGATGCAATTACCGCTCAATGCGTTAAGATGACAAAAAGAACAGAAAGAAGTCTTTTTTCTGATTCCCAAATCCATTGTAAATGTGAACAGTTCGACAGAGAACTGATATGATTTTTTACCTAATCCTGAAGTAGGAAGAAAAGGCATATAGCTTGAGAGCTAGGTAACGAGCAGGCTTAAAGAAGAAGAAAAGAAGAAAAAAAAAGGAAGAAAAAAAGAAGAAGAACATTGACGCTGTGAATAGCTTTTGACTTATTGGTTCACTCTGACAATCTATCGATATGTACATCACCTAGCAGGCGGCTACAATATATGCCACAATCATTCGCAAGAAACAAGGAACGGAAGAACGTATGCGTAAATTTCTAGGGCTTTTTTCTTTGGGAAGGAAGAGCCAACGATCCATAGTGCCAGCTGGCCCATTAGTTAGATAGGCATTAAGCATTAAGCTTTTTCAGTTTACTGGCACTACAAGTTCTCCCGGCAAGCAAAAAAAAAAAAAAAGAAAAGAAAACGATAATAAGTCACCAACTGCAAACCATTTTGATGGGAGGTATTAATGCCTAATGCATACAATGGAGACCGTAATATGTTCTTGTTAAGTATAACCAACGTTTGTTGGATGAGTTTGTGTTATAAGGTCGGACATCGTGATACTAACAATATCACATTGCGCCCGTTTTCCAGTTTATCTGTATCAGTACAACACACTGCACTTAGTTGAGCTCTCGAAAACGTGATAGCATAATGAATGTTCTGTTTCTGTTTGACTATCGTAACGCATCCATTGTTCATCATCCACCACGGTTTCGCAACACTGTCTTTCATATTAAGCAGAAGAAGCTTCACACGAGGCGAAGAACTTGATGTGTTTACATCTCTAAATGTTACGTTTTCTCTACACTTCAACGGTACAACTTGTATTGATGACACAGGCTTACATATAATATGCCGCTTTGTCCTACAAAAATCCATTTGCAATTATCTGTACACTTAATATCCTTTAGAGGGGCATACGTCTCTGACAGACTTATTAAATTCCTTGCCATGGATATATATATATATACATATATATATATATATATGTATAGTAAATAAGTTTTCATTTCCATTCAGGAAACCAAACAAGCAGAAAGTTCTCCCATTGAACTGCTAAACGAATTACATCACATATTTGTTGTATTTTCACATACACTGACAAAAATATTTATTCATAGGACACACGTAACATTCTCAATTTGTATGCAATACAACAAAAGTGAAATATTTTTACGCGCGATGACTGCGTGAAATATACGCAAGAGGAAGACCACTGCTGATGCTCGTAATATGGTTTTAGTTTTCAACATCCGGAATTGAGCATTAAAAGCGTCCCATTGTGTACATATGTTTGCATTTGCCTATGTTTGTTCATCGATTCGTCAGAATTATTTTGTTAAAACTTTCACATTCGCTTTGGAGAAGAAAGACTTCAACTTGCCTGATATATCTATTTTCAAAACTGACAGGCTTGATTCTTCAGAGTGAGCAAGAAATAGCAACTTTGCACTCTATAGTGTACGTCTAATGCAAATACTCGCCCGGATTATCAAAAAATTCTATATAAATCTGAATTTGAAATCCTGACTCTATCCACAACAATTATAGTGCGATTGTAAATTATTCTTCACTTCTACTTATTCTGAAGATTCCCGAAACTGTAGAGATTGAGAAATTAAATTTAAAAATAAGCATAAAAACCTTTCAAAAATACTTGATGTTGTTACAATCGAAAAAAAGTAATCACCGAAATCTATCTGATATTATTTTTTTTAAGATAACAATTTACTTTATTCCTAATCTGCTCTGGTCATAAAAATCCCACCAGTTTTTGAACTTTTTTTTGCAACCTTACAGGTCTTGTGTGAATTGATATCAAAAATACAATGCATTCTCTTATGACCTCGAAAGGACACCTTTTCAACCGATATCAAAAGTTTCATAAAGAAAGAGACGGGAATAAGAGAAATCTCACTTCTCTATCGATCCGTTCTTTTTCGATGATGCCATTTATAGAAGGCCTGCTCTTCTCTTAGATGAACCTACCGCTTTGCGAATTGTCAATTCAACGTAAGATCAATTAATGACGATTTGAAAATTTTATAAATTTGGTATATCACTGTGTCCGAAAAAAAAGGTGAATTTGTTTATAACCTCAAAAATTTTTATTTATTCTTTCAAATCAATTTCATCATCTTCATAACACTCAAATAATATTGTTTGTGGAACGGTCGAGCTAGCGGGAAAACTATCAATATGACCTTTATTTTTGAGCGACTTCGTGACGGCCGCTTTTTGTTTAGCATGTTATGTCTGTAAACCCTTCATGTCTGTCCAACTAATTAAAAGATCGAAAACGTACTTTAATATATTCGAGGCAACTGTTCAGTGCCGCTTAACGACATTCGGAGGCTATTGAGATTGTCGTAAGTGTCTTAGGTGAGCTATCTAGTTCGAGAGACGTGAGTCGGTTTTATATTTTGTTTCACGGACACTTCTCAAACATTTATATCTAAAAGAATAGCACGTACTTAACTCTTACACGACTGGACGGACGGACAGACGGACGGACGAAACTTACCTTACCGAACGGCCCTATTTTCAGCCCTGGGCATTTCTTTACACTGCCCTGCCTAATGGCCTCCTTCGGCCTATGATACGATTCACTTTCTGTACGATGTTCGCTCGATTGGTTCGGTTGTTGCTTGGTCGTAAAAAACGAAAATATTGACTACACACATACAAGTCAAAAACAGGTACTGTTAACCTGCAGAAAAATGATTTGATGATTTCATCGCACCTGCAAAGTTTAAATGAAAAAAAATCACTTTATTTATTTATATATAGATTTGTATATATTTGTGTATTTATTTGTATATCATAATTTTCTTACTTATTTATTGCACAAATATTCCATTTTACTACATGGGCTCCCATCAACGTGCTGTTTTATGCAGTGAAATATATATATCTATCAGGATGCGTGTACGAGTTTGCAGTGATCGATCGTATCTGTACAGTGGACATCTCTGTGGCTGTTGTGGTGATTGTTTGCGTACGATATGTACATGCCGGCATCATGTGCACCTTTAATCAATCACTGCCAATGAACGTTTTGTAAGGCATAATCGCATAAGAGATACTGTCGGCTGCTTTTTACTGCGCAAAATGTATTAAAAAAAAGGAATGACTATAACAGTTGGTGTTGTGTAACATCATGTCTTATGTACGTAATTTTAACACCGTCAATGTTTCCCGTTTTTATTTAATTTCATTTGTTCTCACTACGATGAGCCTACTATGTGTTTCAATTTTTTTTGTAAATCTTTTTTTCTTGAGTTTCGAAGCTTTCTTCAGTTTATCGAATTGTATTATATTTTCCTTTTCTTACACATAACCTGTTCTTTGACGTCAAAGCTTTTACCTTATCTCCGCCAACTGTCGTTGGATAACTTGTCAAAGAAATTCCGAGAATTATCAAATTAAAACAACTTTTCATCGCATCGAAAATAGGCGCCACTTGAAGCAATAAACTCGCACCAATCTCTTGCGCTGCTATTGCAACAGGTGCCGTGCCCTTTGGTTGTAACTTGCTTTGTGTGCTTAACGGGGTTAATCGATCTGACTTACTTTTTTCAAAGTAAGAATTTGAATTTTGTGAGGAGAGGAGGGGGAGGCGCTTATCGTACGGTCCGTTATCATACGGACACTGTGTGGTATTAGAAACTTCTATACAACAGCGGGAAAAATTCAGCGCCTTCTTAAGTTTGCATTGAAAACCTCAACCGAAATGTGGCGAAGAGATCTATAGGATCTAGAAAAAAGCAGAGCTAGCTTGGGATTTGTTCCCATTTTGAAAGTAGTTTGGGCGGCGATGCAAATCTTCAATAACAAGTTCATAACAAAGTGAAGTGCTCACACCACCTACACCACTTGTGGCATAGATTGCATTAAACTGCTACGAATATGTGAGGCATCCACAAAGACTGAGATTGATCTACTTATTTACATCAATTAATTTAATCGCTTGTCCGTACGATTTCTCCTGCTCTTCTGTGTTTTTTTGTGTTCACTCTACACGCTGCGATTGTTCAGATATTTTGATGGAATTGTACGTCTGCAACTGCTCCCCGCATAAAATCTTTTGTTGAAAAGGTTGTGTCAAAAATCACTAATTTGGGCAATTTTTACACGCCCTATCTTAATAACTTACCGTGACGATTAAACCTTTGCGCAACAAAAAGATCTAATTTTCAATATTGAGTAACGAAATGGGAATAGTCCGTGACAGTAATTTCAGAACTGTATCAACTTTGTACGAAGTAGCTTGTAATTTTTGAACGCTACCCCATACAGGAGTTATTATGAAAAACCGATCTTTATACCATAAGAAGGACTGATGGGTAACATTCTGAACATAGGGAACAATTCCATAGTAGCTACTTGCCAGGAGCATTAATTGTGGAAAATTTGGATCACATCAATGAAACTTATGAACACCACACTACTTACAGAATTTCATGAAAGGCCAGTCTTTATATACATACAAAGTCTAATTTGTAGCTTTTTGTGAAGAAAAATAAAATTTTTAAAAAGAAAGTTAAATTTGATAAATTCGTACCATATGACAGTTTGGAGCCTCTCCCACATAACGGCTTTCACAACAAGCGAGTTTAGTGTTTGATTTATTGTCACAAGATGAGTATTAGGCTATGCGGTGTAGGGTATTTAATGATCGGTCTTGAGCAACTGGGATGTATGCTATGGGTGTAATAAGATGGTGATGATCACGGAAAGAGGAATAGTGAACGAAGGATTGAAAGTGAAGAAAGATTAAATTTTAAGCCTTTATAGATTTTCACTATACTACTACTACTTCACCATAGTTGCGGCCATATACGTACTTGTAGTATGATCTACTGCATCTGGGAAATTAACCGGGCTACGGTGGCTGGATAGTCGCTTCCGCTAGGCAATGCGTTAGACTGTATAAATAAATAATTTCTAGTAAGAAGACTTAAAAGGTTATTGCGTATAAACAACCCCCGGCAATTTATTAAAAATATGAACAACATTTCTTGATGTATATCCGATAAGAATTTTGAATTTCTTTTCTTTGGCTTAATTTATGACATCCATTCTTCGCAATATATGCGTAGTTCAGGTAACAGATGATGCAAAACACAAAAAAAAAACAAAGAGTTTAAGAATTTCTCTGATTTGGTGTTGGTGTTGGTGTTGTTCCCCTACCTATACTGCTGTTCGTTCAACTTTAGAATGAAAAGGGATTTTAGAGTAAAAAGGAATGTCAAAACCTGGCAATATCAGAGAATCAGAGTAAATCCTAAATGAAAAATTCAAGTCCCGCATTTGTACGTACATCTTGGACGAGATCTTAATTGCGTAGTTTTAAATGTCACAAACACAACTATAAAATTATTACATTTTCATGTTTCGGTGTTGGGTGTAAACGGGAAGCAAATAAATATGTAAAATAACTTTCCCTTTGGAAAGTTCTTCTTGGTTGCTGGCTGGTTGGTCGTTGTTTAAAGTTTGAAAAGAATTTTGGGATTCATATAAATCCTCGTTTTAACGCTCACGTTCATTATATCATTTCATCGTTGCTTTAACGATTCGTTCTATCCTTAGTAAAGCACCGGATATGCAATTGTTTCCATTTTCTGTCATTTCACTTTTGTATTCATTCTCTTTCACATGTCTGATGTTTACTTTAAAGCCGATATAGTAGCTTTTTCGTTGCTCCTTTACTTTCTTCTTTTTTTTTGTTTTTTATTTTATTTCTTTTATTTGGTTGTTGTTGTTGCTCTTTGCGACCAATGGCTGGTCTAGCTTTTGTTAATGTTCTTCTTTCGTATATTATCCTTTTTCCTTAATTTTTCATTGCCGATGAGGTTGTGTTGTGTTCTCCTTTTTCCTGTTTTTCCTTTTTTAAATGTTTTTTTTTTTTTTTGTATTAAGTTTTAAATATTGCTTTTACTCTTTATATTCCACTGTGTAATGTACTGTAGTTGTTAACGAGTTTTAAGTAATTTCAGTACATTTATTTAAATACTAGTTTGTGGTCGCATTTCTCTTTTCTCATCGGTACTTGTGGGTGAAATACGTTATTAAGAGATAAATAATGAGTTATTTAACTTGATTGCAAAATTTTAATTTTGAACGCGTCAGGTCAAAGCTAGATGCTGGTGGTAAGAAGGAAGCATTGATAGGAAACTTCTCATTCGATGACATTACATTATGACGTTGCATCCTGGTCGCATTGCAGAAAATGTTTTCAAAATTGGAAAAAAACAATGTAAATGAGTTAAATAATCCCCTGGTGGTATACACTTTTTCTTAAGTTAGTTTCGGTTCTCTAATGAATAATCACCAGGACTTTATCAATTAGGTAAAGCTTGGCAATCGAACTTTGTTGTTCAGATTGGCAAAACATTCAGGTCTGAGCTAAATATGGCGAATTTATAAAGTCATCCAGCGAGCATTGTAATGACAGGCACGTTTTATTTGTCAAATGTACATAATACACAGGGAACTATATGCAGCGATAGCTATTTGTTTCGCATCGTTTGGAGCACTGACGAACTTGAATGAAATGACGTTCGAATTGCACTTCCATCCACCGTATTCAACTGATCTGGACCAGAGCATCAATTCGCTATTTGAAACTATAGAAAGAGGATTTAGATTAAAGGATGAGGAGTCTTCATGAAAGGTTAGGCGTGTCGTGCTTCTAAAAAGCATCGGAAATTCTAATGATTGTACCATTGTAGCAAATGATTATGTGGATGGCCAAGCTCGATTTTTACAAAAAAAAGCTTCTCTTTTTAGTCACGGGACTTATTGATCGATGTTCTATCTCTGCAATCAGATCGATGTTTTATCTCTGCGATCATTATATTTTTTACCCATTTTCAAAGATTAGATTTTGTTGCCATACAAAAGTTTATTTTCTGGAAGAATATTTATATGGGATGGTTTAAACAAAGATCCTTTTCTAACCAAACATACCACATACATTTCATATACGAAAGCCTTGTTTTACGCCGATATTTCTTGAGAAATATTAAAAGTACAAATATTTTTTGATATAACCAACTCTGAGGAGCAGAATCTTTTTCTGAATCAAACGATATAATAAAAAGTCCACACATCTCAATCCTTCTAATACAACCTAAAATATTATAATTAGACTTTGAATTCCGCAAAATCGAACGAAAGAACGGAGAACGTAATGGTAACCACCTTGCTTTTGTATTCATTATCAGCGAAAAATTTTAAAAATATGCTTGAATATCTCTGCGTAAGCATTAGAGTAATTAGTGACCTCTTCTATGGATCTGGGGCGTGTTTATCTCCAGAATGTGTCACGCGGAAGACCTTTGCGAAGGGCGTGCTATAAAGATCGTAAAATACATCAAAATACACCGACGGATGGCAGTGAAAATAACAACAATCCTTCGAATGGAATGAAAAATGTGGCGAGAAACCCGATAATGCCCTATAACCACGATGATCGCTTTTTCGTCTATCGTTATCGCGCTTTCCATTTTATTGCATGTTGTACGGCTTTTGCATAAAAGCATTCGTTAGGAGAGCACGAAGGGACTGAATGCCGTCTTTTCGTAAATTTTTGAAGAAAATGTTTTAAAAAATTTGTCCATTCGTTTATCACGAAATATAACACATTCTAGATAAGTTTAATGCAGACTTTCAAGACATAAACTCCCGGTTCGGAAATAACGTTTCAAGCTTCGCATGAAAAACGAAATTACTCAGTGATCAAGTGAACTGTTGAACTAAGCAGGAATCATGTGCTATATGTGTATTGCTTGATATGGAAATAATTTAAATAAAGCGATAATGAAATCAAACTTTAAAAAAAACTTTCATTTATTTAAACAAATTTCATGACTTTTCGTTTACTTTATACATACGTTGATGATGTGTCGGTTAATGCTATCGTATACTCTGTGTATTCTGATGTCATTAAGGTATTTGATGAATACTTGTGGAAGTAAGACAAAGCTACCGTGACGACTAAATAAAAATCAATGTTGTGTGTGTGTGTGTGTGCCCAAGTAGCGGCCCCTGACGACTTTTTCACTTCCTTTTTTTAGATATGCGAAGAATTACATCACAGTCTAGAATATTTTATGTTTTTGTTACATCATTAGTGTCGGTTGTAGTCTGAGTGGTCGACGAGTTTCCTTTCTTTTGTTTTTCGTAATAAAATTAAAAGGTTGGACAACAATGACTTAAATTACCTATTAATTAAGCAAGTTTTTACTTTTATCACATTCTCTTTCTTTTGTATT
This sequence comes from Glossina pallidipes, assembly GCA_000688715.1. NCBI lineage: Eukaryota > Metazoa > Arthropoda > Insecta > Diptera > Glossinidae > Glossina > Glossina pallidipes. The sequence goes on along the minus strand of KK499869.1, from coordinate 213,391 downwards.
CATGTTAGCATGATTAGGTTCTCGTGAATGGAAACAAATCTTAATGATGCGCACCATTCATTTCATTGTAATTTCTTTTTGGGCAACGGTGACCGTCGATATTACATTGAAAGAAAAAAAAAACTACAAATCTTTTCAAAGACATCACATTGTAACTATTTTTAATTGATGATGACGTTAACGTTAACCGATCGTTTTGTTATTTACATTGTGTGTTGACTTCGATTGAAAGAGAATGCATATAAGAAGAATTGATGGTCAAACAACTTAATTGCATGTAACCGCAACGGTACGATTGTGTTACCGATCGGCAAACTTATTATTAAGGATTTACGAATCATGGAATTGTTTTTATCTATTTATGTATATCTGCTGCAGGTTATTGTAAGTTATGCTTGCTCTTATCTCTGAATGGTTGTAGACAGATCCCGCATATTTTGAAATTCGATGCGACAAAAGCACCTAAGAAACTGTACCTTAAGGTTCGGTTTTCTATCACAATTTTTGTCGTTTAGAGGGTCTCAACGATAGACTTCTCCAGTCATATGATATATATATACAAATATATATGTATTTGTGTATCTTACAAAGGTAATGACAAAGCCACTATATCCTCTTCCTTGCGTGATGATTATAAAAAAACAGAGTTTACATAGAAGCAGAGTTTACATATCCAGAAGCAGCAAATCTTCTCTCGCCAGTGATACGTTCACTTTTTTATGACTTAACGACACAACGCGTTTGATTTGAAATTTTTATATAAAGTGAAATAGTATGCTTATTATTGCTGCTAGGTTTTCCTTAATTAATAACAATGAAATTACAGATTGAGTAACAAGAACACCGACATTTCTTCTTCTTATTTTCCACTACCTTTCGATAATTTCGTTTTGTGCGGGGAAAAATCCCATTAAGTCGTATGGGCTTACGGTCAAGGTTTTATTATTCCAGCTGTTTTCACTTTATGCAGCTAACTTGTGAACATGTTCTTCAGGTATATGGTGTGTCGTTATGCAAAGATCATCGTAAGCATTTGTGACGCTTGACTGTTGCTTGATATTCGATGCTGCGTCCGGTAATTGGTGTGCAATAACAACAACACCTTTACATATTGTCTGACTTTTGTTGCAATATACTTAGACAGCATGTCAGTCCATTCTCTTATTTACTCTTACACATCCTAATATTACGAAAGCAAGTTTTGTCTTTGTCGCAATTATCTTTGTGTGTGTTCTCTTTTAAATAACAACTATCGCTATGAGCAAATCTCAAACATGTACAAAGAAATCGCTTTTTAAAAATAATCGAAGACTTACCAACGTCTATGCAAGTACGCATACGAATGGCTTTGTATGGAGGAAGTATCATTACGATTGAGGGGGGGAAAATTGAATAAAACCTTAATAATTATGAGGAATTACTTTTGTTGTAATTATCCCGTTTTATCGTTTTTGCATTTCTTTCCAATTCTAGTATAAATCATTTCTAAATTGTAAAAGGGAAACCTTATCTAGAGATCTAATCCATATTTCTTTTATATAATGTACAGATATATACATATGCATACATATATTTATATATATATGCAATAATCTATTTCCATCTATTGCCTATCATATAGTATATCGTTAACCCCTATTAGATTCTGCTCGGAGCGAGGGTCCTAGGGTGACAACGTTCAAGTTTACATTCTTTTCTTATGAAGTTTCGATTCGAAGTGGGGTACAAATTCCACGTGATCCAGACCGACTCATAGTAAGCCCGCTTAGCCGCCTGCTGTGCCCGTTGCCCATAAATCTAGGAACACGGTCTATTGATCAAGTAATACGCGCACTATGCACACACATTCCATCGATTATCGATCATTCAGTCGTCTCATTATCCCACGTAGGTTCATTTTCATTCTTATAACGAGCCAAGAGCTAAGAAATTTTTCGTTTGTAAATAACTAAATGAAGTAAGCAAAATCGAATTCATGAACGCTATAAGCCTGCATATAATGATTTCAAATTTCACCACACAATAAAATTATCTCAAAACAATGTCAAAAAGGCCGCCTGAGTACTATTCCAGCATGTCTGCATATCCGTTACAAGTTAAATAAAGGCATTTTTATATTAATAATGAAATAATAAAAAATTATTTTGAAAAACAATTCGGCCATAATTTTTTGGTTATTCATCTATTTTGATTACCAAATTAGAAATATTGTACGGTATGCCAATAGAAAAGCTTATATCGACCAACCAAATCGATGTGAATCGATGTAATCCAAGTTTTGTAAAATTAATATTTTTTTCAAAAGACTTTCTACCTGCATTCAACTTAAATATGCCGCCATATGGGTGCACGCAGTTTTGCCCCTATAATAGAAGAGATGCAAGAAATTGACAAGCTTAGAAGAAATAGTATGAATAAAAGACATGGTCAGAAAAACGATCACAATCATACAAGTGCCAATTGCTTCTAACAAGGTATTTACATAGTCCGGCTCTCGTTAAAATTAACTTTGCAGTTTTTTCCACTCAGCCATTTATAACTATTTCATGAAGAAAAGTCTTATATTGGTTAAGTGACTATAAGTTTATAGTATATTTTTGAACAATAAGTAAGTATATCTGGACAAAAAGTTTGATACAAGAAAAAGTATATATATGCGAACTAAAGATTAAACCATGCGAAATAAACTGGTGCAACTAGACTCAGCTCTAAGCATTTTTGTTGGTCTTTGGAGAAGTTTGTAAGAAAGATTATGCACTCGCTTGGTCACATGATCGATTTACTTATGCTACAGCATAGAGCAGCCCTCGGCCGCCTATGAAACATATGCGGCCAATCCCTAGAATCCCTAGAGTTTTCAAAATTAAATACCTTGGAATCCGCAGATCATACCCATGTGTAGAGCGGGCTAGTTTTAATAAATGCAATATAAATAAAATGAATTATTAGGAGTATAACGAAGTTTGTGACCATTCTTTAGTAAAATTAAACGTTTGCATACAGTTTTTATAGAGGGGTTTTACAAGCAGGATGAGATATTTTATGTAAACAACAACGAAAACCTATTTAACGAGTCAACATATCCCGCCAATGTTGATATTAACCCATTGATATAATCCGTAAAGCGATCGCGCAAAGTGAAGATTTTTCCCTTCTATGAACCTTTCTGTCTTTTTCATCAAAGCGGTTAGCAATCGAGCCCTAACTTGGTTTTAGTTTCCACATATCGGATGGTCTCTTATTTAGGCGAACAGAGAAGAGAGGTAACTCTTGTCTTAATTAATACAATTTTATTAGTTAATTGTATTAATGCGGCTCTAACTTATTTAAGTTCATATATTACCTTATAATCATATAAAACCAACTGTTTTTGAACCGTAACAATGACACTTAACATATAGTGTGGGCTGGTGGTATTCTTTTTTAATTTTTTGTTGTTTAACATTTAAATAAAATGTTATATAAAGGCCAACCTATGAGAATACCAAAAATTGCTTTTTACACCACCGCCTCGGAGCGTATGATCATGTCGTCAAAATGTTTGCAACAACCAGAAGAAATATGTATAGTGCAGTATAGTGTCCACATTGTAAGAATGTCTGTTTATTTGTCTGTGTGTCTGTCCGTGTGGCTTCCAATTTGGCAAAACCATTAAAATCTCTTGCACGCAGGAGCACATCGTAATAAAAAAAGGGGAGTTTAAGGCTTGGCCACCTATACTTGGCGACAGATTTTTCTCATAAATAGTTTAGGGGAAAAGCTTCGCTTTAAGCATTTCTTTCCTCATAGAGTATCGCTATGCAGGAAATACAGACCAACTGAAGAAGGACCAGTGTGGCCGCTGGTAACGCACGAATAACCCGAATCCCAGCGAGCATCGTGAGGTGAGGTTCACGCTACGTGCACTCACGTTAAACCACATAAGGCAACTGCAATAAAACTAAAGAGATCTTTTTTTCCAAAAAAAACTCCCCGGTGACCCTAAAATATAGGAACAAAAAGAGAAAAAATTGCCCAAGCCTATCCAATATTGCAGAACATAAAAATATTATTCACTCCATCTTCTTAAAGATAAAAGTGGTGAGTGTAAAAGATTCGGCCATGAACGAATCTAATTTTCGAACTTGATAGCATTTGCTTTGATAGCCAAAAAAAATTAATTAACATTCATGAGTTACGTAATAAACTTCAACAATGAATACATTAACCTTTTTGTTTGGTTTAAAGCGATATCATTTCGGATGAACAAGAATGAGAAAAAACCTTTTGTTTTGTTGTTGAAAAATCTCCAGATTATTCAGAAGTCTTCACCTTTGCGTTCAAAAACTGCAAATTTTCAAAATTTTCTTTAAGCAATTTTCTAGTTTCTATATTCATCACCGAAGGATAAGTGGTATGTTCATTTTGTCAAAACGTTTGCAACATTTGCAAGCAGGAAGCTTCAGAGACCTCACAAAGTATATGTACTCTTGATCAGCACCAAATCCTGAATTAATTTAAGCATGTCCGTCTGTATAATGTCTGTCTGCTTGTTTGTCTATCTGTCTTTATTATATTCGTTGTAGACCCGCCCACAAAAATAGAACTATCCGTATCAAATTTGGCAGAAATATTGAAACTTCTTGCACGTAGGCCAAATCGAACGAAACACACTCCTAAGGTGTTACCTTAAGTGAAGACTTCTCTGTTTTTCAAAGGTATAAAAAATTGTTTTTTTTGCTCACTTCTCATAAATTACTGCAGATAGATGTACAAAAATTTTGAACGTGTATTCTATGGGCCATGCTAGAATACCTCTACTAAAATGGAAAAAATCGGCCACACCTACTCAAATTTGCAGTGTGTCATAATTTGACTTTTCGTCAATACATTTATAACGCATAAAAGCAAGCTTCAAAATCCCATAAACCCCAGTTTCATATTCGAAATGCACCTAAGCATCTCTGTCTGTCCATCTGTCAAACTACGTAGTATCTGTGGTAAACATTGTCCCGTTTGCGAATATAAAGATATCGCTTACAAATTTGTAAAAGGATTTGGAAGCGACTTGAACTATTCAAGGAACACCCACACGCCTATGTGATAAAAACTTTTATTTTGAAAATAGAAAACATCAACCGCCCTCACTCCGTATTATAGAGAATGAAAATTTAGTTCTTTTACTTTTTTTGTCGTTTTCAGGATAACGGTGCTGGGTACAAAAAATTCAGTCCCGAACGAATATAATTTTCATACTTGCTTGTGTTTAAATACTTGATTCAAAAGAAAATGTTCGCTTTCGCAAAAATTTTCCTCGAGTTAAGACATGCTTATGCAGCCATGACTGGCATTAATGAATCAATAGAAAACGTAAGTAAAAAAGAACTAACAAGTCGGCAGATATTTTAAATTTATCAGAAAACACATTTAAAATGCTCTTAAGCGACGGGTCTCAGAAGAAATCGCCCAAATGTTAAACCATGCAAAAGACTATTCTTAGAAATGAATCTTAGATGGAAATTTCAGAAACAAAGCGAAAGCTGCCTGCCTAAGGAGTGAAAAGACGTAGCATAAAGTTCTTGAATAATATTTTTGAAGAGCCCCTTAATATACTATTGTTTTGCAATATCATAGTCATCATGTATTTAGTGTTGAAACGTTCGCTTACGTGGATGCTATAGCATTCAAATTTTATCCTTCAAATTCAAAACTAATTACCATCAATACAGTTTTACATAGTCTCACAATTGAAAGTAGTGACCAACTGATTCATGAAGTACTTTCGTATACATAATGGACAGAGTATGATATTCTGATTATATCCGCCTGAGTGACCGAGTAGACAAAGGAACTCGCTTAACAGCTACATGGTCGTAGATTCAAATTCCAACTACCGTAGAGGTTTCAATGAATCCGATAGCCATGCTTTAGGACTTCAGTATTAGAATTCCTTTGGCTAAAATTAATAATAATAATAATTCTGACTATTCTGAAGTATGCCGATATAGATATCAACAGACTGATTAGGTGATCAGCACTCGTTTTGGCATGTTTGCGTAATGGCATTGCCATTATCGAAAAATGACTTGACGATTAGTCCGATATAAAAATATGAATTTTGCTTGGGATGTGGGCTGCCTTAATCTTTGGTCTGTCGAGCGACTGATCCAGATCTTTAAAGGCAATTAATTTTTATAATTTTTGGCTTTTACTTTTCTCCAAGCTTTATAACGAACTCATTGCATAGCATATGTTAGTTCTACTTAGTTGTCATAGCAGAAGGCTCAACTGAATCTAGTCTTTTCGTCACTTCATCAAGAAACTGATTCCCATCTCAAAACTGAGCTACTCATAGAGTTTTTGGTTTTCGAAATAAATACATTTTTCTATCTTTGGATTGTGAGCTAATTAGTCCATGAGATTTTTCTTTAGCATAAATCGTGCACAGACCCCTTGGACAACCCCAATTGCCAAAAAACAAGGCAATCCACTGGAAAGGTAGAGTTACCTTATGCCGATATATATATCTGGAAATTCAATGAAGAAATCAAAACTTGTCCCACCTTGATTTCCGAATCGAGTTCTATGACTTTAAAAGATATGCTAAGAAGGCGATGTCTGTACTGAAAAATTGCCTCGATAGTGAAGACGCAATATATTTTACAATTTCTCGTACATCGTATATATGCTTTCCGCCCTGAATTGTGTTTACAACATCTCTTAAGCAATTTTTACAATTCGTACTAAAAATATAAAAAGGAATATATTTTTTTCACAGATATCAGTTAAAGTTTACGACTTCACCGTCATGAAGGTTTACTATAATTCACGTAAGGCAGCGAGCGCCAAGTGGTATTTAGAACATAAATATTTGTAGAGTTTTTTAATACCTTTGGTATTAAAACCTCAGCTACACAATTTAGTATTTAATTCTCTATTATTATCGACTATCGACAGAGGTGTAAATAAAACATTAAATATTATTATTTCTTTTGGTGAACTCAAGGTGATAAATAAATTAGTGAGTACCTACCTATGTGTGTCGCAGATAAAATGCTAAAAGATGATCACCTTAAAGTAACTTTATTTAATTTATTTAATTTACAAAAGCACACACATAAAAGTGAAAACCTTGAATTAACAAACCTGGCCATAAAAGATGTAAATCCAGTTGGTGTAAAAGAAGATACGTATGTGTGCATATATATATATATATATATATATATTTTTATGTTTGCGGCTGTTGGTGTTTCTAAGATTTCTTTTGTTGAACGGAAACTGGTTTCTGATTACTGGTTAAGCCGCATATGATGAAGACAACAACCATGATAACGATGATGCTGCCTTTCTGTATATAGCTTTAAATGCCGTTTACAAATTCTAATGTTTATTTGAATTTTTTTTTTTAGATATAAACACTTAACGTTGCTTGCTGATTATGCCTGTCATCCATATAACTTAAAAGCTCCATAATTTAAAAGCAAGTTCTTTTTATGCCATTTTTTCTTATTTATCTCTTTTAGTTTTCATATCCATTTCCGAAGGAGAATGGTACACCATATTTATCTGCCAGTTTGTAACATTCAAAAATATTTATCATCAATCTCTGTAAAAATATATATACATATTTATATATATGTTTATATGTATAAATATATCTAGTTTTATATATATATAAATATATATATGTATATTTGTATATATAAATATACATATGTATATTTGTATATATAAATATAAATATGTATATTTGTATATATAAATATAAATATGTATATATGTATACATAAAGATAAATATGTATATATGTATACATAAAGATATATATGTTTATATATACATATATATATATATATATGTTTATATATATGGACATATTTTTATATATATATTCACATATATCTATTTGTATATACATATTATTATTATATGTGTGTGTGCACACATTCTTGCTGCAGATACTTTTACACCCTACACCATTTGTGGTTTTGTGGCGGATATACTCAACAGCTAGAATGACTTGAGATAAACGCACATTTTATTATAAAGAGTCACTTTCTGGATCATTTTCTGCACCGATATAACTTTGTATGTCCGTGTGTCGAATATCTTTGTATTCAACCCACAAGCCGCAATTTTTTACCATTTTAATGAAATTTGATGAACTGACTTGGTTCATTCCAAGGACGAACCCTTTTGAAAACAGTTCGGATCGGATTTCTCGATCTTCCTCTCGAACTCTCCTCATATAACGAACTGTTTTGAAAGGCCGTTATATAAAAAAATATTGTAATATGAAGAATTGTGCGACAAAGATAGGTGAGTAATAGAATTTCGACATTCTATATTGGTGTGGAATGTTTGGATCGAGGAAGCAAGTTTTGAAACTGCGTTGCTGCGAAAGCTGAACTTTTATATGGTAAAACTGCTTAATTTTTTTAAACATTTTTTGACGAAAATTGGTTCATAAATGTAAATTGGCATAGAAATTAACCTTACCGAATTTGGACCACTTCGGTTTATTTTTTGTGGATCCCAGTTTATATAAGATTTCCAATGAGGAAAATTTAATATATATAATGAGGTGAAGATTTCATACAACAAGGTTTGTGCAAATTAAATGTTTGAAATTTGGGTCACATAGGTGCACCCCACCAAGTATAGGGGTTCTCACGAAAAATAATCCCTTATATGGCGATTAAGTCAAATTTCTAGTTTTTATGACGGAAACAAAAAGAAAAATTATAACATTTTTGACAAGTAAATGAAGTTTGCTAAATTTGCCCCACGTTAGTTGACGCTTTAAGCGTACTCCAATATGAAGGCTTTCATAAAAAATATACATTTATACGAAAATAATGTATAGTTTTTTGCGTATTAATAAAAACATAAATGAATGGCTTTATTAGGAAAAGTGATGTAGGATATCTAATGAAAAGCCGTGTCCGGCTATAGTGTTCTTACTTGTTTTCAATTTTTTTTTATTTTACCAGTTACTCGGAGGATCCTCATTTCCCCATGACGTATAAGATGGTCTCACTTATAACACCGCCCACCAAAGGGCGGGAGCCCTCACTTCATTTGTCAAAACGTTTCTCAATACTCTGCGAAAGGTTTAGGCATCTTACAAAGCGTATATATATATATATATAATATATATAATAACAAATATATATATATAATATATATAATAACAAATAATATATATAATATCAAAATTTGAATTGATCTGACCATGTTCACCAGTCCGTCTGTGTAAGATCTTAATACTCTTCTCTTGGAAGAAATTAAGATGAAAATCACGCATCGCTGGGGTTTGAAAATAGGCCCCAAATAATGGCAGACGACGAAATAATAATGTGGTGTTCCGAAAATTTCCGCAAGTCGCTTATTTCATTCGTTTTCATTCCACTTTATCTCGTCTTACACATATCGATTTTATAGTAAGCTCAGCATTAAATGTCTGCTAAATAAATCTAACCTGATTTTTCCTATTTAGCCGTTTATAGCGCCTCCATGTACAACACATGCATTAAATGCACAAAACGATGTCACTTGTATGTCCAACAAAATGCTAATTATTGCACTCTTGTACTAATAGTAGAAATAACTTAATTATGAGTTCGAACGGCTCAATCGAAAAATATGTAGTGAGTTTTAAAAATATTAAAAATTGCTGCTTCAATTTAGTCGGCGACAATTATCATCGGCATCGGATTTTATAATCAGTGCAAGGTTATGGAGAACAATTTTTAAAATAGGACCTCATTAGCAATTTGTTTAAATTAGATGCAAACGCATATATATGCACGCATAACGATACGTGAGTGTATGCTTTAATACTTGGATTTGAATGAATCTGCGGCGTTATAGCTGCCAAATGCAACAATGTTACCCCCTTGATTACAATAATTCCTGTATTTGTTTTCGAGTTGGGAAATATTTAATTAATTTTTTGTTTGCATGAAATGAAAAATAGAAAAAAAAAAAAAAATGTTTATTATGTTTATTTATTATCTTATAATATTTACAAAAATATTATTTAATTTTAGCAAAACATGAAAATTTGAATTTTTTTCCTACCGATCGCTTTAGGATATGGAAAATGCAGTACATAAAGCATCTCAATGGATACTGAATTCAAAACTAAATAAAATGCAAACATTAAGAGAGAGAAGGCAAACAGCTTTTCATTGCATTAAAATAATCGATTTAGCAGCAAAGGAATTGAGAATGTGTTGACAACAATTGACCCAGCACACGGTTGACAGTTATGCATATTACCTTATCCTTGTTGACCATAAGCCTTCAATAAGGAAAAGGGAATTCTTTAGAGGACTTGCACCTATGCGATGAATAGACCGACCCTCGCTTACAAGGCAGCAACTTCTCCACATTCGACTTTCCCATGCCCAACAGCTTTACGCGGACTGCTGACAGAAAGTCAATAATAGATGTAAGGGAGCCATCGAAAGGTAACACTAGTAGAATATGCAACTTTGATAGTATTGCTAGAAGACACGCTGCATACAATCCGATTAGCGATGGCTACTGCAACAAAGCAACAAAGATATATCCTGCCTTTGACGAACTATTGGTGATTTGTCTTCATGTCACAGGGATCTCGACTATATGAATACATGAGAATATTCTATAAAAAAGATTTCCGCAAAAGATGGGTTATATTCTCAAGAACAGCTGTACTGCACCTGCATGAAGCAAAAAGGAACAAAGCCCAATTGTTCAAAAGTAAAACAGTAGAAACAGTCAATATCGTCAATGAAGACATCTGTCTTTTATAAAATTGATTTATCTATTACTTATCTTCAGGCGATCGAAAGTATCATTTACAAAAGCGCTGATCTTACCTTGAAGGTCTTGAATAAGTAACAGAAACCTTTCTCAAGCTTTGCATAATTTATTCAATTTCCCCCCTATCCTGAATCTTGATACCTGTGAGCGTACCAAAAAAAAAAACGAAATTCCAAAACTTGCTTGACTTGACTGTCACCTAAACTAAACGAAGATTAGATTGCCTAACCTTCATCAGTACCACAGCGTATTCAAAGGTTTCTCGTCATTATCCATTAACGCGGTTGTTTACTCCTGGAACTAACTATTTTTCGAGACTTTTCGGTCTCTTGCATACGAAGCCCATAAGTAGTCCTACGATTGGTATTAATTTTTGAAATTCACAAAAAAACTCCTATTTTTTAAAATTGAAGATAAGCAACTTGTTAACACACCCATAATGCGACGGAATGAGAATGAACCGTAGATGCTTTTTTAAATAAGATGTCACAAAATGCGTCCCATTTAGTTCAATTTATTCACGCATTCATTATCTTGAAAGGAAAGCACAAAATTTTTAAAAGAAGACTTTTTGTGTCTATTTGCCATGGATTAAAAAAAAAAAAAAACAAAATTAAATCTTTAAAGTAGGTTTCAGTTTAACCAGAACCGAAGAAAGCAAAAGAGAATTATTTTTTTATGACATGGACGGGAATGCGATTTGCGTTCCTAATTGTCGTCACAATGCTAGCAGCAAAACTGACGAACGACTACATCGCGTTGCAAGTATTGGTTACATCACATGTGACTCTGTGGCGAATATGAGAGATTTAAAATTTTTATATTTTCATTTAATTTCTAAAAATATCTCATTTGAATGTAGATGAGACAGAGTACATCTTCTGCAATTGAAAATTTTCACTCTCTTAAATCCTACTGCCTTAATCCATAAAATGTGATAATTGTGTGTCTACTATGTCTTCTGATCTCTTGAGCTAGGAAATGCGACTAACGGGAACGTTTACTGACGAAACAAACATTCATGCTAGCGATTCCAACCAAAATCCATAAAAACTTGTTTGTTGTGCCTAAAGAAGATTAATGGCACCTGAGAAAAATAATAGAATGTAGCGGATAGGAAATTTTCTTAGTTTTGTTGGGTTGTTATAGTGGTTATTCACACTAAAGCTGATGTCAAACAAGCATGATATACAGTAGCTGAATAAAGTCTACATACAGTACGAAAAATTAAAAACTGCATTTATGGGTCGAGTATAACAAAAGTATATTTCCTAAGTAAACAAAAACATATACCAAAAGTGTTTCTTGTTTTTTCATAGCCGTTTGTATGCGAAAATCCTTTGCACGTGCAATACGTAAGTATATTACGTCCTGTGCATATAAAACGCAAACACATTTTGAGAGAGCACGTCGTACGCCACTCATTCTATCCTCTTCTTGTCAGTTGTAATTGGTACGTGTCAATGCAATTGAAAGGGAAAGGGAGGACGAATTTTGTGATTGTTTTCTTGTCAGTCCAATATATTGATTTGTGCAAAACACAACTCATTCGATCAACCCGGATAAACAATGCATGATAAAGAAATGAGAATAAAATCGAAAGTAAATATATATACATACATATATATACATACATATAAGTAAAGCATCTCACCATGCAGAGAGTTTTCGCACCTTTGACAAGCAAATAGTTTGACAATTTAATTGCCGCAAAGTCAGCTTATAGAACACAATTGCGAAGCATTGAATTCGTTAGTCACTTGAAGCGTTGGGACCGTTTGCTCATTTATCGCTTAGATCGTCTTGCGATTTTCTTGCGAAAGTTTTCAATGAATTATGGATTGTAGTTTTATGCTTAACCTTCCAGACTTCTGGACAATACTTAGATCAATTTTAGACCAATATTTTCCTTTAATTATAAATGTGTTTTATATTCGTTTTGAGTTTGGTTATAGGCGGATAAAGGTCGCTTTCAAACTTGGTACAAAGGCGTGGACTATATGAACATATATGTCAAGGCTCGGCTTTTGAGTGTAATTCTAGTGTTTTAGCAAAAAAAAGAGTGGGTCTTATGTTTACAGAAACCGTATTTCCCCAGTGGAAAGGGAAATCTAGTAGAACTTCTTCGTTTGACGATAAGGAGAGTTAATTAATCAACTCATGCAGAGATATTTTTTATTTTCAAATTCCATAATCAATTCCTGCAAAACTTTGGGTAGAAATAATATTTCATTAAAAGCCAGCTGCCGGTTTACGGTTCTCCTTAACAAGCATTCTTTATTTATTCACTTTTCTTCCTCTTTTTTGCATTCTTTGCTACACATACATCGAAATATTGCATTGCATAAATGCAACGAACGAGAAGCCCATACGATACATAAGCACTCTAGAACCATCAACCGATCCCAGTATTGTTTGGTTACTGAAATGTTAGCTTTTTTCACAAAAAACTTCTATTTGAAACAATACCCAAGAAATCATTATTGTATTAGTTCTTTATATCGTGCATATATATGCACAGGCATCATCATCACAAACGTTAGGATAGAATCAGTATAACTCAGTCTTCAGTAAAGCCTAAAAAGACAAGCAGGCTTTCAAATATAAGAGACATTCTTCTCCTTAAATATTTACGCATAGGTACATAGGTATTTGTGTGCTCATGTAGGAATGTGTATTTGTGTTTTGAAAATCTTTTGAAGTTATTCAGTTTTTTTTTTTTTTTTTTTTGCTATCTTGTTGTTGCTTGCTTCTATTTGTTACTTACGCACATCTGCATGAGCATGTTTGCATTTGCAAGGATCGATTTTCTATGTGAGTTACACCGGAACATGAATTCTATTATTATGTGCTTTTTATTGGTGCCATGTTTTCCTTGCTGTTTTTTTTTTTGTGAATTTGATTCATAGAAACAGCCTTAGGAGTTCTTATTGGGGTGACGACGAAACTTAAAGAGGGGATAAACGAAAGGCAAGCAGAAGACCAAACAAGTAAGTGATGACAGCAAATAACAAAATAAAACGTAACAAATATGTGTATGGAATACAAAAATTTGCAGAGTTTTCTGACGTGACTATGAAAAAATCATATTTTCAATTTTTAGTAACAAAAAAAACAAAAAATTTTTTTTTTTTTGTTGTTATACTTTGGTGTTGTTATTTTAAAGCACATAGAACTGCAACTTTTGAAAACAAATAAAAACTTGGCAAGAGTGCTGACTGTCCACTAAATCAAAGAGTTCAAAGAGTTTTTTATTTATTCGGAACGTGGCAGGGAAACGATTACTTTAATGCTTCTGTAGCGGTTGGTTGGTGTTCGTGGGCGTATCAAACTCTTTTTTTTTCAAATTTTGCCTGCAAACGTTAATCAAACAATGAATGTTAGAGGTTTTTGAGCTTTTTTGTAATTTCCTATACGAAGAAGAATACAAAATGGACAAACGAATATGGCTGAAGCGATCCAGAATTTTACATGGCTTTTAGGAAATTCAATAACACATAAGACTCAAACGATTGAAACTCTTTAAGATGGTCAATAGTTTTATTTACCTCATGAAGTCTAAGATGCGTATTTTGATGAAATTCTTATTGAAATCTTAATCGTTGAGAGAGCAAAATATTACTATAAAGAAAGTTAGCGAATATGGGTTCAACAAAATTATCAATTGCTTGTAATGCGTAGATACGTTGCGCAAATTAAATGACAAGTAAGAACATTATTATGGTCGGACAACGCCGACTATTACATACTCTACACCGCTTCGTTATTCGCTCGTTTTACTAAAAATTCGCATAATACTCCAAAAACCACACATTATTTTCACGCAAAGCCATAATTGTCATGAAAACCAGGATATTGGAATCTTAGATATACTCCCCATATAAGAGTTTGCGTTGGGTAATAGCATTTATATATGTTAGCGTCCAAAAAAAAATAGACGACTGTGATCCAAATTCTCTACCGTTAATTCTTTTGCTGAAACACTATTATTAACCGGTTTAACGAAGGACCCCTGTGGTTCTAATTAGGTGCAGTTAATTTGTTTATTTAATTATTGTCATGAGAAAATTTTCATCACAAAAATATTAGAAATTAGGCTTTTTTGGCATATAATAGTTTATGTTTCATGGGAATCCTTATATGCGGTGTTACCAAAAAAATAGACCTATGTGTTCCAAATTCGTTAAGGTAGATTTCTTTGTCAATTTACTATCATAAGCCAATTTTCACCATTAATTTTGGAAATTCGACCATTTCATCACAAGGCATAGAATAAAAGCTTTTTTTACTTTCCTGAAAAATATGAATTATATCTACAAGTTACTGGCTCCTTCTAAGTCGTCGAGCTCGTTTACAATCTTATAATTCCATTTTTCGCCAACATTGCTATAATTTTGAAGAAAAACTTTATTACTCTTTCATATTATTTGAATATCAAACAAGCAATCTGAGTGATATACGTGAACAGACGAAGATGAAAGGAACGCGATTCGTTCATTTTCATTGACAAAAATGTCACATAATTAAAATTGTTTATCATGTTCGCAATGTTGACGTACGCAAAAAAAAGAAAAAAAAAGAAAGAAACTTGCTCTAGCATATACATACATGTATTTACGAGAATTAATGACTGATATGTATACGAGATAACAGTGAAAAGAAATATTTAGCGAAAAACTGAATTTATATGCATTTTTTTTGCAGGTGCAATCCATATTAACGATAGTTACGTAAATCATCTCCTACAACGAGTTATACTGGATATGAAAGTTTCCATAAATATCTTTGTGCGTGTGTACATCTCAAAACTTACAAGCAATCATATTAATATTATTATAAATTTTTGTTTTTGCATCTTAAAAAAAAGGCCCAATTCACTAACCTAACGATTTCGTTTTTGTGATATATTGATATAAAATTTGAATAAGTAAACCTGTTTTTTTCTGTTGTTGTATCGCAATGTGATCACACGTTTCGTATCCATTCAAGCAATCAAAGAATATATGCTTTTAAATCCACTAAAACTTCTCTAGTTAATGCATTAAATTCTTTGAAAAACCGGGAGCCAAACTTTTCGAGAAAGAAAACTTTATTGTAAATGCCAACGTGTCGGCTTAACTTTGACAAATATGCCGGCATCGTTTTTTAATGTTAAGATTATTACGATCTTTTTTTTTTTTTTGGGTGCTAGTTTTTATACCCATCACCGAAGAACGAGGGGCATATTCATTCTATCAAAACGTTTGCAACGCCCAGAAGGAAGCTTTAGAGACCCCCCACAGAGTATATATATTCTTGATCATTATCAAATTCTGACTTCTAAACTCGATTTAATCACGTCCATCTGTCTGATTTTCCGACTGTCCGCTTGTGTAATGCCTCTTGTAAACATTTGTTCTCCTGGTCGCAAAAATGAAGCTATCGATGTTAAATTTAGTAGAAACTTTGAAAATTCTTGCACACAAGTGGGTATGGACAATGGGCCAAATCGGTCGAAAGACACGCTCACAGTACCACGTCAACTGAGAGCATCTCTGTTTTTCAA
Organism: Glossina pallidipes; assembly: GCA_000688715.1. Classification (NCBI taxonomy): domain Eukaryota; kingdom Metazoa; phylum Arthropoda; class Insecta; order Diptera; family Glossinidae; genus Glossina; species Glossina pallidipes. Next base: position 197,055 of record KK499869.1, on the reverse strand, counting down.
GAGGAATAAAAAATTGATTTTTTGCTTATTACTCATAAACTATAGGAGACAAATGTAAAAAAATTTGTAGGAAAATGGAAATGGAAAAAACTGCCCGCGCCTACGCAATATTATGGTATATTAAAATTTAATTTTTTTTTTTCAATACCTTTATAACGCGTATTCAAAAAATACACTGAAGCGTGTCCGTTTATTCGTCTGTTCACATGTCCGTCCACCCAACTATGTAGTATTTGTGGTAAATATTCTTCCGTTAGCGAAAATGATGATGTCGCCTAAAATCTTGCAAAAAAATTTGAAAGTGCCATGAACTTTTCCAAGGACACGCCTACATTATCTCCGCGCCTATAGGACAAAAATTTTTATTTGGAAAAAAAAAAATAGGCCTCGCCCACTCCATTTTACAGAGCATGAAAATTTCATTCTTTCACGATTTTTGTCCTTCTTAGTATAACGGAAACGGGTATAAAAGATCCGGTCACGACCGAATATAATTTTCTTACTTGGTTTTTCTTCGATTTATTTTTTTTTTTAAATAAGAAAAATCCGCCTGAATGGCCGAGTAGGCAAGAGTCTCGATTAGCAATTTCAATGGTCGTGGGTTCAAATCGCAGTTTTTAATAATAATAATAATAATAATAATAATAATAATAATAATAATAATAATAATAATAATAATAATAATAA